>CM021102.1:751635997-751651538 GCA_007115665.2 Sequoiadendron giganteum | reverse complement strand
CCCTCTCTCTCCCTCCTCCTCTCCCCCTCTCCCTCTCTCACTCTCCCTCTCACTCTCCCCCTCTCCCTTTGGTCTATGTGTCTAAAAATTGGATATCTGATTTGAATCGGATATCTGATTTGTGAAACTCCATTGTGCAGAGGTTAAATCTTACCATTGCAGAACATGTTTTAAAAATTGGATATTCGATTTGTGGGCCATAGAAAAACCCCATGTGGGCCATTTTTGTACATTCCAAAGGACCTTGCATTCTGTTTGCAACACTTTGCAGGTGACAAATGCGCAGTTTCAGATAGGAAGAGACAAAGATAAAATTTTAGTAGATTCTTGTACTCAAATTTGTCATACATAATGATTTTTTAGCATCTTTTATTTGGTATAATGGGGAGCAGCAGTTGTTGGAAGCAAAAGCGTAAGAGAAAGCTGACAAAAGAACAAATTGAAGGATATAGACAAAGAGATAGAGAAGGTCATAGAAAGAAAAGACAAGGTATGTTAAATATTGGTGAACCTGAGCCCTATGGTCTTTCAAGTGAAGAGGAAATTGAATATGTTCATGGTGAAAATGTAGAACATGATATTGAAATTGGCAATGAAAATGTTCAAATTGATATTGAAAATTTTTAAGGTGAAATTGTTGGAATTGAAGATGTTGAACATTATATTGAAATTGGGAATGAAAATTTTGAAATTGATAATGAAAATGTTGGAATTGAAGATGTTGAACATGATATTGAAATTGGGAATGCAAAATTTGAAATTGATAATGAGAATGTTGGAATTGAAGATGTTGAACATGATATTGAAATTGGGAATGAAATTGTTCAAATTGATATTGAAAATGTTCAAGGTGAAAATGTTGGAAATGAAGATGTTGAACATAATATTGAAGCAAGTGTAAATTATGTTTCACTAGATTACATAAGAAATGAAGAACCTTGTGTGGAAGAAAGAGGTATTCCAAATTCAAGACCTTCAAGGACCCCTAAATGGTTAGTTAAAATTGATGATAACATTATAAACAAGTTTGAAGGCAAGAGGTCAACATGAACTATTCGGTTTTGGGCTAGAATACTTTTCAACCAATATTTTACTAATAGGACATTGACCGAGCAATGCCAACTTTTTGTACAATCGCTAAAGATGCAAAAGATGAGACCTTTGCTAGCCAAATTGAAGATTCGTCTAAACAAGAGGGCCAAAAAAAATTCTATTATTGTCAAAAATCTTTTTTATGCTCTCAAGTCTATGGGAAAAAATAACAAGGAAAAAGATAAGAGAGTTGCTCAGAGAGTCATTACCATTGCCCTAGTAAGCCATCAATTGAAAAAGGCTCGCTTTATGAGACAAACTTCTATTGATTTTGACTTAAATCGTAAAACTTTGGATAGAGCACTTGCAAGAAGAGAAAGAATAGATGATCCTCTTCAAAATGATACATGGGCTTTTGTCGGAAGGCTTACACGTGTTGATAAGAAGCTAATAGATAATGTCAAGTAGGCCATTCAACAGTTTTGGCATGATAAATCTAGAGTATCACCCAATGCAAAGGATGTTTTAAAGTTAAGAATTGGCAGTCGAGACCATACACCACATCCTAAACATTTCTTGGAATCAAGCCAAACAATGTTTTTCAACAAATTTAATCAAACACATCCAAATATGGAAATCTCACAAAGAACTTTTGAAGGTTTGAAGCCATTTTATTGTGTGCCTCTTCAGATTCGTAATACTTGTTGTTGCAAATACCATGTGGAGTTTTCAATGTACCATGAACTATTATGCTATATCCATTCTACTTTGCATACTAATGAAATGTTGTAGGAGTGTGGTGCAATGCATCTTCCGAAATCATCAAGGGACTTGCTAGATCTATTTTTATGTTCTAGGGATGATGGTTCCTTTTTCTATAGAAATGATTGTTTAAATGCGAAGTGCTCACAATGTGGTGGCTTGTCAAAGTTTGTTCAATGTTTTCATGAGGGTTCGGAACATGAATTTTGAAAGAATCTTGTTGAGAAAAAGAGATATGAGATAGTCAAATATACTTTGCAGAGTGGAGGTGAAGGTTCTAGATGCAAGTTGGTTACAAAAGAACGCAGTGTTGCTGATTTTATTTCAGATTTTAAGGACAATATTTTCTACAAATATGCAAGGCATAGTCATAGGTCTCAATGGTTGGATCAACAATCCAGGATATTTAAGGACTCTTTTGCAATTGGCACTATTATATCATTGGTTGATTTTTCTAAAAACTACACATTGCAACCACAAAACGACGTACAATCTCAGTATTACAATTCCATTCAGATTGCTATTTTTGTCCACATAATGTTTAGACATGCACCTGATAGTATAGAGGAGGATCGAAAGATAATCAGAGAGTATCACTTTTATATGAGTGATGATAGATCTCACTCATCCAAGTATGTCCAACATTGTTTCAAGAATTTTTTTGAGTTCTTGCAGGAGCATGATATAGCATTGGGCCGACATCTCATTTGGTCAGATAACTGTACAGGTCAATTCAAGAATGCTCGTATGTTTTATTGGTTGAGTAGAATGCATGTAGAGAGGGGTGTACCTAATATTTGGAGTTTTTTTTAAGTTGGGCATGCGAAAGGGGAGCATGATGGAGTAGGTGCATGTGTAAAAAGAGCTCTAGTTAAGGAGCAATTGAAGATTTCAGGAGAAAAATTCAGTGATGCACATTCTATTGTTGATTGGTGTAGTTCAACATTGTCATAGGGAGGGACACTTGATTCAATAGTGCACAGATTCTTTTGGTTGGTTGAGGAGGGTACAATGGGAGGTAGATTGGATTGTCATACAATCAAAGATTCTTCAAAGATGCATTCATTTTGAAGCTCAAATGCAAGCACATGGACCATTTGGACACGACAGTTGGCTTGTTTTTGTTAGAGTTGTATTCAGTGCAAGTCAAGTGAGTTGGTGGATACATGGTTACCATAGTATCTAACTCCTTTATCTCAAACTATATCCATGAAAAATTACACAATGGAAAGTTCACTTGATTATGACCGGCTTTCAGATCTACTACATCCAAGACATGTTTTTGCAGTTGTTGCACCGTAGGGGAATGAAGAGAGATCAAAATATTGGTTGGCTCGATGTGTGCGGGTAAAGCACAAGCTAACACAATTGATGGAAGATGATGATGGGTTCGTGTATCCTACAGGTTCAATTATGGTTATAGGAACTTGGTTGCAAACATACATGATTAGAAAGAATGGCATACCTACATTTGAAGACTATGAGAAACACAAAACCATTCTCATGTATTCACACCTTATTATAGCAACAAATGTTAAGTTGTTGAAGCATCATGCCAAACCAAAGACAAAACAACTATGGAAACTTAGTAATGTTGATCATGAAACAATATCGGATACTCTTAAGCAAAGAGATGACCCTTCAGGCACACTTGAATAGCATATTCAAGAATGGAAAGTATAATGCTTAAGCCTCTTTTTTGTTATGCCAATATAGATATATCATTTGAAAATTTTTGTGATGTTCTTGGCATGATTGATCATGGACCTGCTGCAACAATAGCCAACTCTAATCCTTTCAAAGAGGTATGCAACATATTACTTTAATATAGATTGGTTATTCAAAACATCTTTTATAGTTTGCATTAACAATTCATCATCACTTAGTATGTTTAGATTAATATGGATTTGTTAGTCTAAGCATATTTTTTATTGTTACAATATAGATTTATCATTTGACAAATTTTGCAATATTTCTGGCACGATTGCTTATGGACCTACTACAACAATAGGAAACTCTGATCCTTTCAGAGAGGTATGTGACAAATTACAATAATATTGATTGGTTATTCCAAGCATATTTTCTATTGTATGTAGTTTAATTGCTACCTTGATGGTTTGTATAGGTGCTTGTCACTTGAAAATGACAACATACTACTCTTGTGGAAGACTGTGCCTTGAATGCCTCAAAAAGGCAAATTTTGTAAAAATTGAATTTTGAAATGTGAAACAATGTAAAAAGGTCATAACTGTGTATAGGCATAATCTATATATTGTGATGTTTTTTGAAATACGGTTCAAATGTCTACCATTGTACTTAATCGAGCTACAACTAAAGGTTTTCTTCATGGTTCTTTCCTATTGGTATGCTCGTTTGAACCAAGTTTTGTAATATCTCCTATTTATATATAAAAAATTACAGTGGCTTGCCACTTTTTCGAAAAACAAAAAAGTAAAAAGTTCATTGTGAATTTCATTTTCCATATAATTGGTTCAAGTTGATTGGGCAAGAGCTAGGACTTGTAGAATCTTGATCCAACCTTAAATATTTCTAGCCCCACATTTCATTGACATTAGCACTTTGGACTCTTAAGGGAAAACACCGCTCCGATGCAGCTCAGAGCAATTCGACGTATTTGGGTGCAAGAGAGAACCATACCTAGCATAAACGTACCCATCTGGATGTATTGGAATAGTCTATTGGGTTGTACAAGTTTGAGAATGAAAGTTGCACCACTTTGCAACTTTACACTGCTTGCATTTGGCAACTTTTCCCTCAATTGAAAACTCATCACCATGAGAAAACACCTTCGAGATAGCAAAAACCGAGAGAGGTTATTGTAGATGGTCTCAACATGATCCCGTATCCTTAGATGAAGAGTCTGTAAGCATCATGGTTTCCGAGAAATAGTCCGTCAAAGTTTGCTGCCTTTTAGCACTTTGGACTCTTAAGGGAAAACATCGCTCCGATGCAACTCAGAGTGATTCGACATATTTGGGTGCAAGAGAGAACCATACCTAGCATAAACGTACCCATTTAGATGTGTTGGAATAGTCTGTTGGGTCATATGAGTTCGAGAATGAAAGTTGCACCACTTTGCAAGTTTAAACTGCTTGTATTTGGCAACTTTTCCCTCAACTGAAAACTCATCACCACGGGAAAATGCCTTTGAGATAGAAAAAACCAAGATAGGTTATTGTAGATGGTCTCAACACAATCCTGTATCCTCAGATGAAGATTTTGTAAGCATCATGGTTTCCAAGAAATAGTCCGTCAAAGTTTGTTGCCTTTTAGCACTTTAGACTCTTAAGGGAAATCGCCACTCCGATGCAGCTCAGAGCGATTCAATGTATTTGGGTGTAAGAGAGAACCATACATAGCATAAATGTACCCATCAGGACGTATTGGAACAATCCATTGGGTCATACAAATTTGAGAATGAAAGTTGCACCACTTTGCAACTTTTCCCTCAACTGAAAACTCATCACCATGGGAAAATGCCTTCAAGATAGAAAAAACCGAGAGAGGTTATTGTAGATGGTCTGAACAAAATCCTGTATCCTTAGAAAAAGAGTCTGTAACCATCATGATTTCCAAGAAATAGTATGTCAAAGTTTGCTACCTTTTAGCACTTTGGACTCTTAAGGGAAAACACAGCTCTGATGCAACTCGGAGTGATTCGCCGTATTTGGGTGGAAGAGAGAACCATACCTAGTGTAGATGTACCCATCTAGATGTATTGGAATAGTTCATTGGGTTGTACGAGTTCGAGAATGAAAGTTGCACCACTTTGGAACTTTACACTGCTTGCATTTGGAAACTTTTCCCTCAATTGAAAACTCATCACCACGGGAAAATGCCTTCGAGATAGCAAAAACCGAGAGAGGTAATTGTAGATGGTCTCAACATGATACCATATCCTCAAATGAAGAGTTTATAAGTATCATGGTTTCCAATAAATAGTCCATCAAAGTTTGCTGCCTTTTAGCACTTTGGACTCTTAAGGGAAAATGCTGCTCTGATGCAGCTCGGAGCGATTCGATGTATTTGGGTGCAAGAGAGAACTGTACTTAGCGTAAATGTACCCATCCGGATGTATTGGAATAGTCCATTGTGTCATACGAGTTCGAGAATGAAAGTTGCACCACTTTGCAACTTTACACTGCTTGCATTTGACAACATTTCCCTCAACTGAAAAGTCATCACGACGGGAAAACGCTTTTGAGATAGCAAAAACTGAGAGAGGTTGTTGTAGATGGTCTCAACACAATCTCGTATCCTCAGATGAATAGTCTGTAAGCATCATGGTTTCCAAGAAATAGTCCATCAAAGTTTTTTGCCTTTTAGCACTTTGGACTCTTAGGGGAAAATGCCGCTCCGATGCAACTCGGAGTGATTCGACGTATTTGGGTGCAAGAGAGAACCATACCTAGTGTAAATGTACCCATACGGATGTGTTGGAATAGTTCATTGGATCGTACGAGTTTGAAAATGAAAGTTGACTGACTTTGATCAAATCGTATCCCAGTAAACACGATAGAGGTCCCACTTTTTTTTGAATGCAGGAGCACCATCTGACCATTTATCTCCATTCCTCTTGAAGCATCTTTTATTTCCTCCTTTTCCTTGCTTCTTTGAGGATTGAGTGGAATACCTATCACAACCATCCTTGACTCCCCTTGAATACAAGAGAAGATAGTGATAAATTTGTGTAATTTTTCAGTTTTTTCTTTGAATTGTGTGTTAATGGAGTGATCCTAACACTGTGAATTGTGTAGAATTTAGTGAAATTGTCTTCCAAGAATTTTTTGGAATAGTAGGTAGCTAGTTTCTTTAGTTCAAACATTCTTTTGTAGTTAGTTCATTTGTTTTGACCATTGAGATAGAGTTAGAGGCTTAGGAATATGTCTTGATCAGGAGTGATCAGGAGGATAAGGAGTGGAAAGGCTTAATGAGTTTTGGAACTCATTTTAATAATTAAGGGTAGATTAATGGATTTATTTCTTGGAGAATGTTAGTCTTTAGGGTATATTATGGAATAGTGAGCAAGACTTAGAGCATGGAACAGTGATTGTTCCATCCAACTGATAGGGTAGGGTTGGATGGATCACTCACTGTTCCATGCTTTGGATCCTTGTTTGCAAGATCTCCTTGGTGTCTTTCTTCACCATCTGAACCTATAGGACCTTCATCATGTCTAGGTGCCCCTGGTTTTTCTGGTCAACCCTACTATCATGTCAAATCAGCTTACTTGGTGCACTACCTCTTATTCTTCCCTTAGCCTTCAATCTTCCCTAAAGACTAATTCTCTCCATTAACTCAATTCAACTTTGTAGGGGTGATGATATGTTTCCAAGGGCTTCTACTCATCTCCATAGGGTTCTTGAAAGTTCCCCTTACTCCATTTATCATTCGCTACTTCCAAACCCTCAATTAGGGTTTTTAGGCTACTAGCCCAAGAGTTCCAATTAAGCCTCCAACTCTGAGAAAATTGGCTTTCATTCCCAAATTCTCCAAAGAGAAATCAGTATTTCCTTGAGGGTCCTGATACCTTAGCCCACCTCTCAAATATTTTTGGTGCCTTAGGTTCCCACTGTCTGTACAACTCCATAAACTGGAACTGACCAAGGATTTGGGCCTTTTTAGGTCTTTTCACTATATTTTGCAAACTGTCAAGAGTTTTCTCACATCAAACAAGTTGATGGGGCTTCCTCCTTCTTGGTAAGCCTTGGAAATGAATTCACCTACCCTTCCCACACCATTTTTGGCCTAGAGTTTTCCACCCCTGCATGTTAAGTTCCTTTTTCTCCCTGTCTCTCCTAGCCGAGCACTGTCAAGCTCACCTAGGAGTAGATTGTCTTCATGCTTCCTGAAATCCTATCTACTCCTAAACCTACTACAATTACAACCATGGAGTCTAGCCTCATTCCCCAAAATCCCATACACCAGGTACAATGGGAAAGAGAACTAAAACCCCATTCTTGCTCGGTTGCCAGTTAGATCAACAACTCAAAAGGAAACAAAACAACTACTACACACACCTGCAAAATGAACACACACTCTAAATACTACCACCAAAGCTTAGAACATAACAAATAATTCAAATTACAACAACTACAGAGCCATGATTGCTCCTGATCACATAAAATTCAAGCAAACACAGAATTTTCCTTGTTGTTCTCACTGTTCACTCTTAGCATTCATCAAAATTCAAATTACAAAAGTTCTCAATGCCTTCCAACCCTACTCATAGGTTGAAGCCTTCCCTATATAGGTTCCCCAAAGTATTTATGCCTCCCTTTGGTCGAACAAGTCAGTTACCAAGTGGCAAAAGGTGCAAAATGTCCCATTTTGCCACTTTTGCCAACTTCCTAGAAACTAACAAAAGTGAGTGTCTAAACTCATAAACTTTTCCACTACTGATAGCTCTTGACCAAGGCATTTTATTAAGTCTCTCACTCAATTCCAATGGTCAACATGACCTTTAAAGTATCAAAAACACAAAATTTCATTCTAGGCCCTCAAATTGCCTAGTGCTCCCTAGTGCTTCCTAGGTGCTCCTGCACCATCTACCCTATCAGTCGGCCTCATCCATTTAAATAAAATGAGTATAAATTTAATATCCATAGGCTATCATTTAATTTATTACAAACTAATGTGATCGCTAACATGTATGAAAAATGTGGTAGCATAGACAAGGCAGTGGACTATTTGAAAAAAAACTTCAAAGAAATGTGGTCTCATAGAATTCAATGACAAACAAATGCAATTGACAATTGCTCATAGTTTTTAGTTATGCAATGTGAAGTAATTGTATAACTGCTTAGGTTGACTTTTTTAGAACTATATTGTAATTGAAATTTTTTCATCTATGAACATCTAGTTGTTTATTATGGAATGTGAATTAATGATTTGAGTTTGAAAGATGTGTAATGCAATGTAATAAGAGATATAAATATAAAGTACATAATATAACCATTCAGTTTTAAGCTATTGTACATTGATATTTAACCATTGCTCAAGATAAAATTTTCAAAGAGTTTAATCATGCACATGAGGAACAAATTAAATTTCGATTGTCAACTTCTATTTATCAAATTATCCAATAATCAAGTGTATGTCCATATACAAAAATGGCATCGATGCCAACTCAAACAAAGTTTTACAAAATGTGGCATATGCCATCTCAATATGTATTCAAAATTTACATGCCAAAATGTCTATCTCATCCTAAACTACTGGTGGATCATCAAAATGGAGCCTCTTTGAAGCACTCGTTGGATTTGAAGGTAGCTACACAAGAAAAATTCAAACTACAATTGAGATTAGTTATACTATATAATTTAAAATCGAATAATTAACATCAAAATAAATATACATTGAATTTTAATTGAACTCTAAAATTTAAATCTTGATTACCTGAAATATACGTCTCTTCAAAGGGTCAGGAGTCCTAGAATATACCAAATCAACTTTTGAAATACCAATCTATATATGTGAACAAAAACATAAAATTGATCCAAGTTAGCATATGATTATTGGTAATAAAAATTTATTTACCAAACACAAAATAAAATAAGCACATGTACCTCTTTAGGTTGACCTTTTAATTTATCTTTTTCAGGTGTTGCAACACCTCCTCTTTGATGGGTTTCAACACCTACTCTTTGAGGTGTTCCAATAACTACACCTTTAGGCGGTGTGTCCCTTGTCAACATATCTGTAAAGCTCATAATTTCCTGTAAATAAAATTGACAAGTACATATGAAACTACCAATCTATGTCGATGTATGTATAATCAATATAAGATCTTAAAAATATTAATTCAATCCAATTTGAGTTCAATTACCTTCCCCTTATCTAGATTTGCACCTCCATAGTCTGGACGAGGCTGCACCTCACTCACATTGGGTATTTCCTACAGGAGGAAAACAAGATAAACATATAAGCTATTATATAATTTCATTAATGAAAATTCAAATGACAAGAAAGTATATAATATAAAATGTAAATGAGTGAGTGCAAAAATATATACTGCGTGTGTGTCCAAGCCAAATGAAATGGCCCTAAGGGTGCTATCAGTCACCTGTGTGAGCTCCTCCTCAGACATCAACTGTTAAATAGACCATGTAAATAAATATTAGTACTTGATACTATCTCTTATTAATATACATTTAAAAACAAATGCAAGTTATGAAATTACAACTTAAATCTTACCTGTGTCACTATTCTAGCATCTCCCTCTATAGCAGGAGAGGACTCTGTAGGGTGCACTCCACTTCCCTATGACTGATCTATAATGTCTACATCATGGAGGTCATAATCAGAAGTGTCCAAGGGATGCTTGGCAGGCTATACAGAAGGACCCAAGCATATATGGCGGCACATAGTGCAAGCATGTGGCACACAAATATGTGGACCTAAGGAGGATGATGCAACAACACTCGAGCTTTCGCCAACATAACCAAAATGTGGCTGAGCTACTGTAGAAACATGCAAAACCAAATGACCACTCAAAGAGTGAATAGCCTAAATAGTTTGTGTGGATGCATCCTTGATAATCTTTGGGTGATATATTGGAGGTGGCGGAGGCAGGGAAGGAAGGGCAGGAAGGGGAACATTTGGGCATGGGACTACTCTAACTACCCCTAGTCTATCTTGGGGCATACCTCCACTAACACCTTGGAAGGGTTTAATGTCAAAGTAATTGACATGATGCCCTAACACAAACTCAGCATATAATTTTTAAATAAAGTAAAATGGTAGGTCAGAATTATTGTTCAATGGTTTATCAAAAACCATACACCAATGATCCCAAAATTTAGCTACATTGTCCCTATGTATGCACCATTTTATGGAAGGTTTTGTTCTATTAACATTCACTGGCAAACCGATGCAGGGGTCAATGAATAAAGAGGCTATTTGCGCTTTGGTTATTTGGAGATCTTTCGCATCATCGTAAGACAATCCACATCGATAATAATCCATCATGTCTTCTCACCACGAATAAAAGGAATTATGTTGGGTGGAGAGGGTTTCTATATTTTTAATTATTTCTTTCAATGTGTTTGTCATATATTTCAATCGAGGCATTGTCTGATAAATTTCACAAATGCCCCTCAATTGCCCCAATTTTTCACCAATTAAGTCATCAATTGGTGGTTGCGGAGGTGGTGGAGCATTTGGCATTTGTGGATTTACATTCACAGCCATAATACCGGATTAAAGTTAAAAACTAATTAAACTAATTGAAATTACACAATATAAATGAAATTATTGTAAAAAAATTGTAGTTTTTAATAAAAATCCAAAAAAAAACCATACTTTTTCACAAAAATCAATAACAAACTCTTGTTTTTGATAAAAATACATCAACAACATTAATTTTTAATCAAGATCCATTTCAAAACATTAAGTTTTAATAAAAAACAATGTAAACTCTAGTTTTTAAAAAAAATCAATACAAAACCGTATTTTTGAATTTTTTTTCATAAAACCTACTTAAACTTAACAAAATCTATTGAAAAATTGATTACAAGATCGAAAAAACAAAATACATACCTTTCATATCGGATTTGGATTTCACCTCTTGCTCTCGCATCAAAATGTGAGAAATGAAATTAAAGAGTTGACTATTTTTTTATATACAGCTTCCACAAATCGGATATCCAATTTGGATCGGATATCCAATTTGTGGAAACTACCTTTGGTTTTTGGTTTGGGTAGAAGTATTGACACCCGAACCTACAAAAGTCAACTAGGCCATTTTCGTATTTTTGAACTGATTCAAAACGTGATTTTTTCTCATTGCCACTTTTTGGTCCATCAAAACCCTGCACATACCTTGGTGGTTCAATCGATGGCAGCTATGGTAGTGGTCACAGTGGTGGCACCGACGGAGACCACACTAGTGGTGGTGGTTGCATCGGTGGCTCTGGTAGTGGTTCTGATGGCTCTCTATCTTCTAATAAACCTATCCTGAATACTCTTCTTCAAAAAATTGGGAAGATGCAGAATCAACTGGAGAACCTATCCCAGGCCTTAGCTCAACCTATCTTTCAACCTTTCTTCGAACATAGCCCATTTTTGGTTGCTATTCTAAACACTCCATTCCCACTAGGGATGGGGATTCCCAAATTTAAGAAATACAGTGGTAAAGGTGACCCGCAATTGCACATGTCCACCTTTAACAACCTATGCACAAATTTATTCCATCATGATGCATTGATGGATAAACTATTTCTCCAATCCCTCAAAGACACAACACTAGATTAGTACTATTCTTTACCATATAATTTCGTCTTCACATTCGATCAGCTTGTGAACCAGTTCTTTCCATAGTTCCAAGTCAATATCAGATCGAAGATGACCTTCTCAGACCTTGTTCAATGCAAACAAGGGGAAAATGAAAAGGCTATAGACTTTATAACATGATATCAAGTGCTCTTCTCATAGATCTCGTATCCATTACCTAACTCAGATGTGCAAAAAGTCTTCATAGGGAATTTGTAGAGACATTGGCAAGAGAAATTTGCCCTCATAAAGTATCCTTCTTTTGCACATCTATATGCAGCTCTATGAGAATATCAATAGATGATGGCTTAGTACGGGGGTTCCTCCCCTTGCTCCCATCCTGAAGGGAGATCTATCGTATCAATCTTTGTAAAAGGTAAAGCTGTTGTGAATGTAATAGCCACTATAGATAACATCAACCTCAAACGTGACTGGAAGTTCACAAAACTATCAGAATCTTATTCTTCCATTTTGTAGAAGTTAGTGAAGGATAATATCCTTACATTGCCACCTCCTAAACCAATTAGAGAACCATACCCTAGTTTCTATGAAGAAAACATGTATTGTTAGTACCATCAAGTTAATGGAAACGTTATCGAAAATTGCATGCACTCACATCATGAGATATAGGACTGCATCAAGGACAATACTATCCATCCTGATGGGAGTAAACACAATACAAAGAAATCAGTGGTGAAAGCTAACAGTGATTTGCAGATATACATGGATCCATTTCCATCACATTTTGATAAGATGATTATTGATCCCACTGATTCTACTTCTCACCTAGACACATATATTAATGTAGTTACTATTACTCCCTCTATTCGTCTTAAAACTAGCTCATCAGATGTTATATTTACCTCACAAGACATTCTAGTAAATAGAAAACCTTCTCTGTTATATATCCCCACTCACCTCACTGGAAACATTGTGACAGGGGTCCTAGTCGACCCCACGAGTAGAGTGAATGTTGTAACAAAGGAGACCTTACTCTTGAATTTCCTACAAAGGGAAGAATATGGAAAAACCAATTCCCTCATCCGTACACATGATGGAATTTCTCTTAAACCTTATGGATTGATAACTTTGTCCATCCTAGTTGGACCTAGGACTGTAGACATAGTCTTCAATGCCATTCCCAGGTCAAACTTGTTTAGAGTGAAGCTAGGCATACCTTGGCTAGCTTCAATGAATGGGATCAAACCCGTGGTTCATAAGTGTCTTAAGTTTTCCCATGAAAGTGTCGTGCATGTGGTACATGAAACTGGATATTAGCTTGTGGTATCCCATGGAGGATATTCATTAGATCACTTTTGGCCCACTGCAGTCAGTCCACTCCCATAGAGGACAAACCTACTTTACAAGAACTATGTGAAGTACAAGACTGAGGGTAATGAATAGCCAAAGTTGACTCATCTTATGGTTGAGCAGACTGCTCTCTCCTCCTCATGAAATAGGAAGGAGAAGCTCGCTCCTCGAATTGATGCATCCACTCCCCTCTCCTAGGAGGAGTATTGGATGAACAAGCTCGGGTTCTACCTGCTTAGTCCAATGATGCCTCCTTGTTGGAATCCCAAGATTAGGATATCAGATCTCCCTAATTGGCCCCCAGATCCTTGGTATTACTTGTATGGTAGAAAGAAAGGCTCATGAAGAGAGTTCGCCTCTCGACCTATTCCTATTCCCCCAAACATAAAAGGGCCCACCTCTAAGGTGGTAGAGTCAACTCCTCCCAACATTTCTGAACCTAAATTTTCTCCTCTCATTCAGGAGTCTTCCCATCGACTAGAAACATCTATGTAGGGCACACCCATGGCTGATTAGGATCCTTTTGTCCCTTCCATAATTCCAATTTCTTGTTCGAAGAGTCATAGAAACCGCCTTGCATGTGAGCATAAGTGTTTAAAAAAGGCTCTCCTAGTTGAGAAAGCCTCCTTATAGAAGAAGGAGGAGGAGAAGACTGCAACTCCTATAGTTTCTTCCTCCCTCCCCTCTTTTATCCTTTTTTAGCCTAGTTTCATACCTCTTTCGACTCCCGCTAGAGGCACACCTGCACCTGGAAGGGTGCAAGTGTTTATTTCTCCTTCTGTGGAGCCACCCTTTTTGGCTTTCGTTCTAGATGTCCTATCTTTCCCAAAGCCTATGGACATTGTGAACACTTTGGTTGTGTCCACTGTAGTTCTTCCCTCTTCTCCCTTGATCTTTGCTAGATCTATGGGGAGTTCACCTCTTCTGACGAAGAAGGTAGAGCATGGTCCCTCTAGTAATGGAGGATGTAAGAAGAGCCCACATTCCTTGAAAGGTGGCCATGAATTGGCTTGTTCTATCATAGTCACGAAACCAGTCTCAGGCTCCCCCGAGTTTGTCACTACTTGAGAGTCTCTTAGTGAGCCTAGCAGTGAACCTTGGGTGTAGACTCCTTTATCCACTAAGATAAAACATGCCACTCCTATTAAGTGTTTTTTTAACTTCTTGGATGAATTCTCAACCCTTTCAGCGATTTTCGCTAGGTCGTTGACCCTAGACCCACAAGAGTTGGGCGACAGAGACCGTATAGGTCCATCGACCTTAGTTCTTGTTTTGAGAGGATTAGAAGCTCCTCCTCTTAACGTTACACCATTGTGGGCTCGTTACCCTTCCTAAAATGATATAGTGTGGGAAGCTGACGACCTCTTGGTTGACTAGTGTTATGGAGAGACCATCTTCTTAATCTTTAGATTAGACATGTGTTCCCTCGTAATTGTGTGCTATATTTCTAGATGACCCTGGTCAGCCCTATTGGTGCTTGGATATGGGTATGGTGTTTGTGTTGTAAAAATTCCTCTATATGTATCTCTATTCTTCCATGTTTGTGATTGACTTTCAATAAATTGGGGATGGTGCAAAGCGTCGGGAGCATTTAGGCCTCCTTTCATGCTGACCCAATTTTTTATTTTTTATTTTAATTTTTCTTCTCGAGCATTCCTCACATGGCCTGATATAGTAGGGGGTTGATGATAGTTCATTTATATACTATTATTATACTTACATATGTATATTTATGAAGCAGTTCTGACCCCAAAATATTAGGCTACCCCTATGTCCTTTATGTGTGTTCTCTTTTCCTTAGCTTTTCTCTTTCTCTCTTCTTTTCTTGAGTTCTCCCTTTCATTTGGGACAAGTTAATTTGACACTTTATGGTCCTTAGGAAATGTATTCATTTCCAAAAAAAAAATTCTTAAAGACCTTCCACACACTTCTTTGTTGAAGTCACATTCTTAGCTTGAAACCCTAATAGAATGTGTTTCCTTCATCATGGTTTCATAAAGAAAGGACACAGAATCCTCCTCTGAAGTGACAACAGTCTCAATCTTCCCCTCACATAAACGCATCTCCTTCCTTTAGAATTCCTTGATGAAGTAAACATCTTTCAAAAGGATTCCTTGACGACGAATTGATTCGAGAAGGAAGA
>CM021102.1:751404950-751632839 GCA_007115665.2 Sequoiadendron giganteum | reverse complement strand
TAGATATAGATGGACTAAATCTTAAATTGGGATTCAAGTTAAGCTTAGATTAGTATTAGACTACAACTCATATTAGGATTGGATGAAAGCTCATATTAGGATCAGATTAAACCTCAGATTAGGATGATGGGATTAAAGCTTAGATAAGAATTAGATTAGAGCTTAGATTAGAAGGAGATTAAATCTCAGATTATGGTCCAAAACATTCTAGGGGTGACATGATTAATAATCACCGAAAATTAAAATTTTCATTTTTTTTCATTTTTTAATGTCGTAGTAAATCACGTTTTGGAAGGTCTTCAAAGTAGAATTTGGGGTTGAAACATGCGTCCATCCCTAAAATTGGGTTTTTGAAGGGACATTATTTTAGGATTTGGATTAGTGATCTTAGAGACTTTTCTGATGGTGTAAATGGTTTTGAATTCTAAGCACCGAGTAGAAATTTATGACCTTGACAAGCGAGGGTAAAGAAATTCCTAGTGTTTTTGAAAATTGGATGGTTTGGGGATGAAGAGTAAGAGGAGGAATGATTGGATTATGATTTTGGACTGAGGATGATGTAGGCTAATTGTGGCATGAAGGATTGACTATCTGGATTTTGTATCGGAAGTGAATTTGCCTCTGTGTGAAGCTAATTCACCTATTTAGAGAGATCAAATTCACCCAAAATAGTAGTCAGGATAGCCCAGAACAATAGATTCACCCAAACAGAAAAGCAAGATCACCTCTCAGAGAAAATTTTCCCAACCAAGAGAGAAGGATCGCCCAAAATAGTAGATTCACCCAAACAGAAACACAAGATCACCAAAAATAGCAATCAAAATCACCCAAAATAGTAGATTCGTCCAAATAGAAAAGTAGGATCACCCAATATAGCAATCAAAATTGCCTAAACAAGAAGGAAATATCACCCAAAATAGTAGTTAGAATTGCCCAAAATAGTAGATTCTCCCAATCAGAAAAGAAGGATCACCCAAAACAATAGTCAAAATCACCAAAAATAGTAGATTCTCTCAAACAAAAAAGCAGGATCACCCAAGATAGTAGTCTGAATCGCCCAAATTAGAAGATTCATACAAACAGAAATGTAGGATAGCCCAAAATAGGTGAGTAGAATCACTTAACATGAGTGAAAATTCACCCATTCTTAAGGAGCTGGTGAATTTGATGACTGACAAACTCACCTAAGGGAGGGACAAACTCACCTGTTTGAGAGAACAGGTGAAAACGAGGTTACCTAAGAAAGAGACCCATAGGAAAATTTGCCTCTAACAAAGGAAAATTCATCTAAATGGATGACTTGGACTGGACTGGGAAGCAAGATCACCTTTGAAGGCAAGGGGGACTATGAAAAAGGACAAGAATGGAAAACAATAGATAGAAGGCTGGACTAACTTAAATGAAATGAAAAACACTGGTATCTCACAAAGAAGACATGCCAGACAACACAATCCTAGAATTAGTGAAGGGTCTCTATCTAGGTTAAACAAGGCTATATAGGGAGTCTTCGATATACGCATGATACGTGGGGCACAACCATGAAAACCATCCTATCACAATCGTGAGTTGGGAGCCCCAACGAGGTACTGGAAACTCAGACCAACTCTTCACATCTTGTCTAGGTATCACCCTAGCTTTGACGCTCCTCCAAACATGACGTGATTCGATTGAGGTATAAATTTCACTCTCCCCCCTTTATATACCTTGTCGGTAACATGTGGTTGGGATCATCCCTCAGGTGATGAAAACTCAGGCAGGTCTTGCTAAGGAAAGAAGACACTAGACATCTCAGATAGTCCCTAGGCTCGAACGTAGTGCAAGGGGAAAGCTAAGATGCACTAGGATCTCCTAGGTGGACTCAAGTAGACAAGAGTGAGCTACGATTTCTCATCACCTAGGATAGCTCAGTGGCACAAGGGGAGTGGATACATCAACAAACCACTCACAAGCATAGCAAACAACTATAAATTGACCCTCTAATTAAAACTGCGTGCGCCTAGCTAGTATGGAAAACAAGAAACTAACTAACTAATTTTTTTTCGATCGATCATCCTACAAAAAAAGCGTAAGTAGTCTCAAACCACTAGTCTTGGAAAAACAAGAAACAACTACATCAAATTTTAATGAAACTAGAAACACTCACCAACAAAACAAGTTAGCGGATTAGTATGTGAAACTGAAACCAAACGATGTCAAAAACTATAAAAAACAAGTCTCAGATTTACCTTAGATTTGCCTCTATGTGAGGCAAGTTCGCCCCTCCAGAAATTCAACTTCACCTATCTATTAAAATAGGTTAGCCTATTTGTTACGGCAAGTTCACCCTTCTGTTAAAGCAAATTTTCCCTTCTAGTAAGGCAGGTTCGCCTAATACCAAAAGGTCAAGCAGGTTTGCCCTTGTAGGAATGCAAGTTTTCCCCTGCAAGAATGTTCACTGCTTTGAAATTCAGGTTTGCCCCTACAAGAAGGTTCACCCGTATAACTACAATCTGAACCTGCAAAATTCAAACAATAAAGAACGTGAAATAAAAGACTAGTGACGTGGGTCCCACCGAGTGTGCCAAAAATGTGTGCAAGATTTTTTTACCAAGTCTAAAGTGCAAAACTAAATGAAATGCAATCAAGGAAAACACAAACAACACCTCGATATTGGCCTAATTTGAACTTGAACAAAATACAAGAAAATGAGTGATATTACCTTGTCCAAGTTGATTGGTTGGTTGGCCTTATTAATTTGTTTGATTTATGTGCTCCTAAATCAATTTTGGTAGCATAAGAGCTTCTAAATGCTCTATTTGGATGCAAAAGATGGTGGATTGAGTGCACAATGATGATTGGAGATGAATGAAGTTAAATGCTTGAGAAGGGATGAAGGTGATAGGTTACTTGAATCTCCCTCTGGTTAGGGTTACAAAATGACTAAGTGTTTTAGTCATCTAGCCAAGGAGAGATGAATGAATGGTCTAGATTAATTCTTGGCCAATGACAAGAGATCAAGGGTGGAGATCAAATTTTGACCAAAAGGAAATAAAAATTCCTTTTTAATATTCATGGGGAAGACAAAAGGAATAAAATATTCCTTAAGAAACCTTGGGTGAATAAATAGAATTTAAAATTCCACTGGAAAGGACATGGGGATTGTAAATGGAATTAAAAACTCCATTAAGGTTGTTGGAAGAATAAAATGGAATTAAAAATTTCATTGGGATGTGGGAGAGTTGACTAAAGGGGGCTAATTAGACTAGTTGATGAAGAATTAGAAGAAAGCTAGGTTGCTAATGATGATTAGGAACCAACTTGCAAATGTTGGAGGATGTGAAACATCCTAGTCATGGATTAGGAATGTGCACATCCATAATGATGAGATTAGTAGATGAGTTAGGATTAAGTGTGGATGGGACAAAAAGGGAATTAAATAAGTGGGTTATTTATTTAGTTCTTTAAAAGAAAGGGATAAAGGGGTAAGGTATTTAGTTATTTAACTAAATACTTTAGGGATTTAGAAGAATTTAGGGGTATTAATTAAATAATAGTAACAATATTTAAATAATGTGGATAAAATATATTTAGATGTGATGACAGTCTTAAATTTTTCAAATTTGAGATGCCTATTTCAAAATTTTGCTTCTGCACTTTCAGAAGTGCAACTGAAGAATCAGTCTGAGGAACCCACTTTGGAGGTTTGTAATTTGAAGCTTGTTGATTGTCCTACAAAACCTATTTGTAGAAATATTCAATAGACATATGTGAATGTGTGTGTCAGTTTTTAGCTTCCCACGGTGAGTTTTGTCAGAGTTTCAAAAAGTAAAGCTAGAGGGTTTTGACATTGTTCTGTTGTTTGCAGACGTTCAGTTTTGCGAGATAGCTTCCAGTTTGTGCTTGGATTTTGAAGCCAGTTGACTTTCAAGTCAAAATGAATGTTGTTGCATATTCTCCATATCAAGATGATCTCAATTGTTAGTTTTTAGAGCCTCATGATCTGATTTGCTATTTTTAACAGAACAAAACCAAATACAGTTTGTTCAATTTCACAGCTACATTCTTGACAACCTTTCTGAGTGGTCAACTTCGACCGTCAATAACTTTTGATCAGTGATGATTCAAGCGAATTCGTTTTGAACATGTTCTCAGGGTATCTTAATGCTCCACTATGTCTAATGGAAGCTCACAAGGGGTTGATTTTCTATTTTTACAAATTGGCAGTTGGATTAGTTTTAATTGGTGCAGAACAACTGTTGTTTCGGAAAAGCCTGACTAGGAAACTTTATCAATTAATATCCGGTTCCTCGTGATCTTTTTCTCTGAGTCATCTTTTGTACTATACTTTTGGGTCAAATGACTACCTCCATGCAATTTTTGATGGCTCTAGGGGGTCGTTTGACAAGTTTCCTAGATTGATTCCTTAGGCAACTTGACCTATTTTGACCATTCTGCGAAAGGGATAGAAAACAGTTTCTAATGGTGACCCACTTTATCATTTCACTTTCTAAATATTCTGAAGCTTCACTAGGGTTAATTGAGTGTAAATTTGTTTGAAAATGATTTTGTTTTTTAGTCAAGCCCATATAGGGACCCAACATGCTTTGCACTAAGGTGAAATTGTAACTGTTTTGTTGAGGAAATCACATCAAATGAATTGTCTTAAATAGGGAAGTTATTTGAAAATTTTATGTTTATACTCATGACAATTGCATCATCAAATGGATGGGGATATTAAACTATAATGACTTTGTCTCAGAGATTGCAATGATGGTAAACATGGATAAAAAAATTCATGTACATGAGAGAGATTTGATGCATTAGAGAAATTGAAAAGGCTACATTATGTCACAAGCCACATGATGAAAATGTTGAATCTCCATGTAGATTGATGAATTCAATTGGGCACATGGTTGGCCATCCAAAAAAAAAGGAGCATGTTGATGCTTATTGTGAGAGTGAGAAAATGGTAAATAACCAAGCATTGCCTACACAATGAGATTGAAGCTAAAGGGTGTGACTAATCTGCAAAGAATGAACAGGAAACTAAAATTTTTATGAAACACAACTCTGTTGCTTGGAAAACTCTTATGTGGATACAGTCAATAATTTTAACTTTGTAAAATTTAATGATGGAGGAAGCAGCCCATGATAACTTTAGGGGTCTTTGCCTTGACTGTTGGAGTTTACAAACTCAACACATCTCCAATGATGAATAGGGGAACAACACCTTGCATTAGCTTGTGAAAGAAAAATATGCACAAAATAGGTTTGCGGAAAATTTTGCATGGGAGACCATAATGGTTGCATTACACACAAAGCTCATTTGTTGAGAGAGTTTCATAAAATTCCAAGTAAATGTCACTGAGAGATGAATAAAAATGCAAATATGAAGAGGCCACACATCAAGTAACAAGCTAAAAAGATAAAAAATTGAAGGATGCTTTGCATCTAGTAATTCATCTTTCCAAAGCCCACACCATGTAGAGAGGAGAGATCCACTGGAAGAGTCACGGTGGCTAGGGAATTGCATGTAAAGTGTTGATAGAGGGATTTGAAGATGTTATGTTGTGAATGACAGGCATCGAGCTCACTATGGGGGCATCTGATTGCTGCACCAAATTGTTTTGTTGATAATTCTTCATAAATATTCAAGCGAATACAATAGGGGGATTGTGCTTGCTAGAAATGTATCATAATTATTGTATTTATATAGGAGACTGATCTGCAGTAAGAGGAGGCACCCTCAAACCCAATAGAAAGTGTGATTGAGTGGAGTATTGCATAGTGAAAAAGAGAGGAAGTGTTGTTGTGGCATTAACAGCTAAAATGGAGGAATGTGGAGGCATCAAAGAGTTGGCGGGTTTATTGGAATGGCCTTAGAAACTTTCAAACAAATGTACATGGCACAAGGCTTAGAGAGCGCATGGACTTGGGAGAGGGTTTGGGCAATGATGGAGGTGCCATCACACTGGGCACACAAAATGAATCAGTGAAAAGGTCTTACAAAATTTTAAACAAATATACTTGGCAGGGGCGCGACCTGCAACAAGGTGTGGGCGACCTGTGAAAAGGGAGTTTGCACCTATAGTGAGAATATTTCATCTTGCTAGGGTGTAATAGATATAAGGAATTTTTTAAAAAAATTTAATGAGTGGAGAAGGTCTATGAAGTTGTATGGCTAAAATCGCCTAAGATAAAATGAGAAAAGCGTTGAGAGGGTCCGCGGATTTCTTGAAAGGTCTTTGAAATGTCTAAGCACATGCATTTTGGCTGAGGTTTAGATGTGTATTAGGTGCGTCCACCCATGGCATAGAAGGAATTAAAGAGAAAATTGGAGTAGAAGATGTATATACCCATCAAAGCATGAGACAACATGGAGAAATCTCCACCAAAGCTCATGGACCTCGCAAGAAGTGGGACGACATCAACAAGAAGTCTGTCAGGCTCGCGAGATTTAGACATGTAGTAGTGGGCCCTTTACTTTTTTTAAAAAGTAGAATATTAATTCAAAAGTGCCCGATAAGTGATTAAATAGATTCACTTTTAGGGGGAAATGTTTCAATAATGTGGGTGGCCATAAGATTTCTTTTTTTCAAAAGGATTCACATGAAACAAACTTTCTTTGTTGGAGAGAAAACTAAATAATTTTACTCGATTATTGAAATGCATTCACTAAAATGAAAATGGGTGAGATTAATTTTTATCAAGTGGACTTTATATAGACAAATATTTTAAACGAAATGTTTAAAATATCATGGGCAAATATTTTCATTAGTGCCCAAAGTAAAAAATTCGAAGTCATTATAATGTAAAATGCACGTTAAAGTGCATGGGGGTAAATATTTTATAATGCCTAGTGTCAAATGTCTCAAAATCTTAAAAGCAGAAAGATTTTAATGAAGGATAAAAACAAATGCACGAGTAGTTTTTTCAAGAGTAGTGGGCAAGGTGAAAAGGGGTGAATGTTTTAAATGGGAAATTTAAAACATTGATTGAATGGATACAAGTAAAGTGAAATATTTAAAAGAAATATTTAATTTGTTGGGAATTATAATGTGTAGCTTTAGTATTGTAAAAGAAGAATTATGAGAAGTTTTCATGGGCAAATTGATTTTCCAACAGTTTCCAGTAGCTGGGAGAATGGAGATTCTCCACATGGGCATGCTTTCTATTGCAAAGCAATGATGAGATTTTTTTTTTTGAGGGAATATGTTTGTTGTTGCAGAGGAAGAATGAGGAGATATTATTTTCAATTTGATCAACAGTGAATGAAGCTTCCAGATAGCATTTCCAGATCAAGTTTAGGGCTGCTCCTGTTTGCTTCTATTTTCTATATCTTCTTTTCTCTTCTCATTGTATAGGGTTCTAAGTTTTTGTATTGGGTTGGGTAGATATAGAATTGTAATTTCTGAGTCATTTTTTGAGTCTCTAAGCTTTAATTTTATCAATTCATGAGTAAATACAACCAGTTTATGCAATTAACATCATGAAGGTGTTTGCACATTCATGAATGTCTTCAGATTGTCTCCATATTTGTACACTTTCAGTCATATAAATTCAATAATACAAAGTGTTTTTTATTTTATCATCTCAAGTTTCATGAGGTTATTTTATCTAGTCATTGTTTTGGTTCAAAGAAATGATTAAAAAAATTTAAGCAGGTGATTGTGATTTTAGGTGTGTAGATGGGATTTGATAGGAAGAATCTGATTGATGGTAAGAGATGGATTGTTGGTGCAAGACACTAATAGGTGATGCAAAGCATCAACAATTTAAATCCACTGGTTGAAGACTATTTGTTGGGGAATTCATTTTATGTGTTTGACTCCATGGCTGAGAATTGGCACTGATCTTTTATGCAATTTTGTTCATCTCAGAAACAAAATTAAATGCAAAATCATTCCTATTCTTAATGTTTAGTTTGTTGTTTTTCTTGGTTTCCAATGGCTAGGAGAGGGTTGAGTTATTGAGAATTTAGCCAAGTTTGATGTTGTCAATGCTTCCCTTAGTGTGTTTTCATTAGGAATTATCTTCTATAAAAAGCAATGTTAGTGTATGAGTGAATTGAGTTTTGAGAATTGTTTAGGGTTACCCACCTTGGTCCTGTAGAGCCACAAGTGTAGGAGATGTCACTCTTTGACTGAATCTTGTCAGTTGGCCACTAGCCTTTGTCGTTCTTTAATATAGAGGTTGGATACCCCTTAGAGAATTGCAAATCCTAGTTGGGTTGTATTTATAAACACCAACAGAATGGTGAATCCACTGGGGAAGATTCTGAATCTCAAGTAGCAGACGGTTATAGAGTCATCAAGTGATTTGTCATTCTGAATTTGTTCGTACAAAAGGATTTCAAGCCTGAAGCAAAAAGTGTTGCAGTCAACCTGAAATTTTTATAATCTGTGGTGCTCTGCTGGTGGAAAGGAACACATAAAGAAGTTTAAATGTGAAGTAACTTCATACTGCTTGAAGTTTAGTCCTCTATGAAAAGAGGTGGCGACTTTATTGATACAACCTATTAGAAATTTGAAGAAATTTCTAGATCTACAAATATTACCAGTTGGGAAGATAATTTGGAGCAACTGCAAAAGTTTCCAGGTATTCTTCACTCTTGGTTTTCAATAAAATTTTAAATGGAAACCATGTTTGAACATATTAGGAAAAACTTTGGTTCCCTATTGAGTGATTAGCACTAAGAGAGGGAAAGAACAATAATATTTAGTTTTCATACTTTTGAACTGTAATTTTCAACCTATGTATCTTGTTGGAGAATTATGTTTGTTCTTAAAATTTTCCCAATAAATAGATATTATGTGTAAATGCATTTGAATTATGCATTATGGTATTCTACGATTGTTATGAAAGGTAGAAATAGGGCAATGAATGATCAACTGTAGAGCTGATATGTAAATTTTGAAAAAGGCATATCAAGATGCCTCAATATATGCACCCTAGTATGGTTTCGGATGGAACTGTGGTTTGTGATCAGTCCCAACCATTTTTTCAAAGAGGTTTCAACACTGGAAGGTACAGAGCTATCAATTTCAATAACTTTAGAGGTTACCCAAATGAAATTCCAGCTAAAGTAAGAAATAAGTTACCAAGGTTCATTGGTGATAAGGCTGAATCAACAAGTAAACATTTGCAAGAGTTTAGAAATTTGATGGATGATTATGAGATTGACCACAAAGATGTGATCATGAGACTATTTGTTCACTCCTTGAGAGGAGATGCAAGAGAGTGGTTCTCTTATTTATCAGCCTCTTTCATTCATTCATGGGAAGAGTTCAAGGTAGTGTTCATGGAGCAATTTGGAGAAAGGATTAACCCTATTTTGGTAAGGAAAAGGTTCATGAATATGGAGAAAGGGAAAGATGAGTTAATCCCATATTTTAATCTTATATTTTCAATGATCATAAGAGAGATCCCAGAGAACATAAGACCAAATGATGTTCAATGTTCGGTCATGTATTTAGGAGCATTTGAAGAAAATATGAGTTATCTGTTGAGGGATAAATAGCCTACAACCCTGCACCAAGCATATCAGATGGCTACGGACATTGAGAACAATTTGAGATACTCAATGTTGAAAGGACATAGGGTTGTGAGTTTTGGTCATCCTAACACACCTCAAGAAAATAGAACTCATGGATCAACTAATAAAAGTTCTTGTCAAGAGGGTAGTGATGTTGTTGCTCCAATTTATCCATCATCACAATCTACACAAAATGTAGTGTCTCAAAATGAAGGTAGTAGTTGTTTGTTTCAAGAAAATCAGAACATGATACACAAGGATGAAAAGAGTGTGTCAGAAAATGAAGATATATGTTGTATGAATGAGGACATTAATTATAATCAGCTTACAATCATCACATGTGCAGATCTTTGTAGCAGTAATGAAGAGGAAGATGTATGGTATGATGAAAAAATAAATATGTATGAAATTTTTTCTTGCAATATCTTGTATGATGAAGAAATAAAAGAGATGAAGGTCGTTATTCCATGTTAGGTGTTGATTAGTGAAAATAATACAATTGTAAGATGACATTCCTTTTCAAGTTAGTGAACAAGACATTGAAGATGGAAGTTCAAGAAACTACGCTGAGCAATCTGAGTATGGTTTATGTAGTGATAAGTTGTCTTGTGATGAGGATGTTCATGAAGGTCAGATTGATTACTCTTCTGCTAATTATGAATGCCCTTATGATGACGATATGGAGGAACTTTCTTCACCTCAAGAATGTAAAGTCATGATTGCTCATAACATCGCATGTCCACAAGTAAAGGATCCAATTGAATTTGATGCAAACTTGGAATGTAATCCAAATTTGTCATTAATGGATTATGTTGATTATGTCAATGATGAAGACTTTGAACATGAACATATATGTGTTCAATTTTCTAATCATGAGCATAGTACTACTAGCAATGATAAAGAAGGTGATGAGATGGTTTATGTTTTTTCTGCTCATGAATTTTTATGTGAAACAGAGATGGAAACAATTTCAAATGCTTGGCATGTCACACCATGTAATGGAACTATTGGTTTTTCTAGTGATGAGATCACAGAGAGGGTCCATCTGTAGTCCTATGGTTCTGATGAATTTGGTAATTTGTTTGATGATAAAAATGATGATGAGATAATGAATTCATCATTCAGTGTGTTAGAACCATGTAATCTTGATCACAATATTACCAAGATTGAAAGCTTTGTCAATACTGAGCTTAGTTTCATGGGGCATGTTCATGCACATTCAACAGAAATAATCAAGGTTGATCATGCTGATTTTTTCGTATGCTGGTCATACTAGCTTGACTAAAGTAGGCTTGCAAATTTTTATATCAAATGAGGATAATGTTAGCATGCAATATGTGGAGGACATGGTTGCAATCTCGAGTGATCAGACTATGCATTATGATGAAAATTTGAGTAAAAGGATGTCACCACTTTTGGGTAATTTTTCTATGGAGCTTGAAGAGTTTTCTGAGTATGATATCTCAAATTATGTGGATATGGTAGAAATTTAAGATGTGCGTATTGAACAATCTGAGAATGGGAACAATATTTAAGATGTGTCTATCTGCTCTACTAGTGCTTGCAGTGAGTGTGAGTGCAATGATGACTTGAAGGATTTGGACCTTCATGCTAAGGAGGTTGAGACTCTTATGTCAAAAATGAATATAATGGAAAATCCATTGTTTGATGAGCCTCCATCTTCATTGGAGATGAGAAATGATGAAACCTATTGGTGGAGAAATAACTGACTCTTTGTGGAGAGTTCCAATGATGAATTTCACACATGGTTGGAATGTGGTCTTGAGAAAACAAAAGAACACATTGATTAACTCCTTAAGGGCACTTCTTATGACTGATTTACATTTAAAATATGTGTTATAGGTAAGGTTGAACATCCTGATGTCAACTACTTGGACGAGTTTGAATATTTTTAGTTTCCACTTCAGCTGGAAGGTATTTTTATAGAACATGATAATGAGATGAATAACAAGAAATGTTATTTTCAGTCTGAGCATATTGCATATGATGAATGTAACACACATGTGTCATGTGATAATGAAAACATGCAATTTGTGACTAATTATACAATGAAGAATGACATAGATTGTATTGGAAATAATATGCTCAGAAAAGTTGTGAGAAATTTCAGTGGTCGTGTTTGTAATTAGGCAAATTTCAGTGGTCATCACATTTTTCTACTTGTAAGAAGAAGGTCACATATGTTACTGTGGTACCACAAAGGAAAGAATAGAAGGAGGGTGATCAAATATTTCTATAGAATTGTATTTGACAAAGGTAAATGTTTCTCCCCATTTTTTCATTTGGTGACCCGGGGTCATCAGATGAAGTTGAAAAATGAAAGTTGAATGGGGGAGCAGTTTGAGGGCACATGACAGACTCAACTTTTGGTCTACTCTCCCCAAAAATCTGGAATCTTGCTATGCCCATAGGGAGCATACATCCCCAGTTGGAGCCATTGATGTAATTCTTAATTTTTTCAAATTTGAGATGCCTATTTCAAAATTTTGCTTTTGCACTTTCACAAGTGCACCTGAAGAATCAATCTGGGGGACCCACTTTGGAGGTTTCTAATTTGAAGCCTATTGATTGTCATGCAAAACCCATTTGCAGACATACTCAATAGACATATGTGAATGTGTGTGTCAGTTTTCATCTTCCCACAACGAGTTTTGTAACAGTTGCGAAAAGTGAAGCTGGAGGGTTTTGACACTATTTTGTTGTTTGCAGACGTTCAGTTTTGTGAAACAACTTCCTATTTGAGCTTGGATTTTGCAACCAGTTCACTATCATATCAAAATGAATGTTGTTCAGTATTATTTGTATCAAGATGATCTAGGGTGTCAGTTTTCAGAGCCTCATTATCTAATTTTCTATTCTAACAGATCAAAACCAAATTTAGTTTGTTCAATTTCATAGT
This sequence comes from Sequoiadendron giganteum, assembly GCA_007115665.2. Classification (NCBI taxonomy): domain Eukaryota; kingdom Viridiplantae; phylum Streptophyta; class Pinopsida; order Cupressales; family Cupressaceae; genus Sequoiadendron; species Sequoiadendron giganteum. The sequence continues at coordinate 751,620,405 of CM021102.1, read as the reverse complement.
TGCATTCCTGATAGTCTTTCTGAGTGGTCAACTTCAACCGTCAATAAAATTTGATCAGTGATGATTCAAGAGAATTCATTTTTTACACATTCTCAGGGTATCTTAATGTTCCACTATCTCTAATGGAAACTTGCCAAGGGTTGATTTTCTATTTTTACAAATTGGCAGTTGGATCAGTTTTAATTGGTGCAGAACAACTACTATTTCATAAAAGCCGAACTAGGCAAATTTGTTAATTAATATCCAATTCCTCGTGATCTTTTTCTCTAAGCCATATTTTGTACTATACTTTTGGGTCAAATGACTACCTTCTTGCAAGTTTTGATGGCTCTATGGGGTCGTTTGACCAATTTCCCAAATTGATTCCTGAGGCAACTTGACCAGTTTTCACCATTATGCAAAAGGGACAGAAAATAGTTTCTAATGGTGACCCAGTTTATCATTTCACTTCCTAAACTTTCTGAAGCTGCCCCAGGGTTAATTGAGTGTAAAAGTTGTTTTAAAATGATTTTTTTTTACCCGGGACCATATAGGGACCCGACATGCTTTCCAATAAGGTGAAATTGTAACTGTTCTCTTGAGGAAATCACATCAAATAAATTGTCTTAAATAGGGCAATTATATGAAAATTTTATGTTTATACTCATGAAAATTGAATCATCAAATGGATGGGGATATTAAACTCCAATGAATTTGTCTCAGAGATTGCAATGATGGTAAACATGGGTCAAAAAATTCATGTACATGACAAAGATTTGATGCATTAGAGCAATTGAAAAGGCTAAATTGTATCACAACCTAGATGATGAAAATTTTGAATCTCCATGTAGATTGATGAATTCAATCAGGCACATGGTTGTCCATCCAAAAAACAAAGGAGCATGTTGATGCTTATTGTGAGAGTGACAAAATGGAAAATTACCTAAGCATTGCCTACACAATGAGATTAAAGCTAAAGGGTGTGACTAATTTGCAAAGAATGAAGAGGCAACTAAAACTTTTATGAAACACAACTATAATGCTTGGAAAACTCTTATGTGGATATAGTCAATAATTTTAAATTTGTAAAATTTTATGATGGAGGAAGCGGCCCATGATAACTTTAGGGGTCTTTTCCTTGACTATTGGAGTTTACAAACTCAACACATCTCCAATGATGAGCAGGGGAACAATTCCTTGCGTTAGCTAGTGAAAGAAAAATAAGCACAAAATAGGTTTGTGAAATTTTTTTGCATGGGACACCATAATGGCTGCATTACACATAAAGCTCATTCATTGAGAGGGTTTGAGAAAATTCCAAGTAAATGTCACTGAGAGATGAATAAAAATGAAAATATGAAGATGCCACACATCAAGTAATGAGCTAAAAAGATAAAAATTGGAGGGACGCTTTGCATCTGGTAATTCATCTTGCCAAAGCCCACACCATGTAGAGAGGAGCGATCCACTGGAAGAGTCACGATGGCTAGGGAATTGCATGTAAAATGTTGATAGGGGAATTTGAAGTTTTTATGTTGTGAATGACAGGAATTGATCTTGCTATGGAGGCATCTGATTGCTGCACCAAATTGTTTTGTTGATAATTCTTCATAAATATTCAAGCGAATACAATAGGGGGATTGTGCTTGCTAGTAATGTATCATGATTTTTGTATTCAGATAGGAGATTGATCTGCACTAAGAAGAGGTGCCCTCACACATAATATGAAGTGTGATTGAGTGGATTATTGCATAGTGAAAAAGAGAGCAAGTGTTGTTGTGGCATTAACAGCTAAAATGGAGGAATGCGGAGGCATCAGAGAGCCTGCAGGTTTATCGAAATGGCTTTAGCAACTTTCAAACAAATGTACATGGCACAAGGCTTAGAGAGTGCATGGACTTGGGAGAGGGTTTGCACAATGATGGAGGTGTCATCACACTGGGAACATAAAATGAATTAGTGAAAAGGTCTTACAAACTTTCAAACAAATATACTTGGTGTAGACACCCAAAATTGTCCATGTCATAATATTACCTAGTCGATACATGATCTTGTAAGACATTTTGTAATACTTTATCCTAGGTCATTACATTATCCCACTTATCCCATTTATTCCACTTAATCACCTTCCCAATTAATTAAATAAATCTTATTTATTTAATTAATTCCCCCTTCAAATGTCTCAAAATAATTCAAATTAAATATTTGAATTAATCCCTCACTTATTGTCACATTGCAACATGTGTCATATGCCTACAACTCTTCACATCCATAAACAATTTAAATAATTTTATTATTTAAATTATGAGATCCTCACTATGCAAAAATTTATCTCAATCTTCTTATCTATCTATCTATTTTTCTTCTATTATCTTTCATCTCATTTTTATGCTGCAAAATTCAACATATCAACAATTAAGCCTTCAAAATCTCACATTCTCATGCAGGTGGAGAAGAGCAATGGAGATAAATCAAATCTAGCTTGGAGATTAGTGATCATAAGGAGCTGTAGTAGCAGATATATCAATCATACACATCAGATTGGAAAGCGAATACTTCCAGGTGCACTCATTCTATTATCTTTATCTCACATTTAATCAATCAATATTGTTTGAAAAACACTTCAATTTGGGGATTTAAAACAAACATCTTGTTTGCAATCACACTTTCAAATTGGGCTTCAAAAAAAAAAAACCATTGTCTTCAATCACACAATTTTTCTTTGGATTAAAAATAAAAAGTGTTTGAATTGTTTTACACACATTTCAATTTTCTAAATGGAAATTAACAATTTCTAGTGTGAATCAAATGTGTGTGTGATAATAAACACCTCACTTTGTTCACTTTTGTCAAACCCTTCATAGGAGGCCTTCTAGGGGATTTCATCACCCCTAGGGACGACCTCAATCAAGGTGTGAATCAAAACACACGCTTCTTTGAGAGTTCAAATCTTGTCACTCTTGGCTAAGCCCCAAAGAACTTTATACCTTTGGGAAGTGAAGGTGAAGGGTGGGTTATCCCTTTCTCCTGGCTATGTGGCAAGATTTTTCTTTCAAATTATCCCTAGTCAACCTCGTGCATCCTAGCTTAAGACCTAATTGGCCATACCCACTTGACTAGTTCTAGGACTTGTCGATGTGTCTTCTTCAAGTGCATGATTAATCATCACATTCATAATTTCAAATTCAAACATGCTTATGTCTGTGCATGTGTAATCATTTATTTGCAAATTGTTATATCAAGCTAGAAACACCAACACATAAACATATCATTCTAATCGTCCTAATCATCATTTTTCTAATCACATTCCAATAAATTTCATCCTAATAAATCTAGGTCATCCAATCTAATCATTCCACATCATCATCACCTTAATCCTAAGGAGGCACTTGCTAGAATGGTCCTAATCCTTAATGATCTTAGTAACAAGCCCAAGGTCATACTTCAAGGAGCCCCTTCACCTAATCATGAAGATAATCCGAAACCATATATCCTCCAAGGTGGGTCAAAATTTTCTCTTAGTGATGATAGGAACTTTGTAGATCTTGGTGATGATGAAAACTTTGTTGAAATATTAGGTCACCTTAATGATACTATTGACAAGGGAAATACCATCCTAAGTTTGGAATCATACACCATTACATTTACTAGTCCTCCATCTCCATCTAATAAAATTCCTATCTCAAAGCACACTAGTCCTACACCAACACCACTATCCAACTTCTCAAGCTCTAATCCATCAACCAAAGAATCCTTTAATGATTTTCTCCAAAGACTACTAGCATGAAATAGACCATCCCCATGTCAAGAACCTATTAATCAGCTTACGAATGGACCTTTGAATGTCATGTCTATTCTTCCAACTCCATCATGTGGTCCAAAAACTATTGATCTTATATGTCTAAGTCAAATACCATCATGCCCTCGTGTGTTGACCATAAAGAGCATACCAAGCCTCTTTTGGAGCCTTCCACTTCCATTTCCTCTCAAATACAAGAGCTATGTCAAGAGTATTATCCTCAGCATAAAGAAACATTAAAATCTCATTCTAATCAAGATCTAGGCCCTTCCAATGATCCCACTCATAACATACTTGGTCCTATTCATGATTAAACTTCCCTCTATGATCTAGATCCTATCTATGATCGAGAACACTATGATGATCCCCTTAGCCAACTCTATACATTCCATGTTCAAGAGCCTATCACTTCACCTATCCATGAGCAAGAAGCCTCCATTTCTCCTATAGACCCCCTACCTAGTCCTATCCATGATCCCACATTATCCACTTGTCATGATGAGACACATGCCTCCCAAGTAAATGTAAAAGATCAAACCAATAGTGTGGATCTAAATGAACATAATCAAGATCCTAATGATCCTTCCACATCCACTATAAACCCCATTTCAAATCCACCAACATGTCCTATTGATCTCTCCATCTTTATTCATGAATTTTCCTCCTTAGAACAACAAAAACCTTTATACACTTCACCTTCTTCATCTAATAATGAACTCAAGTCTAGTGTCCAAAACACACCTAGTCCCATTGTCCATTGTATGCTTCAAAACATGAACTACCAAAGTAAAGGTTTAGGCCTTCATCAACAAGGTATTTTGGATCCAATCCATGTCAAGGTCCCTCCATGCTCTTATGGCCTTGGTTATACACCCCAAGGACACCAATCTAAAGATTTTGGTACTTCCTCCACCCATCCTAAGTCCTCTTTCCACCATAAATTCTATCATATGCCTAAAACATATGTTGCCATCCCTCATCCATCATCCTACAAATTTCAAAAGCATGTGACTCTACACATTCCACCATCAAATTTTCCACCATTGCTTCCAACTCCTAATATCCATCCATCTAATCTACCTCCACTACTCCCAACACCTAATATCCCCATTATCCAATCCCCTTATCCACCTATCCATAAATCCTCTAAAAATCCTAATCATGACCAATCAATGCACACATTGTCTAAACATGAAGCTTCCACTCATTCCACCATACCCATGGGATTCAAAATATTTTTTTTTGATGCCTCTATCTATAAATCAAAAAATATGAAGGATCCCCATGCCCTAGAACACAAAATCAAAGAACCAAAGAAAAATCCATCCAAAAAGCAATATAAGCTCATACTTGCAAAAGAAAAGTCTAAAAATAAAATGGTTTGGGAACCTAAGAAAAAGGAAAAAAAGTCAAACAAGGCATCTAAATCTCAATAATCCCAACCATCCACTTCCACCTCACATTCCCACTCTATTCAAGAATCTCATATTCCATCCCACAAGAAAAATAAGTCATTAAAATACTAAATCTATGTGGGTACATAAAGAACTTCATCAACCATCTCCATTTCTTCCTACACCCCCTCCACATCAAAAACTTCAACATTTATCACAGTGTGTGCAACCATTGGTCATGGTTCCCTTCTATTTCACAAAAAATTCACATACCTCCATCTCCTCACCCTTCACTCATTATCCTACATATCTCCTCCATCACATTCCTATGGTCCATGATTTTAGCTAAGCCTCCCATCCCTCTTCCCTAGATAATCCACATCATAATACACCAATCCCTCCATAATCCATCATCTACCTACTCCATCTCCCTTTCATGTCATCCCTTACCAAAATCTATGAACATAATGACATTTGACATGGTCCATGTGATGACATCCATCTCTAGTGGGACTATCATCTTTCATGGAACTAGAAACTTGAGTCCCTCCTATCCATATTCCCCTTCTCTTAACCAAAAATAAAAAAAGGTCAAAAAAATCAAAAAATAAAATAAAAAATAAAAATAAAAAGAAAGAAAAAAAAAGATTAAAGAGAAATCCCTTAATCCAATGGTGAAAACCTGGTAAACAGGTGCCCTAAATAAGTACCATGATGAAAACCTGGAAAACAGGCATCATGTTTAGGTTGATCTTCTATGTCACTTACACTTGGGGGCACTTTGTCTCATTTGCACTATCTATCCTATCATGTCATTTCTTATCATATCATTTCCATCCTACCTACCATCTTTATCCATAATACCCATATTCTTATCATATTGAGTCCATTCATCCTCTCTTCCTATTTTTGATCTTGATAAAAATATGGGGAAAAATGTTGAAACATGCTTTGGATATATTTTGATATACCTCATCCTTCTGAACAAGCCTATCATTATCCTAGTGTCATAAGCTTTTTCATGAAAGATCCTAAGTATTGTACCTAGAATGGCGCATGTTATTCCTAGGTGGCATAATCTTTGGAGATCACATCCTTTCTCTTTTATGATGCATACATCCCTTTCATTCACTATGACTTATCATTTTTATCGATCTATCTATCATGAGTCTATCTAGTATCCTATCACCCACCCTTTCATCCATCAATCCCCTCTATCTCCTTGCACCTAAACTCGGTTTTACCTTGTCATTGGTATCTATCATAAAGGCTACCCAAATTTTCATCCATTGACATATCAAAAAAATTCAAAAAAGTCTTGAAAAAATGCAAAAAAATCGAAATATTCCAAAAATAAAAAAATATTAAAACATTTAAAAATCCAATAAAATCAAAACATTTAAAAAAATCTAAAAAAATCAAAACATTTCAAAAATCTAAGCAATAAAATCAAACCAAATCACTTCTTCCAATCAATTCAATGCATCAATTCAACTTCTTCAAATCAATTTATTCATCAAATTATCTAATCACATCACTTCTTCTAATCAAATCCATTCATCTAATCAATCACATCACTTATTCTAATCAAACCCATTCTTCTAATCAATCTAATCATTATCATCAAATAAAATCATTTATTCATCAATCCAAGTAAATCATTCCTCAATTTAATTAATCAATCATCATCCAAATCTTCAAATCCAAATGCAAGTCAATCCTTAATCCATACCAACCACTTTAATCAATCAAGTCAAATTATCCAATCACATTTCAGTCTTGATCTTAATCTTGTTGTAAACCCAATCAATCAATCAATCAATCATCCTTGTGTTGATCTAGGGATATATTGTTCCCCAATGACAACATTATCATCATCATAAATCAATCAATTAATCATCTTTGTGTTGATCTAAGGATATATCGTTCCCCACAATGACAACACTATCATCATCATAAATCAATCAATCAATCATCCTTGTGTTGATCTAGGGATATATCGTTCCCCACAAAGACAACACTATCATCATCAACAATCAATTAATTAATCATCGGTTTATAGCTTGACAAGGGTAGTACCTTGTTTGTTTTTGTATCATTTGTGCATGATTTCTTGCTTGCTTGTGTGTTTTATCATTTCAATTTGCATTTTCATCAAATTCAAATCACTCCCAACTAATATTCATATCTTGTATCTAGACAAGGTTGTATTATGTTGGGGCACGAGACACATCGTCACATTGGTGCATAATGTCTAGTGCTATATCGAACATATAATTACTCACTTTATTGCAACATAGTGTTCCATTCTTATTTTCCATCTACTTCTCTTGTATCATTCATCTTATCCCTCCTTTCTCATTTCATTCATTTCAAGAGCATACCTGTCACTAATGGATTTGACCCCAATTTCCGACGGCCATTCGTCAAAATTTCGACGATCTATTATTAGCCAACCAACGAATCGCACAAATCAGTGATGTCACTCAATTTTTGTCTATATCTTGATGGACAATAAAACGTCACCCTCTCTATGCCAGCTCGTTAGAACAATGATGCCCATTCTGTGGATCATGCGATGAGCAGTGGCTGGACCGTAGGTGAAATACCATCGCCGAAGCATCAGAACGGCGTCATACATTCATCAGAATTGGGACGAAAGTGTCGTCGATCTAGTGATGAAAAATGTCTAGAGCACAAGCAACATACCTTTGCTAAAGCATCAGAGCAGCGACATATAGTCATCAGTCGAGCGACGAACAGTACCCGGAGCACGTGCGGCATACCATCGCTGAAGCATCGGAGTATCGACATACATTCATCGGGATGGAGATGACAGTATCGTCAGTCTAGCGACGGACAATACCCGAAGCATGTGCAACATACCATCGCTGAAGTGTCGGAGCAGCGACATATAGTCATCGGTGTAGCGACGAATAGTGCCCGAAGCACGTGCGACATAAGAGCATTGAACGTGCATCGCAATAGGCAAGTCATTACGATGAAATTTCATTGCACTCACAACGAAATAGGAAATTCATTACGATGAAAGTTCGTTGGATATAGAGCAAGGTTGTCGGGCATTTTTGCAGTTCGTCGCAATTTCGATGGAACAATGCAGTGTTTTTATTAAAAAAAAAACTATTCATTGAAATGTAGGCATATTGGGGTGACTCTGGACAATATATAAAAGTAGTAGGAGGCTCCAAAGTGCATCCATAGGGATAATGACAGGACATAAGGATAGGTCAATCAAAGAGATAAAGTTGATGTGCCAAGACCATGAGCATTTAATAGGGGTAGTAAAAGACAAGATGGATTGTCATCAATCCTCAGATTGGAAGACTTCATTATAAAAATTTAGATCACAATATGATTAACCCTATTTGGAAAAATGCATTGAGATTAGTGTCAAGAGTTAAGAGGCCATTCAACTTAGGATTTCAATAAATTATTGTATGCATTAAGTGTTTACAAGGTAGAAAAAGGACAGTCATATGACTGTTTAAAATATCAAACAACATGTCAGTTGTTGTGTTTAATTAGGCTTACAGAGGTAGGGATTTATCATTTTTTGCATACATTTGTAGTTCAAGCTCTAGGCCTACATTATTTGGTTACTATGTATGAGAAATGGGCAATGAATAATTGTAGAATATGGAGGCTATGGCTAATATTATGATGGGCACATTTGATATTGATCAACAATTGGAGAAAAATATAATACCTATGATGAGTCATGAGATCAAGGGGACTATCATGGATAGCAAGCACAACCAATGAACTAGATTATAATTTTGCTAAAAAAATAAAAAATCAAACTAGTGAATATTAAACTACATACTACAATCTAAATTTGTGGAAAATGAGCAATTTGGTGAGAAAGAGTACCTGTAGTGCATCTTGGATACTTAGCTAGTGTATTAGAAAGTAGGATTGCAAACCCAAAATTATTCTCACTCTGGAAATTCAATAGAAAAATACAGAATGTTATCCTAGATACTTAGCTCTTAGACAGACAATAAAACAATATGAGCATGATTACGAATGGTTTTACCTAGTCCCACTCCTGATCTCCATGTTTGAGAGCCTTCTCTTTAAGACCCCATGAATCCAATTTGATCCATTGCTGCCAAAAGAGATATTAATGTGTAAATAAGGAGCCACATTTAGATAAACTGGTTGTTGATTTCCTCTAAGAAATTTAGAGACTACAAAAAGAAGATACCTGATGGGGATCATGTGGGCTTCATAGAGAAATAACTGCAATATGGCTTCGAGTAGCAATGAAAAACTTTGGATTAGCTTCACAGTAAATCCTAATAGTATGACATTGAAAGTTGCTTAGGTACTGGGTCCTGTCCCCTAGATTAAATTAAGGAAAACATTATTGTAAACACAATATGTATAGAAGAATATGAATGTAAAGGAAAATGAATATTAGAAAAACATAAATGTAAATAAAAGTAGTGTGAGCAAAAAATGAATCTAAATTGGTCTTGAACAAATAAAATCATACCCAATTAGCATTAAGTTATAATGACCTTGTACTCATTTCCATTTTCAATCTTGAAGGTTACTTGGATGCCTTCTACAGAAACTCTCTGGCCACGAGGCAAGAGAAGGCAAGAAAACCAAGTGTATATTGATGACTTCCTGACAATCAAAAAGAAAGAAGCAGCCAGCCAACCAACCCTATTAGAACAGAATAATCTTATGAATTGATTTTATTTGTTTTACTGGCTAATGGATAGTGGACCTAGTTCTCTTGAATTGAGATACTACTAAGATGTGTTGGGTGGTGATTTTAGAATACCGATATTCTGCTTCAATCTCTATAAGTTAATTTTGTCTTAAATATATTCAAGATAACTCTGCAAAAAAATTCCCTGATCTCGTAGAAATTATGTAGATTATTTTGTTAATACTTCTCTATTTTGATATTTTCTTTCAAAAATTCATAGAAAGATATGTAATTCCATATTTGAAACTTGCATATTTTAATTTTATTAGTTATGTAATTATGGTATATGATTCCAACAATTGTGAAACACATAGGCAATATGTAGATGAATGAACTAAACTATGCAATTGGCAGGTGTAAAGCCAAATTCCTTAACCCTTGCCAGCATCCTTCTTTCCTATTTTAAAACATGTGCTTCGGAATAGGTTATCAAAATCCATGTAAGTATAATGAACATGAGATTTTTGTGATTAGATATTATATTACAATAAGTTGAATGAATGTAATTAGATATATTTTAGCATACCTACAGATGGTACAAAATTTCATGGTTAAGTGGAAGCCTCCCATCAACAAAAAGATCCAAATATTCGTGTATCTATCTCAATTGAGCCTCAAAACCCTTCAGAGCTGTCAAATTTTCCAGTACCCTGTTATGCACAAAAGTCAAATTTTAGAGACCACTAAAAGAAAAATAAAAAACGTTACATTATGATCCAAATCCACACACAACACAATGTTCATAGTGAAAATTTAGCACTTTCTTTCATCTTTGCATATTGATTTGATGCTTCAAACGATGCATTTATCATATTGACAAGTGCATTTCTTACCTTATTGAGCTTCTCTTTGTTTTGAGAATAGTTTAATATTCTCTACTTAATATGCCCAACCATGTGAAGGTGGAAGCTCATTTGGCCCCTACCCCCGCCCCCTCACATCACTCTCAATTATCCATCCCCGATCATATAACATTAATCATTCATTCACCCATTAATAACATATAACTTTCATTCACTCATCCATTAATAACATATAAAATTCATTCATTAATATATAACATTTATTCATTAACATATTCAAATTCATTCATTAACATATAACATTCATTTTTTCAGTTTTTACATATTATTAAAAATATGGTTGTCAACTTGTCATAATATGATTACAATCACTTTTTTTTTTGTTTCTTTTTTGTAGCTAAAAAAAGCTAAAGTGGAGTATTGTTTTCAAAATCATCTGTCCCCCCTTTAGTTGTTCTGAGCTTTTCCTATGATCTTAATCTATGCCTAGTTGTGTACTCACAACGTGGATGCAGCTGCAAGGGGGGTCTTCTGCAATAGCAAAGAAATGTTAAATTGATATATTTTATTATTATTGTTACGCGTATTTCATTAATTAAAAGAACATCAGAGTGGTGCTCTTTACCTGAATGGGCCACATCATGTTCCAGATATTGTCTTATAGCCTCATGCTGAACATGTTGAACACCCTCTAAATCCTAATTTGGAGTTGAAACATGAAAGATTACATTAATTGATACACCAATTGCAATTAAATATGTTTAAAAGAACATTATAGTAGTCCTCTTTACCTGATGGAGCCACATCATGTTCCTGATCTTGTCTAGCCTGATCATGCTCAACATGTTGATCACGCTCTATATGCTCTAAAGTTAGAACATGAAAGGTTACATTGATTAATACACCAAATACAATTAAAGATGTTTAATTGTATTAATCCATACTGCATTTTGTATAGCACATGAATATATCCAGTACTGGAATGCACACCATGGCCTTCATCGGCAGGTTGCGCTCCACCCTCACTAGGCTACATTCCAGTGTCATGTGCAGTATTATCATTGCTTATTTGTGTAAAAAGAATAGGCACATTATTATGGTAGAAATTAATATTGAACAAATTGCACAAGTATTCAATTTGAAATAAACTTTATTGAGTTTATTTACCTATGTGTTGGATGTAGTGGAGGATTGTGTTTTCTTGGTTGAGACTCTTAGCTATTCAGTCAGGGCTCCATATCCTTGGTGGATGGCAATCTTTAGGTCCTCTTTTATGGGCACTCTGTTGAAATCAAAGCCCTGCATTTTTGCATGCGATCATGAATTTTGCCTCTATGGTGTGATAAAAACAAAATTGCTTGCAATTTATTATTTGGATGCAATATTTCATTTATTGATAATTACAAATCATGCGGTTGTTTTCATATAACCGCCAAATCCAATTTTGTGTTGCACATGTTTTTCTAGTCTTGCCTTTATTGCCTTCAATGTGTCAGGCAACCTATGAAAACATTGAAATACGTTAGATTATGTAAAAAGAAAGAGTAATCAGTATATAATTAAATTGTTGATAGTATCACATATCTTGCTTGGCCTGGTGGTGTCTTTCCTTTCTTCTTTTCAGCCTTCTCCTTTCCATCTGACACCAATTCCTTCCACTCCCTTTCTAGAATCATGGAGGGATGCTCATACTTTTTGTTCTTCTCTAAATGTGACCTATTGGTCCCTCACATACTTTAGATAGGTACCAGCTTTCTTAAGGACCCATGTTCGGTTGAATGTTTTATCACCGAACAACACAACTAAATGGTTAATGAGCTCATCTTTTAAATCTTGATTTTGGGCATTCCACCGTGTATGTATGGTGGGCCCGAAGAGCTCCAATGTAATATCACTTAGATGTTTATAAAAAACATCATTTCCTGCAAAATGATCATAGGATCATTAGTCTATAAAGAGTGATCTATAAGTAAATTTCAATTGGATTATATATAATAATAATTAAAACATTTTAAAGTACCTGGGACCTTGTCTATCTTTATGGGAAGGAAATCCTCGGTCACCACAAATGTGATCGGCAATGTTCCCATACTAGTAATACGAGAAGATCCAAGAACTGCTACTAAAACATCACCAATACTAGCGGCCTCTGTATCCAAAGGTACTGACACATGTGGTGGCATGTGTTCGCTGCTAGATGGTGGACTACTGAATGCCTACATGGTATGTGTTGCCGACATTTCAGTCGACAATGTAGGCACAAATGATGGGGTCGGATAAAGTGTTGTATGCGCAAGAAGATCAGGATTGACACTTGGACTATCCCCTACTTCCCAGGAAACACTTGCAATACCTTGATCAAGGCCAGTAGCATGATGAGGACGCAAATAATCCTGTAAAAACAACACATATTTTAGTTCATGACATAAAAGAGTACAAAATATAAAACAATGAATGAACTTATATTATAATTAAATATCTCATGACAACTTACTTGTAAGTTATGTTCTCTCTCACACAATAGTTTAACCCTTTCTCTTATCTCATCTGTTTGAGGCACTACGAATATCAACTTAAGGATTTCTTGATTGCATTTTTTTTGGGCCTTCCTCATCATATCCGCAGGGTTTGTGGAAAATGTGATATCATCATCACATAATAGTGACTCCACCTCCATATGGATTTTCTCCTATACTATTGGTGCCTTTCCCCGATCAGTCAACTACAACAAGAATATTAAAAACATTATCGAAATTAACCCAATAAAATCATGAAAAAAACATAATAATAAAACATTTTTCTTATATCTAATTTGCACAATTATAATGAGGTAAACCTATCAGATAGAAGCATCTAAAGATGGATCATGATCTGTGCTCTGGGCTAGAGCCTTCCTTGTATGATCAATGTTCCGGTGTGAAAAAAAAAATATATAAAAAACATTACTGAAATGAAACCATTAGACTTACAAAAAAAAACATAGTAATAAAATGGTATATTGGATTCATTAATTGGAGGTTCGGTAAAATGGTATATAGTACATACCACCCCCATCGTAATTTTATTTGTATCTAAGCAATTCAAATTGTAATCGATTATCAACTCTTCCCCTGCAGTTATTGATTTTATCACACATACGAATACACGATATCCCTCTCACACCTCGAATATACAATTGGGTTGCTTATTTTTTGACCTGGGTCGTGTACTATTTATAAACCCTACAATATTCCTTGATGATTTTGGCCTCCCATCAATGTACCTAGTGACTCCTTTATTTTGATCCTTATCTTTTAGTTGTATATAATTTGTTGATAGTGCATACCTACACCTAGTTCATGTATATCGAACCAACTGCATCCAATATTTGTAACTGTAACAAGGTCCAACATACTCCATCAACTCAGTAAATTTTTCATAATAGACCCTTATGCCATCCATGAAAAATAGGCCCAAACCATGTAATGATGATGGTGCTATGTGATATATCCTCTCGTTGACACAAAGATCAGTGTTTATTGGAGGAATTTCCTTAGGTACCCATTATTTCCATAGATGTTTGTACCTCAAGGGCACCTCGATGTCACCTATGCTCTCATCATCATAAGAACATGACCCCCCTTCAGCAAGAAAAAATTCCATGCATTTACGGAATTTTCTTCTAATCTTTTGACCTCTAGTTGGTCTCCCTCTTTTAGACCTACTACATATCTCACTTTCCTCTTCTCTTCCTGAATTTCCCTCGCTCGAGGAAGACAAATCTAACAAAGACCTATTTGGTGCTACCTACACTCATAAGGATGTTGGATGAAATTCTTTCATGGTGATGTGATCCAAAGGTGACATTATGATTAATCTATCATTTCATCGCTAGAATTTGACAAGTTATAAGGTAATCAAGTCTTGATAGATTGCAAGTTATTGTTACTACCGTCCAAATGTGTCCATCACAAATCAAATCTACTTAACATTTTAACTCCCAACTTTGTAACAAGTGTTAAATGTGACTATGGTCCACCAGTTACACAACCAAGGCATCAAATGCATTCTCTAATTATAATCAAAGGACTTTTTCTCTTCACTCAAGTAAATAAACTTGAAGGGAAACACCACCAAGTGGTTTATTGGACACCTACATGACTAAAAATAGCAGCAAATTTACATTTAATTTCCATATGTCTAAGTGGTTAATGGGGAGGGAGTGTGTACTAGGCCTAGTAAAGTCATCATAAGTTTATCAATGTTCTAATTCTCTATGACAAAATTTCAACATCTTCAAATAGTGAAAGTTAGTGTTCATATTCATTTGAAACAACAACATTTTGATTATGTATGATGGTAGGATTTGATAACTTATAAGAATTGGCTACCCAACAAACTTAAAGTTAAAACAAACTTTTTCAGTTTAAGGGGTTAGCACTTTCTTTCATCTCTGCGTATTGGTTTGATTCTTCAAAAGATGCATTTTTTATCCCAAATCTATCATATTGTATTCTGATCACATTACAACTATTGGAGAAGTTGATACCAAAATTTCATATCAGATACCACATTCTTGAAGCAATTTTTTGTGTTTTTACAAATTTTCTGAATTTATTTTGTGTTGTATGGATCCATACAAACTTGAAATGCTTTGAGATCATTGGTGTACATAAATATATGTTTTCCCTTTCATTTTCATTTGTTTTGAAGTTCTTAATCACTATTTTGTGGGATTAAACAATCAAATATAGGGACTACCCTGTTGTGCTTGTGTAAGGGTTTGAGGGCTAAATAGAAATGACATCCACCAATCCACCCACTGTCTTGGAACTGTAACCCAGTGGATTGGTGTGCATCATGGTGGATTTGATGGAGTTTCAAATCTTGTTATTTGAATTCCATTTATGTTTTTCCCTTGTCGTGGCTTGTTACATTGTTTGGGAGGAACCTAAGGCTGGGTACGTTTTACCTTGGCTTTCATAAAAATCCTAATGTTCCATGTAAAATCTTGGGTGAGATATATTCGGCCGTTACCTTTTTGGAGTGGGTATTAAAATGATTTATGTCTCATTGTTTCATCTAGGCCGGGCCCCTTTTTATAAATTGAGTTAAATATTTTGCCTAAATTTATTACTTCCTAAGTTTAGGTTGGCCCATGCCCTATGTTACTGATATTAGCCCAAACCTAAGGGGAAGGTTAATAATCAAAAGAGCTTCTGAAACTTCAACTACAAATACTACAAACTTGACTATAAATGTGGCCAAATTGGCTCGAAAGACAGCTGAAAGAGAAGAAACTGAGAAGAAAAGTTTGATGGAGAAGTATAACATAATTATTGGAGAGTATAGTAGAATGCAAAAAAGGAATGGTTAGCTTAAAAATGAGGTAGATAGGTTGAAGTATAGACATGTGGGGGAGTCTTCTAGTGCTCCTGGTACCCTGCCCATACGTTCTACATCAAGATCAGTACCTCCAACTTCTCCATTTTTTTCTACTCCTGGGTCCCCCATCCAGACTCCTGCTCCTAGTCCTTCATTAGAGCCAGTTGAAGAGGAGGTTGAGTACTCTGTAGATCCCACCAAATAGCAGATGCTTAATAAGATTAGAGAGCTACAAGTAGCTCTAAAAGCAAGTGAGAAGGGAGCAGTTGCCAAGCAAAATGAAGTTGTAGACATAGATTTTAGGCATTTGAATTAGGGAGTTGATGATAGATTACCATCGATTTATTCTTTATATTCTTTATTCTTAGATTCAATAAGAAACATTACTAGGGATTAGGAATTAGTTTTTCCTTTAGTTGAGAAGTGGATCCCTAGGGCCAATAACCTAGATGTTATGTATAAGGCCTCTAGATTCGATGCAAACAACAGACCCCAATCATTAAGGCCTACTCAATTTTTTGTAAGATCATTGCAAGTTTTTCAAGCCTTGATGATTTCAGTAGGAAGATTAAGGAATTGGTAAAGAATTTTGATGACTGGAGTGGCACGTCTTTACCAGATTTATAGGGATTGCCCTATTTTGCCTATGTAAGGGTTTGAGGGGTAAATAGAAATGACATACACCAATCCACCCACTGCCTTGGAACTGTAACTCGTTGGATTGGTGTGAATCATGGTATGATAGAGGTTCATTACATTTAGGGGTCTTTTAAAGCAAGAAACTTGGCATTGAATTGATGCCCTAGGGCTGAGAGGGGCAATTTTCTTCTGAATTTGTGGTTGTTAAGTCAGGGTTTATGAATTTGATAGATATCTTGGTAGAGTCATGGTGACACTTTTTGATGGTCCAATCTCTACTTCAAAACAAAAATATCTCTAACAACTCTAAGAGCTATAATGGGATGGCATTAAAGGAACCTTCATATGAAGGATCTTCTAATGAAGGACCTTTGAATTAAGGTCTTAATTTGAAGGTCCTTCATGCCAAGGTTCCTTTTATAAAGAATTTTGGACATCAAATATTTAAAATTAAAAATACCTTCATTTGAAAGTCTTGACATGGCATCATTTTTGAATGAAGGTTCTTCATTCAAAGGTCATGATGACATCACCTTCAAATGAAGGTTCTTCATTAACAGGTATTTTGTAATTTTGAATGTGTGATAATAATTTAGGGTTGAAAATAAATCCATTTGAGCCTTTTTATAAATGAAAGGACATTTGATGCAATCATATGCCTTGTCAAACTTTTAACTTAATAGCAAGGGCATCATGAGTAGTTTGTTGGGCCCATTCAACAATCTCCGATGCAAAGATTGAATTGTCTAGAATGTATCTACTATCAAGAAAAGCCAATTTGTTTACCTCTATGACTATAACTCAAGCAATAGGTTTAATTGTGATGGCAATGATATTGACAAGGATTTTGTAATCTAGGTGTTGAGAAGCATAATTGGCCACCATCCTAGGAAAGATTCTTCATTCTCAATTTTAGGTGTTAAAATTTAACAATACGTAGATTGATGAAAGAGCCCAAAGAGCCTTTCACCATATTATCCAAGTACACATAGCAGCAATCTTCTCTTATATGGTTGGACATGATTTCAAGAACTTAGCTAGGAATTATTCATTTAACCTAAGTTTTCTCATACTACCATCATTGGAAAAGTATGATCAAATTTTTCTATTATGAAGATTTGGTCTATGTGCCTCTAGTAATCACTAAAAAAATGTGAAAGACTAAGCTATTTTATTTTTTCTATCTTATCTTATACCATTTTATGAGAATGGGGTGGCTAATGTATGAGAAGATCTTTGGAAACTAGGCATGAAAATTGCAGGTTAAAGAGAATGGGGGTGCCAAACTTACAGTATTCATTGTCTTTTGGTCGTCGATTTTCCCTTAGTGCCCTCAATCTCATCCTCGATGCTGGTATTGACCTTGTTTTAGCTCCAAACTCTTCGTCAACGTTGGTATTGACCTTTTTTTCACTCCAAACTCTTCCTCAATGCTGGTATTGACCTTTCACTTGTCTAATTTGATGAGCTACAACCTGGTTTAGTTAGGTTTTAGAGTATGTTAATTAAATTTTAAATTATGGCACCATTGAGAGTAGTGAATATAAAGCAAGCAAAGCCTATTATGGCGCAATTTAGAGTAGTGGATATAAAGTACGAAAAGCCTATTATAGTCATGAGGGAAATAATAAAACTCCTAGGATACTTTGTGAAACCATTTTCCTTGGTTAAAGGGAGGCCATAAAATATACCTTTGGATTTTTCCAATCTTTAAATATGAGGATTTGCAAGGTTGTTAGCAACATGAGTAATGTAAACATGTACAAAAATAATTTTTGAACACACATGGAATCTCCTTGCCAAAGAAAGGGCCTTCATAATTTAATATGATAATTTTTTCTCAGCTCTAGAAATGATATGTTTCCTTAAAGAGGAAGGAGAAACCTAAAAGGTAAAAGAGATGCTTAGGAATCTCAACACTTCCTTATGATCAACCCCCTTCTATCCATAGGAATTGAACCAATTGGGCTTGGCTAAGAATTATTTCCTATAACATTGAGTTTTATGCCACTATATACTTGACCTTAAAGCTTTCCAGAAAATATCTAGGCATTGAATATCCTAAATAATGTCATGTTTGTCCTCTAAGAGAGTCAGAAAGGAGTCACTATAAAAATGACCATTGAATAGTTCGGCTAGTGATGGCAACATTGATAGTGATATGGGTGGTCATAGAGGTGGCCTACAAGATATATTTGGAATAAAAGAAGGATAGAAGCCATTGATTGGAGTAGTGAATATTGACATTGGTGTTTCCTTGTCCAACAAAGGGTCACTATGAGAAATGGTGTTGGATTTGGCATTGGAATTTACTCTTTTCTTCTAAAAAAAATGGTGATAGGATAGATGTGTCTAATACTAGAAATATTATCCCCTTCCTCCCATGAAAAATTTTATGGGATAAGGAATACATGATACTTTGAATTGTAATGAAGAGTCAATGAAAAATAAACTACTCCCTCCACTATCATACATGTTTTTGGGTTTATTCTTTCATTCTTGAACCTTGGAAAATTTTTCATTTGGAAATGGATTAAACAAGTGGGAAAACTTGGGCATGCATATGAGCTTATGAATTGGAACCTAAAGGGTATGTCATCAAAGGAAGATTTCCCATTTCTAACACTTTGTTGTTGAGGTGAGTTTAATAATACTATGGCTCGTTGCACCATAGAATTTGTTAGAGGTTTCCTAATATGACATCTCTATATGATCCTTGCTTAATTAGTTGTTGGATTTTATCTTTTCCTTTTTCTATTAATGACTTATTATATGATTGCATAGATGATATTTTTAATGTCACTGGGCCATATCAGTCTATACGAAGCTGCCCTACTTCTCAAAGTATTATCAATAACCTTAATAATGAAAATAATGAAATTGTCATTTGATGGGTGCTTGGGGAAGGGTATTGAATTTTACCCTAGTGATAATTGTTGGTGTCTATGTATCATATTTATTTGGATCAAGAGGGGTATTTTTATCCCTTGTGATTATGTTTGAGGAAGTCTTCAAATGGATGCTATTTCCTTCAACCAAATTGATGTCATTAAATAGTCTTGTTATGAACCCCTTGTAGGTTGCTTGGATAATGTTAGTATTGGTAATTATGGTCCTTCTAATTATTATGCCCAAGCTTCCATAAATATGCATTTACTTAAAAATAATGATATAGTTACTTCAATCAAGTCACTTATGGTTGGGAGGTTTCTCCATGGTATGATCGTATGAACAGGTTAGTTTTGCATGATAGTGAATAAGCCTCAAATTTTTGCGAAGTCCATTCTCTTAGGTGAATGCTTGTGTTTTCTTCCTACTAAGTTCCAAATGTATAATATTTCTTAGTTTAATATTTTTTGCGAGGGTTTAGATACTATAGGGGATATATGATGTCACACTAAACTCACATCCCCTAAGGAGGTGAGAAATAATGCCATACTATGACATTTTTTTAAGAGGGTAGAATTGCTCCCTACTTTGAGTCCCTATGTTGCTCTGGTCAAGTCCTTTCAAAATAATTTTCTGTTTCATAAAAGGATAAAAAGGTTATTGTGGGTGGTGTTAGATTTCTTGTTTCAAAGGAAACCATCAGAGCTACTACTAGGTTGAATATTGAAGGTAGGAAGGTCATTAATAGGGAAAAATGATGGACATGAAAACCATCAACCAAATTTTGAAAAGGGGAGAACTCATCGAATTACAAAATGGTTTTGAATGATGAGTTTAGTAGAGTGCCAATTAAGTACTTCATTGTTGAAGGTAGTTTTAAATGTGTTTTTCATTACCATTTCTCACATGACCATCTTAAACATAATAATATTGCTTGTTTTCTTTATTTAATCTTGGATTCCATTGGGGCAGAAAATCCCTGAAACTTCTACTCAACAATTCCCTTGACCAATTGATATGTTGCAATAATAGTAGGATATTTATCACCATGTTGTTTTTCCCCTACCGCCAAGAATCTCAACTTCTCCATTCTAGGGCTCCATTTGTTTAGCAATGAGATGGCCAATTCTTTATCCCTTGGAAACATTTTTAGTGCTTGCAACATTAGGACATAATTTGCATGAACACTATTTAGCTTACTCTAGACCGTTCTATTTCAATTTTTCAAAACAATGTCCACTATCACTACATTGTTTCTCCCTACTGCATCCCAGATTTGCTTTACCATCTCCTTATATTCTTCAACCTGATGAATCAATTTCTCCCTAGAAAGTCCCCCTCTAGGGCTAATATCCCTCTCAATAGCGATAGGCACTTGTCCCATATTATATGGAACAATAGCCAAAGATTGTGCTTGTGCAGGAAGTTGAGACTGCTCTACTGGTGGGTCCGGAATAGTGTGGCTAGAACTGGCTTTCTTTTGAGATCTCATGGTATCCATTTGTTGCCTCAATAAACCCAATTCAGTTTCTTACTCTTCTACCTTTTGTTGACTCTTATTATATTCAATAATAATGTCATTATATTGGCCTCTCAGAGTATCCTTCTCCTTGGTCAAATATTCAACAGTTGCTCTAGTGAATTTGGCAATATTCACGACCATATCAGCAGCTTCCAATGTTGGGGTGTCATCAAATCTCCTCACAACCAAGTGACCATTGAAGTCAAAAGGTTCTGCAATAATTGGATTTTTAGAGCCAATAGATAGGGACCAGATTACCAATGCATCCCATCCCTCACTAAAGGCCGATCACTTGAGTGCCAATGTAGCCTCCTCTTCAGCAGCAAGAAGTGGCTTATTAGCCCTTCTTATTTTGTCAAACACCACAACATCAGTGATATCCCATTCTGGGAGTAGCAATAATCCACTTTTTTGTACCAATTCCCAGCCCTGCTCTAGTGTTATTGCTTTGAATTTTTCTCTCATATGTTCCCTGACTTTAGCTTGAATCACCTTCTCTAGGAGCTCTAGATGCAAACTTCTCTCATGTGCCACCTTCTCAGCATATAATGCAGTATGTGTTCTCCACACAAAATCTTTAAAAGAACTGGTTTGAATAAAAGAGTCATCCATCATGAACTCTCTACAGGCTTCTATTCTCAAGTCATCATTGCTTGTTATTCCTTTGATTTCATCTTTTCCTAACCTTAAAGAAACTATACCTGAACCTATTGCAATGTTAACTGGGTCTAATGGCATCTCAGGATGCATTTCATCTAGAGTGACAATAATTTCATCATCCTCATCACCATCACAATCAACAATATTTACCCTTTCAACCCTCTGCCTCTTTGGTGATGGTGGGAAAGCCTATTCTGAAAAACTTGGAGGAGAATCCAAATCAATAACATTTGGTACTGACCGCCTTGAAGAAGATGGTGCAATATTTTTAACAACATATTTATCCCTACTTCCCTTTCTTCTAGAAAAAACCCTTATCTTCTTTTGGGGTTGATAAGTAGGTCTCTCCTCTTCCTTTACCTCAGGGTACTCCTCGATGGTTTGTGATTTTCCCCTTTCTTCCACAACCCTTTCATCTTTCAAAACCCCAACCAAGCTCTCAAAATTATCAATAACATACATTGCCCTGCTAAACTCATCTTTAGCATTAGGTATGGGATTGAAACCAGGTATTTACTCCTACTTACTTTTTACCATTTTAGAGTAGGCAATGTATAGTGCCTTTCTATCATCTTGTAATTCCAAATCAAAAATATTCTCGATGATGTCCTCAGGAAAGTAGAAGTTGTGGACAAAAGGTCATGTATGATGTTTTGCCTTCATTTGAGAGATAAAACCCTCAGGATCATGATTCATGGGGTGCACAGTCCTTAGCCTATAAGGCCCAATTAATTTATGCAACTCCTTCCATCCTCCCTTTGACATAAAAAAATCAACAAATGTTGTATATTCAGGGCAGAAAAAACCTTTCTTATGTTCAGTTGGCAAGTGTAGTTCCTGAGCACCCCCCAAATGCCTCATGATTTCCAAAAATCCAATTCTAAGGGGCACCTCCCTTGGCAGAACCTTGGGATTGACATTACTACAAAAAACCCTGAAAACTATGGTATTACAATAGGAGAAAATGTCTCACCAATTGTGCATTATGTTCAATTTAGGCCTTCTCTCCATCAGCCTCAAGAAGTCATGAATTTATTTTGGGATCCTTGGGGGGGCACGAACCAGAGCCTCCCTTAATTTAGATCCAAAGACATTATGGAAAGTTACATAGTCAAACTCATGATCATGCATGTCAAGAATCCTAGTCCAACATTGGACAGGCATTTCAATGTTTCCTTCCCTCTTCTTATATTTCATATATTTTTTGAACACAACCTAACCCCTATATAGAAACATGTGGATTAACAAGGAATACCATCTGAATCCAACCCAATTATTCCCCTCCTTTAGGGCTACCAGACCCGTGTGCATCTTCTCTGCCAAATAAGTGGCAAAATCATATATTACATTAAAACTTGGGTGCTGGAGATTTACTGCCATATACATAATATCGGTAGGCAAGGTTTTTTTTAAGCTAACTCCTAGAACTTGATGTAAAGCATAAAGAGTCTTCTTGAAATAACAAGTGAAATAGCCCACAAGAAAAGGTTCGGGCTCATTCCTGCCAATTACTACCTTCTTCTGATTTTTCCCTCTTCCTGAGACTGCCAAATGAGGTATTAACAAGGATGTTTTGAACAAACCCCTAGTATTTCTATATTCTTGTCTAAAAACCTCCAAGTCAATAGGAACCATATCATGACTCCATTTGCGCAATTTGAAAATCTTTGCAATTTCTTCTTTGGTTATCTTAATCATCTGCACACCAGCATGTGTTCAAAGAATTCAGGCCAGAGGATCATATCTAGTAGCAATGTCCTTTAAAAGATCTACATCCATATAAACATTAGGAACCACCAATTTACCCAGGTCTAACCTCCAGAGGTTACACAAAGGAATTGACAAATTCCTATTCCCAAACCAATTGGAGAACAACTTTCACCCAATGTATGGTAACTCGACATCTTGAATTGCACATTGTTTGTCTGTCAATCCTTCAAAGATTCGAGGCCCATAGAACAAAACCTTTCCCTCTAGCTTCTTGCTAGTAGAGGGTTGTAACAAATCAATAATATCTTGGGATAAAGACCTGGCAGTGTTTTTAGAACTAGAACTTCAGGGCTTGGGTGTCATTTATACTAGACTAATGATAATTCAAACTAGGGTTTTCTTATTTTCAGATAGCAAATAATTACAATTTTCTCCTTTAGCCTTAACAGAAAATTCTTCAATATTCAAAAAACCCTAGCAATTATCTAGACAAGCTCTAAAAGTGAATCTATTCAATCAATTCTTCAAGAACAGAAACATGAAACAATCATGAATTTCCCAGCAAACAACCATAAAATATTCTGAATTTATAAGAAATGGCATATGTGCTACTTATGGTTTAAATCGCAGAATATCCAGGGCAGCAAAATTGATAAATCGTAACCACGGCTTGCTTTACTTGATAACAAAAAATTCTTCCTCAACGTAGAGATACAAAACTGAAATAGTAATTCGTAAATTTTAGCATTTAATTATGTAGGAAAAGTCAAACTCAACCATTACTATTCACTCACATGAGATAAAATGGCTATTGTACAATACCAGTTTATTTTTAAATACAAGCTATTGATCAATCGCAACGTTGGCTAGGAGAACGACTCAGATTTAGTCAAAATAGTTTGAAAATGGCACGTTCTCCCTCCAGTCACCAAATAGATAGGATATTCACCTACCAAGCACCACATCAACACAAAAATAGGCCCCACCTTTGTTATCAATGCATAACACCAGAGTCCATGTGTCACCAAATCGCACACCTCGCAACATTATTGAAACTGCAGTTTTAATTGCACGAGGTCAGTGAGGAATGACCATGATGCATTGGTACAGAAACAGCTGTCGACATCAGCCTTCATAATCGATCAGTGAGAAAACTTGGTCCCCACCATCAAATGTGACAAATGGCAGAATATTGCATGCCTCGCACCATATTTGTGATGTTAGCAGAAACCTTGTGAGGTTTGCGAGCAATGATCAAGATTGAAATCACTTCATCTGACGGTCACGCAATCAGCACACGCAAAATGGTTATTTCACCTAAATTTTTGATAATTGTTTTATTTTGTAGGGGGTGTTTTTAATGACCGTCAATCTTCCTACGATTGATCCTGATTACTCCCTGTGATCTCGCGATCACATCACTGCTAGTTGTTTGGCGATTGCGATATCATGGGTGAGTGCCACGTGTCCCAAGCTGCCTATGTCGAAAAGGGATTAATAAAGCGTTTAATATTTGTGTTGGACTTAAATACTTTATAAAGTGGGTTACTAAAACAACTACGAGATGTACGTGCTCAAGATTGACGGTGATGTTATAATCTTGGTAAAAATTTGCTTAACGGTTAAGTTTGGTGTTGCTGACTGCTGTGTTTTTAATGACCATCAATCTTCCTACAATTGATTCTAACTATTCCCCGCGATCTCACAATGACATCACTGCTGGTTGTTTGGCGATTGCGATATCACGAGCGAGCACCATGTGTCCCAAGCTGTCGATGCCGAAAAGGGATTAATAAATTGTTTAATATTTGTGTCAGACTTAAATACATTATAAAGTGGGTTACTAAAATAGCTGGGAGATGCACGTGCTTGAGATCGATGGTGATATTATAATCTTGGTAAAAAAATTCTCAACAGTTATGTTTGGTGTTGCTGACTATTGTGTTTTTAATGACCGTTGCTCTTCCTATGATTGATCATGACCACTCCCCGTGATCTCATGATGACATCACCACTGATTGTTTGGTGATTATGATATCAAAGGCGAATGCCATGTGTCCCAAGATGTCAATGCTAAAAAGGGATTAATAAAGCTTTTAATATTTGTGTCAGACTTAAATACATTATAAAGTGGGTTACTAAAATAGTTGCGAGATACACGTGCTCAAGATTGATGATTATGTTTGGTGCTATTGACTGCTGTGAGTGAACATGATCGCCGATGGTAGGAATCAATGATTGCCCGCCATCACGTGATCCAAAGATGTAGGATTTTTAGTGATCACAATATCACAGGCAGGTGCCACATGTATTCCTTTGGCACTATTTCTGCGGTGGGCCCTCGATGCTGACATGGAGATTTCATCAGCCCTTTTGAAGATAGTCGTTCGATGATTTGACAAAAATAAAAGATCGACGATTGAAGTTTAAATTCGCATCAAATGTGATTGGAGCCGTTGGGGCAGCATGTAAATGAGCTTTAATGGCGGATGAGACATCTAATCCCTCAATTCAATCGACATAAAGTGTCTGCTCTTTTTCTATCTTCATCACAAAAGAATTCAAGTATTTTCCAAGTAGTTCAGAGCCAGAGATAAAGTTTTTCAAGAAATCACCATGAAGTTTGGTTCTCTGCAAGGCAAGAAATCTCATGAGTTATTTCTAAACTGCTAGGTTAATTTGACTGTCTTTGCGAAGGGTTCTATTGTGTTGGTCAAGGGGTTTTGTTAATTATTATCGTAGGGTTACTGGTTCGCTTGAATTATTGGAATTTCATAGTTGTGTTGTATTTTTGTCTTTTGGGTACCCCTAGTTTCTTCAAGGATTTGATTTTTTAAAAGAAGTCCTAGTTGTTTAAGATGGCACCATCGAAGCAGCACTCTGGCCATGTTGATTATTTGAAAAGGAATTTTTATGATGACTTCCTGGATCAAATCTCGCTGTCAACAAATGATAGGAAGAGTGGTTTGGTTTTAATGAATGGAAAGACCCTAGGCAAAGGTCTACTATGCAAAAATTATAACATTGCAGATGCTAGGATTCCTATGACTGGTGTTGAAATGTTTAGGTTGAGGTATGGATAGAGAAGCTTACCTAATCCCTTCTCTAATGCCTAGAGATATGATATGGGGAAACTAATAGTGCCAAATGTGTTCCCTAATGTTGACTTGCGCAGAGCAGTGGCAGCATGGTATGATCCTATGACAAGGGTCATAAGGGATAATGATGGTGGAATTCTGCTAAGCCTAAATGCAGATGAGATTTAGAAGATTTTTTATTTAACTAATTATAGCCCTTTCTTAGTCCAAATAGATTTTGAGGAGATGAAGGAGGAGTACAAAACATTAAAGCCTCTTTTCAGATTGAAGTTTCTTCCTCTTCACCTGGCCAGGGCGGCCAGTTCAACAATTCTTATCAGCCCAAATGACTAGGAGCCTTTCAGGCTGAGTTGTTTTGCCAGTCACTTCCTGAAAACATTTTATTCATTATGCTATATTTTAGGGTTTAGCCCTAATACTGTGATGCCAATTGCGTACATGTTTATGGGAGCCCAGATTCAGCATCCCAACTTCTCTATGGTATATGACTTTGCATCATTCCTGTCAAAGAAGATGCATGTGGGGGATACTAGCACTCCTTTTTTATGGTACTCCCTGTTGATGCATATGTTCTTGTACAAGAATGTTGCTTTATTCTCAGAAAAAATGGAGTTGAGGTAGGAGGTGAATGAAGAAAGGTTACCAATACAAGTGTGGAGTGCAGATTTGTCTTACAACAAGGGAGGTGCTAGCTTTGTGAAGTTTGATAATTGCTTTTCCTCCAGAATCCAAGCTCAGTTGGTGGTAAATGTGCTAAGAGTCCCTGAAGATTTGCATGACTTCCTCCGATTAAAGGTGAGGAAGCCTAATTTAAAAGTGTGTCACAATTGGGCTGATATCATCTTGTACCCTGTAAGCACTGTCTTGAGGGTGTATGGTTTCTAGGGAACCCCTCACATCCTCCCCTTTAATGTACCATAAAAGATGGGGTTTGCAGAATTAATGTGGAAACTAGGTTGTATTCGTGAGGACAACCTAACAAAGAAAGCAAAAGGGACTTTATTCCCTAACTAAATTGTTGTTTTTGATTTTGTCTATTCCAAGGGAGGATGGGTCCACTTCAAAAGTTTTTTTGATGACTTCAATTTGAGGAATGGTCCTAGGAGACAACATGACCCTAAGGGATTCTTTGCATTGTTCAGACAACGAATTAAAGGTGGCAAATTTGCACATAAATTCAACTTTCCTGAGGACCTAATTAGAAATGAGTCTGATTTGAATAGGCAGGAGTTGAATAAAGAAAAATGGATTGCATATGAAAAGTTGCTGGCTATAATACATAAAATGGATCCAAAATATGATCCGTTAATGGAGTTCACTCCATTTCACAAGAGAATAGACTTCTTATTGGCTAATTTAAAAAATATAATGGGCACCTTGATGACCAAGAGGGTCAGTTTGGATTTAGATTTTGTTATAGAAAGACCGGATGTGAGGCCTGAAGAAACAAGGCCAGCTTATCAGCCACCAGTTGACAAGCCTCTATACAAGAGAAAGAGGAATGCGATCACTGATGAGGATGAAGGGGATAAGAATGGAAAACAAGTCATGCAAGCATCATCACAACTGGGTCCAAGGATCAGAGCACCTAGAGGGATAAGGATTGTGGATCTAGATTCACCACCAAGAGGTCATCCTGTAGTGTTACCATTAGAGCCAAGCTGTAAGAGGTAGAGAGTTGAGAAAACACATGAAACTCTAATGGATGAGATCATTTTGAATGATCAAGACATGTAGGTTGGTATCCCTTCCCCTCCTAGACCAACACAATTGGTGCTTTCTAACATGGATGAAAGGGGCAATGTGTACAAGATGCTAGGAAGGAGGCCTGCAAGGCATTCTTGGATGATGATGCATTTGTAAAGACTCCTATATTCTTGCAACTAGTTTGGAGGATGAAACTAGAAGAGTACCAGAACAAATACAAGAGTAGGAGATAATCGAGACTTGATAGGTCTGAGTAGGAGAATGATGATGAGGTCAACACTGAATTAATGGAAGAATTTAAAGGAATCACTCCTAAGGAGGGAAGAAGACTTGTGACTCAGGCTGGTGTCTTACTTTTTCCTTAATGGGACATAGATGATGCGGTTGCATTCAATGCTATCTTAGAGTCCAAGCACCTTATGCAAAATAGTGAAGAAGAGGTTAAGGCAGCTCTGTAGGACTCTACCTTCAGTGAGGAGTATGAAACTCTGACCATATAGGCATTGGCACCCCAGGGCAGAAATCCAAATGTAACTGATATTATCCCACACCTAAGGGGATCAATAATTATCAAGAGAGCTTCTGAAACTTCAACAACAAAAGCTACAAGCCTAACAGTGAATGTGGCCAAATTGGCCCAAAAGACAGCTAAGAGAGAAGAGGTTGAAAATAAGAGTCTGATGGAGAAATACAATATGATAATTGCATAATATAGTAGGATGCAACAAAGGAATGTTGAGATGCAATCTGAAGTAGATAGGTTTAAATATGGGCAGGTGGGAGAATCCTCCAGTGCTATTTGTATCAAAGAATTACCTTCTATTGCAGGATTGGTCCCCCATACTACTCCAATTGTTTCAACTCTAGGGTCCCCCATCAAGGCACCTACTCCTAGTTCTACACTAGGGCTAGTTGAAGAAGAAGTTGAATATTCTGTGGATCCCACCAAGAAGCAAATGTTGAATAGGATCATAGAATTGCAAGTTGCCTTAAAGGCAAGTGAGGATGATGCAATTTCCAAACAAAGTGAGGTGTTTGAAAAAAAAATTAGGCATCTTAATGAAAAGGTTCATGGTAAATTACCATCTGTACATTCTTTGTATTCTTTATTCTTGGATGGAATAAAAAATATCAATAGGGCTCAGGAAATAGTTTTTCCTTTGGCTAAGAAATGGATTCCTAGGGCCAACGATCTAGATATTATGTACAAAGCTTCTAGGTTTGATGCAAACAATAGGCCCTAGTCATTGAAGCCTACTCAAAAATTTATAAAATCATTGAGCGGATTCCAGGCCCTACCTGATGATTTTAGTAGAAGAATTAGGGAGCTGATAAAGAGCTTTGATGACTAAAATGACACATTTTTTCCAGACATTATTGATGCACAAGGAAATGTTAAGACATTGCTATAGTGGTAGGATGGGGCAGAAGAAGTTATCAATGCACAAATCAAATCGATTTGTGATGATTCAAACTATGATTTGCTAGTAAATAGTATGGATAAGATAATTAACACCAACACATTCTTAGAGTTTTTTGAAAGGGAAGCCATTCAGGTTGTAGTGAAGTACACACCTTACAATACTAAGGTGAATGAGGTCGTGAATTTTGGCTGGCCAAAGGATGAAGAGTATCATAGATGGGTGGACAAGTACTTAACCGAAGAGGAGTAAAACAATGTCTATTACCATAGGATGGATGAAGGAATGTCAGAAAATGATACAAACAATTCTGGAGACAGCCATAGGAAATGATTTAACAATGGATAGGGCATGTGAACAAAATGAGAAGATGTTTGAAATGGAGATAGCCATAAGGAATGCACTGGAGGATGCTGATACACTCAAGCGACCAACTTACCGAGATTATCTATCAAAACATCTATTTATGGCGTAATAGAGCATAATTTCTAGTTTGTTATTGTTGTTAAGAAAAATAAATTTCTCAAAGGATGTGCCCTTTCACATTTTTGATATATTTATATCTGTTTCATAATGTAAAACAGATATAGGTGGATAGGAGAAAGATACAGTAGATAATTTGCAATGAAACTTTCCTTTAAAAGACTCAGATGCAAGTATGAATTTTGATGAAGTTAATGAAGATGTCTGAACTTGTGGCTTAATCTTGGTATCAGTTGTTTGTGGAATTATATAGTTATCTAGTTTTCTCTATTTTGATGCTTTTATGTTGTCTAAATTGATATATCAAGCATATAAATATATTCAGTTTACTGATACACACTTGTTGTATTTGTGTGATGTGATTATTTGGTTCTTTCAAGTAAATATTAAACCCTTCTAGTCAATCATAGTAACCAAAGAGTATTGATTAGATCAATAAGAAGAATCACATAACTAGGATTGTCATTCTATCTCAAGTAGATTTTGTCAGTCATTTACTTGCACATTTATACAAGTTATAAACTACATTTGTGTGCCAAACACTCTGACTTATTTCCATCATAAATTACACTTTTATAGATCTTCATTAGACTCTACGCACCCAACAAGGCAGTGGTCTCATGCTTTCATCTTTTGGTTTATCCATTTTATTTTTTACATCTGTTAACTGAACATATTCTAATATAATTCAAATATAATTAAAATTAAAAACATCATAAATTAATTATGTAACCACATAAGTCAAATATAATTCTATCAAGAAATTAATATCAAATAGATAATACAATCACATAACTCATACATTTCAATGTCATTGATCTTCTTCTTTATCCAACTCCTTGTTTATATCATCCGAACCAGACCAACATTGTAAGGATTGGTCATATCATCATCATCATCATTGATATCAATTTCGATAATGTCATCATCCACATGGATATCATCTTCATGAACATTAACTCCTACATCATCATGATCTAGTTCCTCCTCTTGACATCTTCATCAGGCACATCATCAACTAACTGTTGATCCTGATCATCATCTACATCATCTTCTATTTCTTTAGTATCTTCTTCTTCCACCACATTATACTTTACCGGCCTTCCTCTTGGATCATGTCTAACAACATAAGACGAACCCGCTTTACCTAGAACCTCTGAGTAAAATACCTGCTCAAATTGGCTTGGAAGAACATAGGGCTCATTTCTAGCTCACTCAAAATACCTTGTATTAACCATGGTAAATCCATTATGATGTTCAATAACAGTTCTCTTAGGATCATTTTCATTCAATCGTAACATGTACCATAGGACAACAAACAAAGCTAATTTGAAGGAATTAAAGTCACACTCAAGTATATCATCCAAAATCCCATAGTATTGATTTTCTGAGACTTTTGAATGTATGTCGCTTCTAGATGAAACATTAGTCACCTAGAAGATTGCAGTTATCCCAGAATCACAAGTTTTCTTTATGTCATCCAAAATTTTGATTCGAAATTTATGACCATTACACCACATAGCCTTGTGGTGTTTCACCTGCAATATGTCAAACATGTAAAACTTATTGCAATATCATCAGTTGATAAACATATTTATTCTTGGTCAAATGTATGCAAAGAAAAAAAAATATCAACATATATATACATCAATATAATTGAAAATAATTAAATAATATGGGTGAGTAATATATTTATACATACCTGTTTATCTCTTAAACCATATGCTAAATTATTTTCCCTTGGTGTAACATTGGAATCTCCATTACGATGAGCTTCTTTAACCAATGAAGCCACACCTTCCCATGTTAATGCGTGACCAGATTGTTGACATCGTTCAATCCATACCATCATCCAATCAAGATTGTTTGTGACACACAGATGTAGTGAATCCCACTCTCGACCAACTGTATCAAAAAAAATGAAATTCACAAATGACATATAATTAGTTAATTACCATGGTATATGACCTTCATTTATAATTGATGAATATTGAAGATTAATAATTAAATAAGTACAATATACATAAAAACCAAATGTAAAATGTATTCTAATTAATCTCCATGACCATCTTATAATTACCTATCATTTTCCTCAATCTACCTTTCCCCATCAGGTACTCCCCTTCGAATTTGTTAATGGAGTTGGGATCCCAAATGTGATCTACATGGATCTTTGCTACAAACTTAGGAAGATATTCAGTAATGTACACCATGGTCTGGTATACCATGAATCCCTCCACCATAGAACCCTCAGGATGTTTTGTTTCTCTAACCAAAGCCTTCAAAAATTTCAAGTGGCTCTCAACCATCCACATTGACCTTGTGTGTACAGGTCCACACAATTCACTCTCCTCAACTTGGTGTATGAGGTAGTGTTCTTGTGTATTAAAACTTTTTGAAGCTAGACAGTTTTGCATTTCAAACATTAGATGTGGAATTTTTCTCTTCCAATAATTTATATCTTCTTTATAGATTGCTTTAAATGACAACCATCTACAAGTGATTCAAGGCACAAATATATTAACAAGATTTAACAAAAATATACAATGAATTAAACAAATATTGCTACTTACCTCATGTATTTTTCAAGATCATATATAACTTGCTTGGCATTGTTGTCGAAGTTGTCTGGGAGAGATAGAGGTAGAACATACTGCAACAATTATAAAATGATCTTTTCATTAATATTTTTCCAAAAGTAGTAAACATAATACACTGAAAAGTACATGCAGTATACATATATATATATATATATAATATACTAGAATAATTACCTTAATGAAGGTATGCCAATCATGCGTTTTCATCCCTAACCCAAATTCACCTTTCTTTGTTATGATATTGTTTATGCTCGCAGCAAATCCTGTGGGAAATCAAATTTTTCATATGAATTGTTTTATAGCATTGCTTTGCTACTCCGTTAATAACCATGGAAGGGCACTTATATTAATTTGGTCTCCATCGCTATTTAATTGAATGACATTTTTCATTGCATGACTGGCTTCCTGAATGTCACTACAAATTTTGACAATTTTTTCTTTGTCATGCCTTCCATCCAATATTTTCCATAATGTTTCTATCATATTCTTTCCGATATGCATTATATCAAACAAATGCACAATTTGTAGTTGCTCATAGTAGGGCAACCAACTAAATTTTCTGGGATAACTTTTCAGTCCTTGTGGAAGCCAACATTAATGCCTTGATGACCTTCATGAAGCATATAAGTCAAACAAATTAACAACGACGATCATTGTCAATTACAACATGAGTAAACACAACACAATATAAAAATATAAATTCAAAACATATCATAAATGATAGATAAACAATTTGATCTGATGTATAACCTTGGTGATTGATTCTATTATATTCCAACTTCCATAGCCAAGGTCTCATTCTTCGTGGTTTTGAAGTAGTCTCTTTTTTCCCATTGAAAAGATGTTTTTCAATAGTTCGATACTTATGATTTATGTGAAGGAAGTGCCTATACTCATCAAACACCTGCTTTCCTAAACTAGTTGAATGACGAGATTTCATCTTTGGACCACAAATTGGACATGCAAAAATTCCCTTTGTTTGAAGACTTGCAAATCATATATAATTGGATTAAATATGTCAATTTTGATAATTATATATAATGAATAGATTACCTAAAAAATATGCATGATATCTACTTCATAAAATTAATTATCATTAAAGTCATGCAGTCGAACGTTATAACATACCAGAAAAATGTGTTAGCCCTGGGGCATCATGAATTGTCTATACAAGCATTGCATGGAATTGAAATTGTCTTTGTCCTATTGGTCTAGATACATCATACATAGTGACGCCATTCCATAGCTTTAGTAACTCGTCGATAAGAGGCTCAATATATACATTCATATCTTTAACTTTGGTACTTACCTAGTTGAATGAACATAAACATTACATAATTATTATAACCATTTTACTACAATATATATAAATTCATGTACATGACTATTAAATGAAAAAACATATAAGTCATTATGCAACAAATAAGACAAATGATATGCTACTATGTTAAATAAAATTGATGTATAAAAATACCTAGAACAATCATTGCAAACATTATGTGCTCCCTCTTTATTTTCATCCATGGAGGAATGTTATTGTTGATAACAAAAACAGGCCACACCAAGTAAATAGATCTCAGCTCTCCAAATGGATTGACATCGTTTGCTGCCAATGAAAGCCTAAGATTATGAGGTTCTTCTTTAAAGTGTGGCCATGTTTCCTCCATGTCCCTAAATGCATAACCATCCATAGGCATTCGAAGAATCTCATCTCCACTTCTATTACATGCATGGTAATCCATAAATTGTGCTAAGATTTCACACCTAAATAATTGTTGAATACATGGAATAATGGGAATATAACAAAGAACCTTGTGAGACACCTTTTTTGTTAGCTGATCTATTCGATATCTACGGATATGAAATTCTGGACATTCTGTTGCAAATTCATGTTGTTTATGATATATAATATGGTCATTGGGACATGCATCTATTGCTTGATACTCCATTCCAATATCTTTCAGAATGCTAGATAAATCTGGGTATGGGCGAGGTAGAATATTTGATGGTGGTAACAAAAATTCACCAATCAATCTACAACAAAAAATAATTTCTTAATATAAAGAATATTAATGGTACATACTTCATCCTTTATTTACTAGCGATGAAATAGCAACAATTAAAATAGATGAAAAAATATGACATATGACATACCTTAACATCCATGAGATTGCTATGTTGGATAAACCATTCATAACCTTCAAGTTCACCAGCAACAATACAACAGAGAGAAGAGTTGTTTGGGAGCCTTCATAAAGGGGCTCGTATGCCTTCTCAAGTATAGGTAAATCATGAACATCATCAAAGTCATCTTGATCAACATTATCAGATGTGCCACTACATGTGTCATGGATCAATGTATTTGTACCATCATCTTCAATTGTATTTTCTGGCGCATGATCATCTTCTTCCATAGGATCATTAACTTCATCTTCAATATTCACAGCTCCATGTTCCTCCACTTGCAAAACCACATTCTTTGGGCCATGATAATTCATATTGTGTGCCCTAGGGTGCCCCACCTTTATAATAATGACAGACACAAATAAACCATGATCATGATCAAGTGATTTTATATATATATATCAAATGTTAAAACAATATAAACATTTACAAATTCAATCAATATAAACACATATAATGAACAACTTACCAATGGATAATAATCATGCCCCCCTTCAACATGACCATAGTTTCTACAATGTTTCTCAGTTGTTGTGATTAAAAGTCTTTTCATCTTTAAGACCTTGCAATTATTGCAAGGACAATAACATTTCCCATCACCCTTTCTTTTCAATATAGCCCACAATCTAGAAACTGTCTCTTCATTTTTTCTGGACTAATATTATCTAACATGATTTTTCTTTACCAAGCTTGAATATTTAGATTTTCAAAAAATATCAAACTCACACTCCAATAATTTTTAATCATACACAGGTAACAAAATATAATAATTATGATATTTTACACCAAAAAAATTCGGCATGCAACCACCCTGGCAAAAGATAAGATAGTCTGAAGTTAATGACCCCAAAAAACACTTTCAAATGCTAATTCCAGAAATTATTAAATTTTGATTTTACTATGACTTCCAACTATTAGACTCCTAAAATCATAATATTGAACTTGCACAAGAAAATCTCGAAATAAAATTCTCAAAATGTAGCTAATAGGCCTCAACAATTAAGGCCTACTCAAGACTTTGTGAAGTCACTGCAAGGTTTCCAGGCCTTACCTAATGATTTCAGTAGGAGGATTAAAGAGTTGGTAAAGAGTTTTGATGACTAAAGTGACACATCTTTACCAGATATTGTAGATGCCCAAGGAAATGTTAGATCACTGCAGCAATGTCAGGATAGGGTAGATGAAATCATCAATGCACAAATCAAATTAATTTGTGATGACTCAAATTATGACATGGTGATGAGTAGTATGGATAAAATCATTAACACTAGCACATTTTTGGAATCTTTTGAAAGGGAGGCAAATCAAGTAGCAGTAAAGTATACACCTTACAATGCCAAGGTAAATGAGGTGGTAAATTTTAATTGGCCAACGAATGAGGAATATCAAGGATGGGTAGAAAATTACTTAACTAAACAAGAATAGGACAGAGTCTAGAACCAACAGTTAACATCTCAACGGTTATGGTTATAAATTTTTTTGGCTATGTCTTGGTGGTAGTTTTGGTGCAAGATTTCAAAGTTTGGCAAATGCAACAGTTATTCTCCAGTGGACGGGATGAACAAGAAGATTCTACGAAGACTCAGCTGTTATAACCAATTTTTGAAATGTCATAAGGCGGTCCAAGTGACCAGTGGCAGGTGTATTTTTGGTTTGATGCTTGTTGCTCCTTCATTTTCCCTACAAGAAGGATTTTAGAACTAGAAATATGGGTTAGCAAGTTAGATATCTTTAGGTCAAGTCTAACTGAAGTTGTAGAGAAAATTTGTAAAGAGCCTGATATTATAGTGAAGATACTATTCTTAGGTTTGTTTTCATTTTGTTGTAGGTTTTAGTTTCAAGGGTACTTAATTTTCAAGACAGTACTAGCATCTGAATGAAAATTACTCATCTCAAGGTCATGTATCTCCATTGTATGAATATATTATTATCTTGAATAAAATGATCAAGGGTTATTTTGTTCATCTCACTATTATGGTGTGTTCAATTCTCATTTTGGCTTTGATTCAAGGAATTAATTAAAATGCTTGAGTGAGGTTATAGGTGACTACGTTCATATAAGGATTTGATAAGTAGTATTGGGTTAGAATATAGATTGATGGTATTGTAAGGTAGTATTATCTAAGATTTTATATGCTATGTGTCTAGAAGATAAACTTGGTTACAGTAAAAAACAACCAACACCTTTGATATTATCTAGCTATGGCTCCCAAATCTATTGCGAATTGATCATTAGGGTTAAAATTGAAACCTTGCAAATATAATCTTTGTCCAAATCCATCAAGAATTTTCCATCAGTTGTAAACAATTCCCTTATAAAGAATTTGTGAAGCCAGGTCTAAAATTTGGAAATGAAATTCTAAAAATGCACAAGACTAAAAATGAAATATGATGAGATGTTGCTTTAAAATATGATTTTCAAACTTGGAAGTAGAAATCTGACTTCACAAATGAATTCTGGAAAAAGACAATGACTACCCTCAACCTAGCGATATCTTCTTGAGTTTCTTCTGATTTTCCCCAAGAAAATCGTTGAGCAAAACACTATCGCAATAAATATTCAAGCTCATTTCAATTTATGCCTACCACAATTAA
The DNA here is from genome assembly GCA_007115665.2 of Sequoiadendron giganteum. NCBI lineage: Eukaryota > Viridiplantae > Streptophyta > Pinopsida > Cupressales > Cupressaceae > Sequoiadendron > Sequoiadendron giganteum. The sequence goes on along the minus strand of CM021102.1, from coordinate 751,582,814 downwards.
ACTTTGTAGGTCCATCAAAATTTCAGCAAAATATATTCATCGAAATGTAGATGAAAAAACGGTTCGTCGAAATTCTGACGAACGTTGGGGATAAAAATTAAAAAAATGAAAATTTGCACAAGTGCCTGATGATACATCTGATTATATAGCTTTCGTCAGAAGGTTTCATCGGAAATTGGGTTCAAATGAGTTAGTGTGTGTTTATGCAACCTGCCTATCCTATCGAGGGGACATCATCATCCCATTTCTTCATATTCTTCTATCATCCCTTTTCTTCATTCACCTTACTCCTCACTTTTTCAAGTGGTTGGGGCATCATTTTTGTTTTTCATCTATCCATGCCTTAACTTCTTTGAAATAATGTTACTCAACATAAATCTCACCATCTTGAACATCATCTTAAAGAGGGGAAAGATGTAGACACCCAAAATTGTCCATGTCATAATATTACCTAGTCGATACATGACCTTGTAAGACATTTTGTAATATTTTATCCTAGGTCATTACATTATCCCACTTATCCTATTTATTCCACTTAATCACCTTCCCAATTAATTAAATAAATATTATTTATTTAATTAATTTCCCCTTCACATGTCTCAAAATAATTCAAATTAAATATTTGAATTAATCCCTTACTTATTGTCACATTGCAACATGTGTCACATGACTACAAATCTTCACATGCATAAAAAATTTAAATAATTTTATTATTTAAATTATGAGATCCTCACTCTACCAAAATTTCTCTCAATCTTCTTATTTATCTATCTATTTTTCTTCTATTATCTTTCATCTCATTGTTATACTGTGACATTGAGCAATCAACAATCAAACCTTCAAAATCTTACATTCTCATGCAGGTGGAGAAGAGCAATGGAGATAAATCGAATCTAGTTTGGATATTGGTTTGCTTTGTTTTCTTGTTTTGATTTTCATGCTAGTGTGTGCTCTATTGTTCTTGTTAGGGTTTTCATATCTTTCTGTTTTAGTTTTATATCTGATTTTCCCTAATGGCAAGGGCACGACCTGCAATAAGGTGTGGGCAACCTATGCAAAGGGAGTTTGCACCTACAGTGAGAATATTTCATCTTGCTAGGGTGAAATAGATATAAGGAATTTTTTAAACAAATTTAATGAGTGGAGAAGGTGTGTGAAGCTATATGGCTAAAATCGCCTAAGATAAAATGAGAAAAGAATTGAGAGAGTCCACAGATTTCTTGAAAGGTCTTAGAAATGTCTAAGAACATGCATTTTGGCTGAGGTTAAGATGTGTATTAGGTGCATCCACCCATGGCATAGAAGGAATTCAAGAGAAAACTGGAGAAGAAGATGTATATACCCATCAAAGCATGGTGAATGTGGAGAATGGCCTCCATGAGTCTTGAACTGTTTGCAAATGAGGGTGTTGAAACAAAAGCGAGGATTTAGGGCAGGAGAGGTAATCAACTGCCAGTAAAGCACGAGGCAACATGGAGCAATCTCCACCAAAGCTCACGAACCTTGCAGGAAGTGGGACGACATCAGCAAGAAGTCTGCGAGGCTAGTGAGATTTGGCCATGTAGTTGTGGGCCCTTCACTTTTTTTTAAAGGTAGAATATTAATTTAAAAGTGCCTGATAAGTGATTAAATAGCTTTTAGGGGGAAATGTTTCAATAAGGTGGGTGCCTGTACGATTTTTAGAAAAAAAAGGTTTCACATAAAACAAAACTTTCTTTGTTGGAGAGAAAAGTAAATAATTTTACTCAATTAGTGAAATGCATTCACTAAAATTAAAATGGTTGAAATTAATTTTTATCAAGCGGACTTTATATAGACAAATATTTTAAACGAAATGTTTAAAATATCATGGGAAAATATTTTCATTAGTGCCCAAAGTAAAAAATGCAAAGTCATTATAATGTAAAATGCACGTGAAAGTGCATGGGGGTAAATATTTTATAATGCCTAGTGTCAAATGTCTCAAAATATTAAAAGCAAAAAGCTTTTAATGAAGGATAAAAATAAATGCACGAGCAGTTTTTTCAAGAGTAGTGGGCAGGGTGAAAAGGGCTGAATATTTTAAATGAGAAATTTAAAACATTGAATTAATGGATACAAGTAAAGTGAAATATTTAAAAGAAATATTTTATTTGTTGGGAATTATATTTTGCAGCTTCAGTATTAGAAAAGCATAATTATGAGAAATTTTCACGGGCAAATTGATTTTCCAGGAACTTGAAAAATGGAGATTCTCCACATTAGCATGCTTTTTGTTGCAAAGCAATCATGAGAGAATTTTGTTTTTGAGGGAATATGTTTGTTTCTGTAGAGGAAGAATGACGAGATATTATTTTCAGTTTGATCAATGATGAATGAAGCTTCTAGATGGCATTTTCGTATCAAGTTTAGGGCTGCTCTTGTTTGCTTCTATTTTCTATATCTTCTTTTCTCTTCTCATTGTATAGGGTTCTGAGTTTTTGTATTGGGCTAGGTAGATAGAGAATTGTAATTTTTGAGTCATTGTTTGAGTATGTAAGCTTCAATTTTATCAATTCACGAGTAAATACAACCAGTTTATGCAATTAACATCATGAAGGTGTTTGCACATCCATGAATGTCTTTAGATTGTCTCCATATTTGTACACTTTCAGTCATATAAATTCAATAATACAAAGTGTATTTGAGTTTATCATCTCAAATTTCATTAGGTTGTTTTATGTGGTCATTGTTTTTTTTCAAAGAAATGGTTAAAATGCTTTGAGTAGGTGATTGTGATTTTAGGTGTGCAGATGGGATTTGATAAGAAGAATCTGATTGATAGTAAGAGACAGATTGTTGGTGCAAGACACTACAAGTGATGCAAATCATCAACAATTTAAATCCATTGGTTGAAGACTATTTGCTGGGGAGTTCGTTTTATGTGTTTGACTCTATGGCCCAGAATTGGCACTAATCTTTTATGTAGTTTTGTGCATCTTAGAAACAAAATTAAATGCAAAATCATTCCTATTCTTACTATTTAGTTTGTTGTTTGTCCTACTTTCCAATGGTTGAGAGAGGGTTGAGTTACTTATATTCTAGCCATGTTTGAGGTTATCAATGCTTCCCTTAGTGTGTTTTCATTAGGAATTATTTGCTATAAAAAGCAATGCCAGTGTATGAGTGAATTGATTTTTGAGCATTGTTTAGGTTTACCCACCTTGGTCCTGCATAGCCAGAAGTGTAGGAGATGTCAGTCTTTGACTGAATCTTGTCAGTTGGCCACTAGCCTTTGTGGTTCTATACTATAGAGGTTTACTACCTCTTAGAGATTTGCAAATCCTAGTTGGGTTGTATTTTTCAACACCAACAAGATGAAAAGGGTAAATTTGACCAAATATAAGTGGTCAAATTTAGATGTCTACAGAAGGTATTTTCATTCCCTGCAAGTTGAAAAGCCATTACCAGGAAGACATGAATTTTTTTCTAAAAGAGGGCGAGAGGGTGAATAGATTGTAGAATGGATTTAACCATGTGGATATGCCTAACATCTCGAGAAAAATCACTAAGTCCTCATGGGGTATGTCATGCTTCAAGGGAGTTTCTATTGCTACCACTCTCATCTTTTCTCTATGCTTAATCATCTTAGGTATAATGTTCAAATCAAATTACCCTTTTGGATTTTGTCCTTGCTTGAGATTTTTTTTAGAATTGTTTAGGCTAAATTCAAGAAACTATCCATCCACTAGGGACTTATTTATTATCTCTACAAGTTTCATTCTATGTTGCTTCCATTCCCCGCCTCTATTTGAAAGATCACTCTAACCATTCACAAACCCACCAATCCCTCTATGGAGCCTAGACCCTTTATTACTCTAGATGAAACCCCTCTTTCCATCTAATGTAGCTCCCAGGCCTAGGGTAAAGTCCCTATGAATGAAAACCCCTCCCCAAACCCCATCAAATGCATCCCTTTTTCTGAACCCATTACTGTTTCTACTTCTGGTTTGGGGGAGTTTGATAATTCTAATGATGATGAATCATGGAATACCACATTAGCCAACTCTCATTTTCACTCTTATGCTCATATGAATATCTATGATGTTCCTAACACCCCCCATTTTCTAACCCTAACCCTCAAAATTCTCCCAGCCTATGCATCAATCTGGAGGAAACTGGTACTGAACCTAGCTCAATTCATATCCCTACTGACCCCCTCAGTAAAAAATATAATGAAATATCAGACACTATTAATATCTAGAGGATATCATGAAGTGGCTTTTGGGAAATTCGATCACACCTAATGAATGAATTCAAATTTATGAGGGTAAGGTTCTCCAACAACAGGTTTCATGCCCAAGGGAGGTGGATAACAAGGAGCACTAGGACATGATTTCCTTTTTGGCCAAGTTGTTTGAGAAGTGAGCAAGGTGGGAAAAGTAGATGAAATATTTGCATGCCATTGTTGGTACTAAGGAAGAAAAAAATAATTTACTAACCAAGATTGATTTTATTCATCAAAACAAAGAGAAAACCATGGAATACCTCAGGGTCATCACCGATTATAATAAATAAACTATGAAGACCACTACGCACACCCTTCAGCTTTTTCAGGATGAATTAAGGAAGTGCTAGGGGAAACAAGTTATGATTGGTATGGAGGATGGTCATATATAGAAGAAGGGTAAAATGGTAGATACCTCAGCTTGTGATGTTACAGTGAATACTCAGCCCATTTAGCAGGGGCCTATGACTTTTGAAAATAAGTTCCAATTCTTGTCTAAGGAATGGAATGTGATCACTAGTCTCAAGTTAATTGGAGACTTGTAGGTGTCTCAGGTTTTGTGCTAGTCCTGAATCTATGTGTTTTCTTATTTGTTTTGTTGGTTGAACCATTTATCCTTTAGTTTTGTTTTTGGTTTTCTCACTTCTTGTGAGTTCCTCGTCTACCTCTATGGTTTTTTTGTAATGGGTATTGGGCCTTCAAGTTTTAATCTAACCAAAACAATATATTTTAAACATGTCTTTTAGCTTAATTATGGATTCTACCAATTTTATATTTTATAATGAATAAAATCTACAAGCTTTATAGAATGCTTCTCTCTTGTTATAATAGTATATGCAAATTTAAAAAACTTTCAATTTTCAAATATTAGATGCTAAATCATCAATCACAAGTATTTTTATTTCTAGTTAACCTCTAACCTTTAACATAGAAAAGCTTCACTATTGTCTTTAAATTTGTAACAAACCAAAGAAAATTAATCACTTTATTAATAGAAGTATATGTTTTTACTATATAATCAAGGGAAGGGCCCTGATCTCGTGGTTACAACAAGAACTTAAAAAATAAAATAAGATGGATAAAACAACACCACTAATCATCATTAAAAAACAACATGTCCAGGGTGGCACATAGGCACAAAACTAGATTAGTAACCATAAAACCACTAAACGTAATTAAAAAAAAGAGATTACTCCTAGAGTTCTTAAAATCATGAACACTATTTATCAGGTCCACCATATACCAGCTAGTCTGAAACCATAATAGAGCTATTTGGAAATAGCACTCTGGTATATACATGAAAAATGATAGAATGAGAAAGGTAGCCATATCAAGAAACAAAACATAAACCATTCCAATAAATGGAATTCGCTAACAAATCCTCGTAGTCACCAATCTGAGAGATGAAATCCCTTCAATCACAACCACCGTCAATGGTAACAACAACCTTTCCAAGGGTTGGAAAGACAACCCAAATCCAAACCACTAGAAGATTAGCATTTTTAGAAAGTTTGAGATCATCCACATGCTTTAAAACAACCAACCAGCAACAAACTTATTTCTTAGCAAACCAAATTTCAGATCCATAACTTTGCATCTCCAATAACTAATTTTCCTCTCTACCTCTATAGGAGAAATTACAAAGAGTACTCAATCCACTACCAAAAAGACTCCCCAACAAACTTGAACTCAGCCTCAATAGGAAGGGTATCTACCTCAAATGGAGCAACAAGGGAGAAGACCTACATAAGAAGCATGAGCCACCCTTGAAACCCTCAAAACCCATCTCCACCTCTATAGTAGAGGACTCCACCTCAATAGGAGACACCATGTGAAGAGATAATAAGAAAACACACACTCTAGTAGAGAGAGAACTCTTAGGAATTGAAAACAACAAAAAACTCAGAGCCTTCAATAATAACTTTGAAAGTCATCCAACCAAAGAGTCCATCATAGCTTCAATAACAGTAAAAATACACTTAAGAGCTATCTACAATCCTATCATAAATGGAATCGGCCATCCTTCAAAGAGGGCCTCAAAAGCAACCATGTACCACAAGTTCATCATATCCACCATAGCTTCAAAAATAGCTCCACTTAAGGCCAACATAACCATATCCTTAATCAAGCCCCTAACCTCTTGAGGTAGAACCATAGAGCAGCAATCATAAGAAAAAACTCCCCACCACCACCAGAGGATCTTATAGAACAAACCAACTATCATCACACAGACAGTTAAAGAAAACACCCTAAAAATCAGCAAAGGCAAGATATCTCCAACAGAGATCATACACACTATGAACTAAGACACACCCGAGAAATAGGAAGCATTCCACATACCTTCCAAAGGCCAAAGACCGAAAGACAATCATAACCTTGAAACCCACTGAAACAAGAATGAGAAGATCCAAAACACAACTAGAGAACAATACACCCAGCTCAAACAAAGAAGCATAGAGCATAAAAATCTCATTAACCCCAATGAACCCAGAGTCTAGATATAGGATATAAAAAACCATAAGAAAGAGTAGGTAGATAAATAAGAGCACCCAAAAATAAGGGATAGAAGCACACAACCCAAGAAAATAAGAAAAACATGCATAAGAAAGGGAAATAAACCTCAAAGACCTACTAGGGCACCAAAGAAAACCACTCAAGAAACTTCTAACATCTATCTTCCCACCAATAAATAGGTAAGACACAAGAAACATAGTGAAGACATCTGGTGACCAAGCCCAAGAGTCCACCATTTTTGCGAAATCAATGACCTCCAATAGATTCACAGGTGAATCATTGCTTCCCATGGAAGAAAGCATGAATAGAAAGAAGTCTTAAGATTAGAAACCAATTACAAATATCCCAATAACCTCACCCACACTGTCTCCCTCCATATTATAAATAGTTTTCAACATGCCATATTATATATGTTAGTTGGAAGCATGCAACATTATAATTATCATGATTAAAACTCTGAAATTTTATGAAATTTATTCTAAATATTTCAACTTCCATTTCTAAGGCTTATATTATTATTTCTAGTTGTGAGGACAAACATTGACAATACAGTTGGGAAGGAGAGATGCAAGGGCTGCAAGTTTGAGTGGTGCAAATAGAAAAATCCATGGTCACACATCCAACCTTAGTGCACTTATCACAAGTTTAATTAATCAAGTCCATTCTACTAAGGATATGGTAGCAATTTTAGGTATTTTTATTGCATATGCTTAATATCAATTCTATGCAATATTCAAAAGAACTAAAAATATATTTATGGTTAATGGTGTGTGTATTTTTTTTAGGAGCTCATACAATTGGTCAAGAATGGTATACCACATTTACAATTCACATAAGGAAAATAATATCAACATTCCATTCACTACTTCTATGGAAGCTAAATGCTCAAGAACTAGTGGTAACAACAACCTATCTCCCTTGTATATTCAAACTCATATTGAATTTGATAATAGATACTACATAAATTTTAGTGTACAATAAGGAATACTTCACACTAAACAAGAATTTTAAACAAAGGATCTGCTAATTCTCTAGTTACTTCCTATGCTACAAATAAAAATAATTTGTTTAGTGATTTTACTATTGCCATGGTGAATATTTGAAACATCATGTTGGAATTTGAAGAACAATAATCATGAAGACTATTCTATTTCCTTCTCTTTCCAATTTATTTGTCTCTTGGCTTTCCTCTGGAGACTTTGAATATTCATATATATATAATGATATAATGATGACATGTATGCTAGTGTAGATGTACTGTACAAAATAGAGTTAGTAAAACTCGATTTTCCCTTTCTTTCCTATGGATAGAGCCTTTATAATGGACCATAAATTTTGTATGTTGTGTATAGTTTTTCATTGTTCTATCTTGCATCCAATAAATCTAATTTTATAATTATTTATCTATACTTTACATCAACAATTAGTATGAGAGCTCATTGAAGAAGTTGATCAAGAATTTGTGAAACAATTTATGGAAAGATGGAAGAAGCAAATAAATAGAGAATTGAAAAATTCTCAGGGAAAATTTTGCATTGTGGGAGATTTATATGGAATCATTGCTAATTAAAGGAGACCTCTCAATCGAGCTAGAAGCAAAAGACATGAAGATAAATTCAGTCACTAATTTAAATAGTGGGAGAAATTGGATAAGATGGTGAGAGAAACCATTATCCTCTCCTTATCCAACAATGTTCTATTTAATGTTTTAGTAGATAAGACATGAAAAGGATTGTGGGACAGATTATGTGAAATTTATGAGAGGGTTTCCACTTCTAACAAAGTTTTCCTCATGAAGATATTGTATAATTTGAAGAAGAAGGTTGGAGGCAACGTGTCTTATCATCTCAACAAATTAAATGCATTAATCAACCAATTGATCCCCGTGAACATAAATTTTGAAGATGAAATAAAAACCATCTTGTTGTTATGCTCTCTATAAGATAACTTGGAAGGTGTGGTGATGGAAATTAAAAATTTGATGTTCAAAAAAGGTACACTCAAATTTAACGATGTTGTTGGTACTCTCCTCAGTAAATATATGAGGGGGAAAAGTTAAGGAACCTGTTGATGATGATTTTACTTGCAACAATAGGGTGAATAGAAATATTCACAGACAAACTGCAAAGAATCCTATTCTTTTTGAAAGATATGGAATAAGATAATCTCAAAGGAGAAATCTACCTGAATAGAACAAAAATATTGACTTAGTTCAATCCCATGTCTCTGGTAATCAGGTCATGATCGTACTAGGTTCGCTTCAGGGTATGATGTGAGTTTTTTGTTAATCTTAGTAGGAATATATTGTTAAAATTATATATATATTAGACACTGAGTTTTCAAATTGAATCTTAAGAATTAGTATCATGAAATCAAAATATTTGAAGTTATATTTCATGAACATTGACAATTTCATTTGTTATCGCTTAAGTGGATTTAGCTTTAAGAATTTAGTAATTTTTAGTATAAAATGAAAGATTTTCAACAAATTTCATCCATTCATCTATTTTTTGGAAAATTTTAAAATTTAATCATTTATTTTAAAACAAAGCATAAAATACTGAAAATTAAAAATTTCTCTCGTTTATTGTCCATGCATGCCCTAAAGAATTAATTAAATCAAAGAAAATTTATTTATACTTCACTAGATTGCTTCACAACTACATATAAAATGGTGCGATCTTTTAAAGAGAGGGTTTTAGTTTGGACATCGAGTAGTTTTTGTATGCAACCTTAAATGATGCAACATACAATCTTGTTCAGCTGAACTAACAAAACAACCTAAAAAACATTCATGAGATAGGTAGCTATCAAATCAGATTTGATATTAATCAATGTCTATGTGCATACAAGTTTTTAGACCAAAATGATTCAAAAAATAGGAAAAAGGAGCAAAACTTAGAAAAAGTTTTGGCTCTTCCGACATCCACAAATTTTGAACTTAACTTAAAAAAAGATATCCTCTAGCCTTTTATTGAACACAAGGCACATACAAGATAAGAAAAATACATGAGAGAGAATCCAAGGGAGTAATCATATCAAGGCACGTGGAAGGTAGTGATTGACCAAGAAATTACAATTGAAGTCAATGAAGATCAACTTCAATAGCTCATTGAAGCTCTTTGAGTTTTAATATTTTATTATCGCCAGCATGATACTTCAAATCAGGATAGCATGTAGGAACTTCCCATACATTAAACTTGATCTCATTATCGCTTAGTTCCATAACTTAATTTTTCTTCAAGTATGCTACTCTCGGTAATGGGCTTCCCCAAAGATTGAAATTTTCCTCCACCATATGTATAATATCGGGATCTCTAACATTCTGTTGGACTCAAATCCCTTTGCATTATAACCTCCTAGATTATGCAACCCGATCTGGAAATGATTCTATCTGTGATTCAAGTTTCTCTAACCATCCATACCCGAAATTTGCATCACAATCTATATTTCCTACAATCACAAATTCCACATATTAAATCCCCTTTAGAAAAAAACATTTATAAACATCTCATGTAAATAAGAGCATTATTCAAATATTATAACACAAATTCCATAAAATAACATGCTTTCCAAGCACATTATAAATTCTTGCATGATCATCTTTTACATATACCGGATTATCGAACTATCAGACTCATTAGATAATCAAAAAAATTCAAAAACTTCAATTTTTATACCAACCTGGTACTCAGTACCCGGTATTCAGCTTTACCCATAAACTTTCCCCAAACTTCAGTTTTACCAGATTTCCATTTTCCCAGACTTCTAATATCGGACCAAACACTTAGCTCGTATCTTTATTACCTTTTTCTCCTTTCAAAGATTTTTGGTTCCCGATATTCAATACCTGAAACACTTTATTACGAAGTAATTTTTAATCAAAGATTTATTTTACCCATTTTTACTTTAGGTGATCATCCAACTATCTAGTTCGTACCATAAGAGTTAAAAAAAAATTAATGGGTCACCAAGCCTTACAATCTTGGGGTATATTGGAGACCACACAACAACTTGTAACCAATAAAACCAAATTTTTTTAAAAAATTGACATTAAATCACAAAATGTAAATCAAAATTTATACATATTTCAAAACAATAACCAAGTTATCTTTACCTATCTTTTGGCACAAAAAATTAAAACTTCCCTCGAAACATCTGTGTGCTTTGATTAATTCCAATTTTTGGAACTTAGTAAAAAGAATCAGTTCATTGACATTGAACTACATAATATGGTTAGCCTCCAAAGCTAACCAGGGATAGAGCCTTGCAACTAGTCAAAATTCCATAGCACCGACAAGGTTACCTTTTTAATTCCCCCAAACATAGCTCTACTGCCAGCCAGGTGTCTATAGCCCTGGTAGAGTTTTTTGGATAGCCTAAAGAGTTGATTTCTCTCTCTCTCTTTTTTTTTAAGATATAACAATGCTAGCTCATTTTCAACTTTTGATATTTCAATAATAGCTCATTTTCAACTTGTAGGCAATGAAGCCCTCTATTAGGTTGGGAATTATAGTAGTAGTGAAGGTTACCTTTTTTTCTTTCATTCAATTCAAATCCTTTCATCAATTCACCATTTCCCAAAAAATCATTTAATAATTTCAGGTGTTGGTGTGAATTTTCAGCTAAATTTTAGCACCTTATGACAAATCCTAGCTAACTAAAAACTATTATGTGTTAAAAGATATGCATAAATTAAAATTTAGCAACAAATAATTTAATCACCAAATTAAATCTAAATTTAGAAACATTAGTTACCACCCTTCCGATAAATTCTTATGGAAATCGCTAAATATTTGGCTAGCACTTTCGATTCAATGCCATTGCACCTCATTAATGGATCAAGATTATCATGATTATATCAAAAAGTTATCACATTATTCTTCATTTAATTCACACACTTTAATTTTCATGTATCATTACTTTCCACTTATCTAGGTGATGATGTGTACTGCCTTATCGACTTCATTTTCTTTTCTGTTTCACACATACCAACACCTTAACAATTAATACACATCCAAAAAGTATAATTTGGAAAGAACATCATTAACTTTGAAATCTTCAACTTGCTTGATTCAAAATCTTCGTACTACTCAACTTTGAATCAATTTATCACCAACAATGTGTAAAGAATTAATTTGATTTAACCTTCCATTCTAAGAATAATTATCTGGTTGCCACCTTGCTTATGATTTCCAAGAATTCACTCAAGGCAACTATGTACTGAAACTCTTCACAAATTTCTATAGATTCTGCATTACTTCTTTTTAAATTCTTCACACACTTTCTTTTAGCTTTCTTCTCTGATTTTGCATTTTTTGTTCTATTTATTCTCATTTTCTTCTAGGCCATGGATACTCCAATTTTTTTAACCTATTCTCGCCAATAGAATTTTTTCATAGGAAGTATCACATCGCAAAGGATTGAAAAGGTCTTCTTCATTAAGACTTCCAATTTCACTATACCAAACTTGTGCTTAGTCCTTGGGGAAAAGTATGTAGAATCCAACCGTTAGTTTTTCTTTTACTCAGATGTGGCTTCTCATTTATAGCATCTCTTTTGGATATAGGGACTTTTGTGGAAGATGTTCACCCAACTCCCAATATGATAGTGAGAGATGAATACTTGGATAATTTGGACACTATTTTATTTGTGGCACAGCTCACCATAGGGATGCCCTCGATGGATGATATTCCTCAGTTCCTGGAGCATGGGGAAGTAGTTCCTCTTTAGCCTTTCCTTTTAGACCTCCACATTTGGGAATTTGAAATTCATCGGGAACTCACCTATATAGGTTATTTAGCTTTGATAGATGAGGCATCCCATATCGATTGAATGGCTACCACCATTTTCAACTAGGCTACTCTTTGTTTGACTTTTTTTATCTTTTGAAACAAGAATTTTGATATTGATGTATATACGTGATACACACACACACACACACACACACACACACACACACACACACACACACATATATATATATATATATATATATATATATATATATATATATATATATATATATATATATATATATATAAGTATCTTAGTAATTCTTAAAGCATGAATTTACTATATATGGTTTTATCAATTTTTAATTTTACTATATCACTTTACAAATTTTTAGATTAGCTCTCATGTATGCAAGATAAGTTAAGTAGAATTTTCAAATTGAGGAGCCAGATGAAAAGAAAAAAAAAAAAAAACCTAAAATAACCCTAACTAACCAAGATTTGAATCTAATAAGTGATTAACCCTAACAAAAAAATTAATTATAATTTCTATGACTATTTCCATTCTCATTTTGGTATGAATTACAATAGGCTTATCTTTAAATTCATTTAAAAACAAATTCAGCAATTATATTGTAACAATGAATTCTTTTAAATGTTTTGCATTTGATAATCATAAATTCAAAGGTTTACTTACCAATGAATTGGCTCATATGTATGAGAACAATGTCATTAAAGGTCAATTGCACACTTTGTCTGATGCGACCATACTCAACCTTCTTCCAGCTCCGATTCATGGTTGGTATTTGTACTTTGTTCATTTCCATGAGCGACTGTGTTCATTTTTCAACTTTCTCCTCCAAAAAAATTCATCTCTTATGTCATGTCTTCACTTTGCACTTTTTTAGACCAAGATACATTAAAATTTATATTATCATCAAAGAGAGAAAAAGTAAAAGTATGCTATTTTTTATCTTGCATAGAATGAGGAAAATTTCATTTTTTATCTTGTAAAATTTATTTTTGGGGTAGAATATACACGTCTCCCTCATGATTTTCCCACTCCTTTTCTTCATTTGCATTTTCCACATATAAGGAGAATGATGACTCATTAATGTCGTTTCTTCATTTCTGATGCAATATTCTGAAATCTTGACATTCTTGTTTATTTTCATGCAATGTTTCATGAATTTCATTGTAATAATTGTAGACTTTATCCAACTGTTTTGATGTATTAGTTGATTTTTAATATTTCCGATTCTACTAGGGTTGCACATAATTTTTGCTAATGCCTCTTTCCTTCTAGTAGTTAGAACTTCTTCTGTTAATGAAATCACTTTACATATCGCTGAGCTTACCCTAGTTAAAAAAAAAAATCACAATCAAGTTCACCGTGATCAGTTATATCATGAATTCTACAATCAGTGACTCTACCAAAAGTGAGCAAACTAAAAGGATATAATCTGGTTAAATTTTTTCCAAAGTTTCTCAACTTTCATACTAAAATACCAACATGTATTCAACTTCACTTTACAAGATTTCTTCTTAAGCTTAGGACTAGATAAAATTTCAAAATATGCCCTCCTTCTAGTGCCAGTTCTTGTTGACTATGATTTCACTTGCAACAACAGAGTGAATACAAATCTTCATAGAAAAATGCAAAGAATCCTATCCTTCTTGAAAGATATGGAACAAAACAATCTCAAGGGGAAATTTTCATAAACAAAACAAAAATATTGACTCAGTTCAATCCCAAGTCTCTAGTAATCAGGTCATGATCATACTAAATTTTCTTTAGGGTATGATGTGATTTTGTTTTTAATCTCAAAGGGAATATGTTGTTATGAGACACCGAGTTTTCAATTTGAATATTAAGAATTAGTATCATGAAATCAAAATGCTTGAAGTTATATTTCATGAACATCAAAAATTTCATTTTTTATCACTTGAGTAGATTTAGCTTTAAGAATTAAAAAAAAATCAATATAAAATAAAATATTTTCACTAAATTTCATCCATTCATCTATTTTTTGGAACATTTTCAAAATTTAAGCATCTATTCTAAAACAAAGAAAAAATGTTAAAAATTAAAATTTTCTCTTGGTTATTCTCCACGCATGCCCCAAAGAATTAATTAAATCAAATCTAACCACTTTATACTTCACCGGATTGCTTCACAGCTACATATAAAACATTGCGAGCTTTTAAAGAGAGGGTTTTAGTTTGGACACTAATTAGTTTTTGTATGCACCCGTAAAGGACGTAGTATATAGTCTTGTTCAGTTGAACTAAAAAAACCACCTACAAATGATTCATGAGATAGGTAGCTATAAAATTGGATCTGATATTAATCAATGTCTATGTGTCTACAAGTTTTTAGATTGCATTGATTCAAAAAATAAGAAAAAAGAACAAAACTTTGAAAAAAATTTGGCTCTTCCGACATCCACAAATTTTGAACTTAACTTAAAAAAAAATATCCTCTAGCCTTTTATAGAACACAAGGCACATATAGGATAATAAAAATACATGAGAGAGAATAAAAGGGACTAATCATATCAAGGAACATGGAAGCTAGTGATTGACTAGAAAATTACAATTGAATTCAATGACGATCAACCTCAATTGCTCATTGAAGCTCTTCGGGTTTTAATCATTTATTATAAACAAGATGATACCTTGAATCAAGATAGCATGTAGGAACTTCCAATACCTTCAGCATGATCTCATTACAGCTTAATTCCAACACTCAGTTTTGCTTCGAGTATGCTACTCTCAAGAATGGGCTTCGCCAAAGATTGACATTTGCCTCCACCATATGTATAATACTAGGATCTCCAGCATTCCAGTGGACTCAAATTCCTCTACATTATAACCTCCTAGAGTACATAACTCTATTTGGAAATGATTCTATCCATGATTCAAGTTTTCCTGACCGTCCATACCCAAACTTTGCATCACAATCTATATTTCCTGCAATCATAAATTCCACACATTAAATACCCTTAAAAAAAAAAAAATTATAAATATCTCATGTAAATAAAATCATTATTCAAATATTATAACATAAATTCCATAAAATAACATGCTTTCCAAGTACATTATAAATTCTTGAATGGTTATCTTTTACATATACCAGATTATGGAACTATCAGACTCATTGGATAATCACAAAATATAAAAAAATCAATTTTCATCCTAGCCCGGTAGCCGGTACCTAGTATTCAACTTTAGCCATAAAATTTCCCCGAACTTTGGTTTTACCGGACTTCCATTTTCCCAGACTTCCAATATCGGTCCGAAATTCTTAGCTCATATCTTTATTACCTTTTTTGCCTTTCAAACATTCTCAGTTCCTGGTATTCAATAGCCGGAACACTTTATTATAAAGTACTCTTTAATCAAAGATTTATTCTACCCTTTTTTACTTGGGGCGATCTTCCAACTAACTAGCTCGTACCATAAGAGTTAAAAAATATTAATGGGTCCCCAAGCCTTACAATCTTGGGGCGTGTTGTCAGACTAAACAACAGAACCTCTAGGTGATGCTTTGATTTTGGGAAATAGGGGGAGACATCAAGAAAGAGGAAAAAATAATAATTAGAGGAGATCAAAATCTAGAAGAACATCCAAGTCTACGAGATGGAATGGAGGTTTCTAGTTTTGTGGTATAGAAGGTCACAAAAAGAAGAATTTTTTCTCATACAAAAGTTCTAAAATCAACCAAACGAGAGTGAAGTAAACACCACATATGAACAATATGAAGGTGTCTTGGTCTTGTCAACAAAACAAACTATGACTAGTTTGTGGGTATTGGACTCTCGTTCCTGCTTTCATGCAACTCCATACCAAGAAGATTTCAATAACTAGCAAGAAGAAAAAATTGGTAGAGTTTATATTAGTGACAATGAACCATGTGATATTACTAGAAAAGGTCACATGATGTTGTGATTAAAGAATGAAAATAAATGAATATTAGGGGATGTGAGACATGTTCCCAAGATTAAAACAACTTTGATTTCTATGGGACAACTTGATGCTCAAGGATGTGGAATCACATTTTCTTCAAACACTTGGAAGGTGACAAAAGGAGCCTTGGTGATTGCAAGAGGCCACAAATTGGGTACTCTATATTTGCTACAAATTTATAATGAAGCAGGATTTGTGATGGAAATTGTGGATAGAAGGAGAAAATGTTTGCACAAGAGACTCAAACATATGAGAAAGATATGACATGAAATATTGCTCAGAAGGGAACAAATTATAGGTTTGAAATCTATTGATTTGGAATTATGTGAGCATTACATCTATAGAAAACAATGGTGGATCATCTTCTTGAGGACCAAACATGACAAGAAGTCAAAGCCTTTGGAGCTTGTGCACTTGACGTGTTTTCTCCTGTAGGGGTAACCTCTATTGGAGGAGAAATTTATTTGTTACTTTTCTTGATGATTGCACCCACAATGTTTGTATTCATATGATAAATATGAAATCAAAAGTATTTGGCAAATTTAAAGCTTTCAAAGCCATTGTTCAAATAAAAATGGAAATAAAATTAAATGTTTAAAAATGGATAATGGTTGAGATTTTTTCTCTTTGGAGTTTCGTAATTTTTGTGTAGATAATGGCATCCAACATATCAAGATTGTTTCCTTCACTCAAAAAAGTGGTGCAGTTAAGATGATGAATCAAAACATTTCAGAGAGGGCTTGGTGTATGCTCTCTAATACAAGTTTGGGAAAGTAATTTTAGGTGTAGGTTGTTAAAATGCTATACTTGATTAATCAAGGCCCCTCATCATGAAACATTCTAGAAGAGAAATGGTTGGGAAAACAAATTTCTTACAATCACATGTGGGTCTCTGGCTATGAAGTGTTTGATCATGTTCCCAAAGAAAAGAGAATGAAATTGGATAGAAAATCAAAAATGATGTATATTTGATTGTTATGGAGAGGAGTCATATGGTTTATGGTTATGGGATGTAGTTTCCAGGTAATTTTTTTACAATAGGGATTTCTTTTTTTAATAAAAAAATGTTTCTTGGTCTAAAAGAATAGAAGTCATTAGCAAAGGAGTTTGTACCTTTCCCAGAAATTACAAATGAACATTCATAAGTGCTAGAAATTGGATGTAATTTGTAGCTTCCATACCCACAACTTGATTTGCATGATCCAGGATCTTCATTATAGCCTTCACCTATTCCATACATTGCACACACTCCTAGAAATACTACTGAAAATCCTACACAAGGGTTGGGACTTCAACAAGCTCCCATGCAAGTTTCAAATTTTGGTCAAAGTTTAAACCATCATTTCCTTGGGGAAGCTCCCACACAAGTCCTTAATTTTGGTGCTTTTAATCAAATCCATATGTAACCATTAAATGACAATAACACCTCTTCACTAACTCTGCCACCTCCATAAAATCCCATGCAACCCTTTAATTATTCATCATTGCCCACAAAAATATTTGACTATGGCACTCTCCATCAAATGCAACTTCAAAACTCCATGCAACCAATTAATAGTCTTTCACAAGCATGAATTTCTCCACAAGGTAGGGAGAAAACATATAATTTGAAATCACCTAATAGAGGAGTGGCAAAAGATAATTTGCAAGAAATGAGAACTAATAATAGTTCAAGTTGCAACAGTCAGTAGGGGCATTCATAATAACAATTTTTGTGAGGTTATTAATTTTGATTATTCATTAGGAGGGACAAATTTGTAGCCAATACAAAAAAAAACA
The DNA here is from genome assembly GCA_007115665.2 of Sequoiadendron giganteum. Taxonomy (NCBI): domain Eukaryota; kingdom Viridiplantae; phylum Streptophyta; class Pinopsida; order Cupressales; family Cupressaceae; genus Sequoiadendron; species Sequoiadendron giganteum. The sequence continues at coordinate 751,564,571 of CM021102.1, read as the reverse complement.
AATAACCAAGCTCCTCAATTGAGGAGGTCCACTAGGGAACATTGACCTTTGTAAAAGTTAGATAATAATCAATTGTTGATCTCTGATCAAGCGAAGCCAACCACCTTCAAATAATCTTGGGAAAATGTCAATCATGCAAGGTGGATGGGTGCAATAAAGGATTAAATGGATTCACTAATGACCAATAATACATGGGATTTGGTGAAGCTTCCACCCAATTAAAGAGCATTGAAAAATAAATGGGTGTAGAGATTGAAAGACAAAAAAGATAATAAATACTATCATGCTAGGTTAATAGTGAAGGAGTATGAACAAAAAAGGGGATAGAATTTAATGAGATATTTTTTCTAGTTGAGAAGATGACCTCTATTTGAGTATTCTTGGGCTTAGGAGTAGTATGTGACCTTGAAATCAAGAAAATTTATGTGAGGACTACATTCCTCCATGGTGACATAGAAGAGGAGTTATATATGCATCACCCTAAGGATTTTAGAATAATGGGAAAGAGGATTTATAATGTAGATTGAGGAGAAGTTTGTATGGGCTCAAACAATCCCCATGGTAGTGCCACCAAATATTCGATTCCTTCATAGTTGAGCGTAATTTCTCATGATGTGAACTTGATTTGTGTGTCTACTTCAAGGTATTAGACAATGGTGAGTTTGTTTGATTATTGGTTTATGTTGATGATATACTATTAACCAATACTAGCATGAGTGTTATTTGTGATTTGAAACAAAAATTGGATCATAAGTTTGTAAAGAAGGAATTAAGCAGCAAAGAGTATTCCTGGTATGACCATAATCTGTGATAGATGGAAGAGAGAAATCGGATTATCACAAGATAAATACATTGAAAAGATCTTTGACATGTTTAATATGAGGATTGCTAACGTTTTAAGTGCTCCACTTGTTGTTCACTTTTTTTTATTCTCTATAATGTGCCACAAGACACAAGAACAAGAAGAAATGAAAGGAATCCCATATTCATCAGTTGTTGGGAGTCTCATGTATGTCATGGTATGAACTCATCTTGAAATTTCCCATGCAATGGGAGTAGTAAGTAGATTTATGAGTAATTTGGGTAAAACTCATTGGTAAGCATTCAATTGGATCCTACAATATTTGAAGTGCACTTCAGATTATGCTTTATGTTTTCATGGGAAAGATGCATAGCTGCAAATTTTCATTGATTTTGATATGACTGGTGATTTGGACAAACCAAGATCAACTAAAAGTTACATCTTTACATTTGTCAGGGTAACAATCAGTTAGGTTTCTTGATAGGAAAATTTGTTGCACTTTTCACTATCGATGTCGCATACATTGCTCTCACCAAAGGTACAAAGGAAATGACATGGTTGTAATGATTATTGAGTGAATTGGGATCTAAAAACATGTTTTCACTCTCTTTTATGATAGAAAAAACATTATTCACATGAAAAAGAATGCAAAATTTCACAATTAATATAATTAAATTGAGCTTCAATATCACTTCGTTCAAAATATTATTGAGGAGGTAAAACTCAAAGTTGAAAAGATCCATACAAAGGTTAATCCACTTGATGCATTAACAAAGATGGTTTTGAGGGAGAAGCTCAACTTTTGCAAGGCTTATTTGTGCATTGTCAAGATGTGACAATAAGACTTGGAAAGTGGGGGAACATCCCTAAGCAATTTTCTTTGCAGCAGTGGTTTGACTTCAAGTGGGAGAATGTTGGAATGTAAAGTCCAACAGTCACGAAGACTATTCGATTTCCTTCTCCCACCAATTTCTCTATTTGTTGGTTTTCCTTTGGAGACTTTCGATATTCATATGGATAATGATATAATGATGGTAGGTATCATGTTGTAGATGTACTCTAGAAAATAAATTTAATAAAAGTTGAGTTTCCCTTTCATTCTCATGGATGTAGCCTTTACACTGAAGCACATAAGTTTTATGTTGTGTATATCTTTTAATTGTTCTATCTTGCATCTGATAAATCTGTTTTTGTAATTTTTTTCTAAACTTTACATCAACACATCATTAATCTCACCATTACCATAGGTGAAGTACGAAAAAACTTAGAAATCCCAATTAAATTAATTATATTCTATATGCTCGGTAGTAGATTGGTTAGAAACAAACTGAGTGGGTTATTTAGAGGTGTCCACACAAAATTATGAAGCCCTACTAGAATAAACAATCATTGCACTATAAAACATGTTGTAGCATTATGATATGAATCAATTAAAAATTGAAAGTATTTGTCTTTTTTTATTATATTTCTTGCATAGTTATGTTCACCTTGTCAATTTTGATGATAATAAATTAAATATGATTATGAAGTGAACTAGATATATATTTATTTATTTGCAAGGATATAAGCGTAAAGAAGAATATGCTTTCCTTAATGATAATGTAGGCCAATTAAATATATGTTTACAATTTAGTATAAGCCAACAATTTAATGGTTTAGTAATGAGTATTAATTTAGAAATTTAATTGTGAAAGGAGTATACAAAAATCAAGAAGAGTAATTTTGAGGTAGTAGTCAATTTTGTTTGCTCTAGTATTAAAGTATAGGTAATTTAAAATTGTCTCCTATATTGAGTTATTTATAAAATTATAATTATTTATGGATCAATTTTATGACATTAAAACTAGTTTTTCACATATGTGAAATACATAAGCTCTATAAATCTAATCTGATACATTTCACAATTATGCCTTTTAATTTAGTGGAATCTATACTTCTTTCCAGTCATTAAGGATGGACTTTTTAAGAAAATAGCTTGAGGAGGTAGTCAAATGACTAGTATCAAGTTCTAATAGGTCATCTCCTATAGTGATTGGATTTACAACCTTGAAAAGTATTCGTAAACAATAGGAAAGTGTGAAAATATCTTAGGATGTAAATTTTGATGAATATAAATTATATTCTAATTGCAATTTTCTTATAGTGAAATATCATTGTATTCTCTTAAGAATTGAGTATTACCAAATAATTATAGGATAAAAATTAAAACTTCAATGGATTTCCTTAAATATAACTACATAATAATAATGATGAGAAATATATATTGATTTGGCTTATATGATGGTCATAGGATGGCATCTATTATTTGACACTACCATGTTATCATGTAATCATCTATCTAGGTATAGTGATGAGTCTATATAGGTAACTATAGCTATTTTCAATCCAAACATAGGAATGTTTTCAATAGGACATGTGTCTTTCAATAGACTTGATCCTTCAATTGCATGCAATTGAAGAGGAGGGAATAATAGTGCATGATATGTCAATGTAGGAAAATATTTATGATATAGATCATCTAAATTAGGACATATAAAAAATAAATAATGCAACAATTAGTTAAATATATTGAATGATAATCATGATAAACACAAGGGCTGGAGATAGGCATGATAGAATATAAGTTGTCTTTGGCATGAACAAATGAAAATGGTGATTATATCCTCAATGGAAAAAAACAACCACATAGGTATATAAGACACTATGCTCAACATATGCCCCTAATGTGGCATCTACCAGCATAGACACACAATGATCAAGGTAGGAAAATCATTTTCTAATGCACACACACACACACACACAGGTAGGAAAATAATTATCTAATGCACGCACACATAGGCGCACGTGCGCGCGCACACACACACACACACACACAAGTAGGAAAATCATTTCCTAATGCACACACACACACACATAGAGAGGTAGAAAAATCATTTCTTATTGCACATGCACACACGCTCTCTCTCTCTCTCTCTCTCTCTCACACACACACACACACACACACACACAGAATGTAGGAAAATAAGTCTTTTTGTCGAATTATTTTAATATTAAATTGACAAACAATTAGTACTCTCTTTTTTTATCATATCTCTTCATTTATCTCTTTCATTCAATAGATTCTCCATTTTTAGTTGTGAAGACTCTTATCTAGAGACCTTAATCTTCAAAATCCCTAAATTTAAGATGTTCTTACTATGACTTTAACCACACATAAATAGATACAAAACTACTAATAAAATATTACTACTACAATAATGAAAACTCACAATACTCCTAAAAAAGGCGTCCATTTATCTAATCAAGTCATAGTTCTAATACCAAATATGATGATAAGATGAATATTATTGTAAGAATATTGATATAAAAATTCTAAATATAGTTCAAAATTTGTGATTAAATCATAAAATATATAAAAAAAGTATTAATATTAATATAAATAAAATAGATATTAATATACAAAATCAATAAATCATGTATCAACACCAAATATACATAAACAGACTAATGAAAAAAACCTCCACCACAAAAGAAACCCAAACTTGTATTGCTTCTCAACAAAGAAATCACACAAAATGTACAATATAGTTATCGTCATAAAAACCACATACAAATTAACCTTTCAAACATATTTATGCCGAAGGTGTGTCCTATTTGAGAATAGGGGGCTAAGTTTTTCAATTAACAATGTGCATTGCTTGAGAGGGGAGGGAATACGGTTGAACCGTGCATAGCCGTCGATGAATATGAAAAAAATTAAACTAGCTATTGCACCTTGGTGTGCAATGGGTACACCGAAGAGGTATGAAAGGTCAATTAAATAAAATTTTGGTGTAGTTTTTTGCAAATATATGTGGAGTACATGAGGTCTATTGGTAGGTCATTTAGCAATTATGCATCAACTTACAAGGATCCAAATATGACTAGAAAAGACCTCTAAATTAAGAATATAAGTAGGCTTGGTAACCAAGATGGTCATGTTTTGTTTGTAATAGGGAGAGGGGAGAGATGGATATATATGGATATAAAAAGGGATAAATAGAGGGGGGAAGAGCACCAAAGACAACGAGATAGGGGATAGAGATGGATAAAATAACTATTGAATTAAAAAAATTTCACATAATCAGTGCTCCACTCCTCTTCACCAACATGCTCATTCCACCCTTCTTTGTTTATAAATTTTTTAAATAATTCATTTCTCATCAAATTGTGATATACTTAACAAATATGCTTTATTAAAATTAATTTTATGATTAAAAAATAAAATTCCTTATATCTTAAAAAAACATTTTTAATAAAGAAAAACAATGACATGACAAATGTATCATGTATTTATTCTATAATAACATCAAATAACTTATTTAAAAAATATTTATTTAAAATATTAAAATTATAAAATAACTATTAAATAAATAAAATAAATTTATTTAAAATATATCGTATTTAGAATATGTATTTCAATTATAGTAATAAAGTAATAACGATTCAGATGAGGGTATTTTATTTAGTACTAGATAGAATTTCTTGCAAAATCTTATTTCTAAATACCCATTTCATTGATATGTCCTTATTTGTGTGTGACTAATGTTTATGCACATTGGCTTTGATAGAATCCTTGTTAGTCTTATTTTTAAAGATTGATATATAAGAACACATCAATGTACATTTCTACATATACATTTTGTATATACATAAGATTAAATGTGTATATACTTTTAGTTTGCTTCAGGGCATGATAGGATATCTACAAGAATGATTCCTTATTACTAATTTCCTTGTTATTTCACAAAAGAGGCACTTGTTCGAATGTGGAGGGGGTGTCAAATGTTGTTGAACAATATTTAATGTAAGTGAAAAACAATGCACTTGTGTACATTTTGAGTTTACTAGGCATGGTAGGACATTGCGTCTACTTTTTGAATAATTATTGGGTCCTATGGTTAGTTCAGAATAATTATTTTGGTAGAAATAATTGTAAGTTTTGTTTCTAAATACATATTTCATTGATAGGCATATAACATAGGCTTATATGAACATATGCACGTATATATTCTCATTGATACAACACGTACCCATTGAAGTTATAATGTACTTATAAGATAGAAGGTGAGACAAATAGAGAGAGAAATAGGGGAGAGAAGAGAGATTGAAAGAATGAGAAACATAGAGATAGAGAGGGAGATAGATATAAAGAGATCTATTTCTCTCTCTCTCTATATATATATCCATCTCTCTACCTCTCTCTCTCTATAACTTCCTATCTCTATCTTTCTATCTCTCCATCTCTCCCTTTATAATTCTCTCCCTCTCTCTTTGTCCCTCTTTCTATATCTATTTCTCTCCCTCCCTATTCCTCTCACTCCATATACATCATCTTCCTTCTATCTCTATCTCCTTGCATCCCTCTCTCTCTCTCTCTCTATATATATATATATCACTCTCTCTAACACACATACTCCTTGTTCCCCCTATCTCTATCTCTTTATCTCTCTCTATCACTATATCTCACCATCTCTATCTCTATCTCTTTATCACTATATCTCATTGTCTACATCTCTATATATTTCTATCTCTACCTCTCACTTTCTATCTTTATCTCTCCCTCCACCTCCCTCTACCTCTATATTTATTTGTCTCCCTCTTCCTCTCTCGCTCTATGTTCATCTCTACCTTTATATTCCTCTCTCCTCCTTTATCTCTAAGCATTCATCCTCTCTATGCATCCATCTCACTATCCCTATCCCTCTCGCTTTTCCTAGACCTCTATATTTATGGACAGATAGAGATAGAGAGGCAAAGAGATATAGACATAGAGGTCTAGGAAAAGGGAGAGAGGGAGATATGGATGTATAAAGAGAGGGAGATATGTTTAGAGATATAGGGGGAGAGAGAAAATAGAGGTAGAGATGAAGATAGAACAAGAGAGGAATCGAGGGAGACAAATAGATATACAGATAGAGGTAGAGGGAGAGATAAAGATACAGAGAGATAGGGAGATGGAGAATGAGAGATAGAGATGAATCTTGATAAAGAAGAAGAGAGAGAGGGAGAGATATAGATATATATATTGTGAGATAGATAAACTAAGAGAAGTAGATATAGAGATAGAGAGATGGAAAAATTGGGAGTAGAGATAGATAAATAGAGAGGGAGAGAGAAATAGAGATATAAAGAGATATATGGGAAGAGAAAGGGAGAGAGAGGTATCTAGATAGAAAGATAAATAAGGGGATAGGGAGGGAGCAAGGGAGGGAGAGATGGGGAGAGATAAAGATGGGGAGATAGAGATAGGGAGAGAGAGAAAGGGTGAGAGATAGGTAGAGGAGGGAGAGATAGAGAAGAGGGGAAGAGATGGAGAGAGAGAGAGAGAGAAGAGGAGGAGATAGTTAGAGAGATAGGTAGATGAGGGGGAGAGAGGGAAAAAAATACACAGAGAGGGAGAGAGAAAGAGATATAGATATAGGACTATATATAGAGAGAGGAGGACATGGAAAGAGATAAAGAGGTATGGAGAGAGAGAGAGATAGAGATAGAGGTAGAGAAAGATATGGAGAGAAAGAGATATATATATATAGGACTATGTAAATATATAAAGAGGGATAGGGAAAGAGATAAAGATATAGATAGAGAGATGTACCTCCTTCCCTATGTAAAGGCACTAGTTTAAATGTCTTAGATCTAAGTGAATTTTTTTGCAAGGTTCTATCCCTTGAATTATTGTAAGCATATCAAAACCAAAATAGTAAGCATTCAAGAGAGACACTACATAACACTCAACCAAAAGAAACACTAACAATATCTTCATGAAGATTCACCCTCATACAAAGAAAAAACAAAATTTTCTCCATAAATATCACCTAGCATATCTCATCCAACATCCCCACTAAACTATAACACAATATCAAGTAATTTAAACAACACATTCACAACTTCTAGTTCTCACCAACCATATTTTTTTAGAATGGACCAAATTATATAGAAAATGATTTCAATGTCTAGCATGAAATGACTATTATGGGAAATTTCTAGGATGATATGAAAAGGTATTTAAGAGCCTAACCAACTTGAATATGGAACCACTAAAGCAACTCTTGGATATCACTCATCATGAGACAAGAATGCCATCAGTTTTGATCATTATATGGTTGCAACATGTCATTATATATAGTTTAATTTTTATTTTACATAATATATATTATCTATTGTATTATATTTATATGTTTGTTTAATTTATATTAAATAATTATAATGTATTTATTTATTTATATTTAATAATTGTTATTATAAGATAGAATATATACAATATTATAAACAATAATAAATATAGTTACATCATATATAATGTAATTTATATTATTTCCAAAATAAAATATATTTTTTGGTAGGTAAATACATATAATTATTAATTATAACACAAATTATAAAATATTTATATATATTAAATAGTGTATTATATTTAATATTTATTTATTATAGAATATGATTTTTATATAATATATCAAAACAAAATATAATTAATTACTAATTATATGTTTAATATATCATTATGTATATATAGTAATTTATATTATTAAATATAATATATAATAAGAAATATAATTATATTGGCATTTTAGCAATGAATTTTATGATTTAAATTATATAAAATGTAATACACACTAATAATACATATCAAATATCAAATGGGAAAAATTTCAGACATTTTAAAGAGAATTTTATTTTATTTTATTTCTTGTTGATAAGTAGGAGGTATTTTCCAGAGTGTGTCAAATTATGATAGCAATATCATAATTTGACACATTGTGGAAAATACCTCCTACTTATCAATTGATGAGCTAAAGGGGCTCTATAATGAATGGTTCATAAGGCACAACACTTGTTGAAGGTTTTGCAAATGGGGTTGCAAGCTAAGTGGGCTTAAACTTGGGGGAAACTCCATGGTTAGGCACTCTTGAGCTAGAGTAGTACTGGGATGGGTGACCTCTCGGGAAGGCCCAGTGCTTCACGTCTATGAGCATCACCTAGATGCAATGAGTGCTAAGTGGATCATTCATTATCATGAGAGATGGGTTCTTGTGAACCACTACTCATGACACATGGGTCAATGAGTTTGACTCTTGAACTACATGGTTGAATCCTAATAGCAATATCATTATTTTTTTGTTGTTAAAATATATTGATTCTAATGGATTGTGAGGGTGTCTGGTGGATAAGTGGCATTTTGAAAAGTAGTTCATATGGCTTCCCTCTACTACCACATTTTACAGACATGCATAATATAGGGAGCTCAAGAATCTTATAGCTCTAAAACAAGAATATTTTTAGATTTAATTTCGTTTATTGTGAATAGATTGAGATCATCATCACTAGTCTTTCTTTCTGTTTCCAATCTCATCTGCTTGTGAGGGGAGTTATTTCTGTCTGGAGGAAAAAGTGAAGGCTCCTCTAGATATGCCCAATTTGATACAGAACTCTCCCCTTAATGAAGTTACACAAATTAAATTGAACGCCCTTGGATAGCTTAATTGCAATTTGGACATTTTTAAATTGCATAAATTTTTCCTATTTCATGCCCAAAAGTGGAAAAGCTAAAAATTTGGTAGCAAATTGAATTGCAGGATCCCTTATAAGATCAAATCGTAATCCCTTTGTAGTGGGTTCATCTTGGGAATTTGTCAGACTCATTATCAATGCAGTTCAGTGAATAATATGCAAAGCCAACATCCTTACCAAAGCTCCCAAGCTCGACAATATAGTTATTTGCTAAATGTTTTTCTCTATAAACAACAACGCACCACAAAAATCAGCTCTGTAAACAATAGCCCCTAAAAATGGTAACAGTTCATGTTCCTTTTCTATGCTTCCATAAAACTATGAAAATATACCAGGTAATATAGATGTGCCCATAATGTGATGCATAACAGAAGGGAAAAAAGCACATGCATTTATCTAGAGCATGTGAATCACATTAAACATAAAATATAAAATATCTTGCCCATAATTTTTTTTGCAATTTTATAAAAAATGAACTCAATTCGGCGTATTGTACTCAGTTTTTTATCATCCTCCTTTCATGATGCTTTGATGGATGTCCATACCCTGTTGCAAAGCTCCCATTTTGGCATGGGTAGGGAGGATGTTGGTGAAGGTTGTGGAATTTGGATTTACACCTAGCAACTTCATTTGCTTGAAAGTTTCTAAAGCCTTCTCAACAAATCCATTTTGTACATTTCCTACAATCATTGCAATCCATGAGATGAGATATCTATCAAGTATTATGTTAGTAGTTCATGTGCCTTATTATTGCTTCCACTTTTTGCATGCAATCTGACAAAATTCATCTATCCTTTATGCTTCGATGGATGTACATATTGTTCCAAATGTAACTACAATGGAGCATGATCAGAAGTAGCAAGGAAATTGAGATTTTCTTCTGCTATGAGAGCATTTCAAACAACAATAATCCCAAGCAAAAATATGCACCCTAAGATGAACAATCAGTGTGAGCAAACCCAAGTCTAGAAAACTCCCTATCATACATGATAAAAAGTTATGCTGCAAAAAAATACCAAGAATAGAGAAAGCAGAAGGAGAAGAGAGACACCCTGAAATGCCAGACACTTAACATCATCAACAACATTGATGAAATAGTTTGGAGGAGGATCAAACCTTGCATTTCCCTTGAAAACAATAGTCATCTTGGTAATTGGGGTATGGCAATATCTGATACATTGAAGTATAGATCAAAGCTCTTCACAGGCCTGACCCTTGGACACAATACAGTCTTTATGAATGCTACAAGGATTATATGGTATGTAGGCTCTAAAATGTAGGTCAAGATGGTGCCATAATCAATGACAGTTCCCCCATTCTCCTGAACATCAATACTCCAAACCCTGGGAAGGATGGCAAGAAGAACCCCTTCAACAAAAACTTGCTTAATCCCGATGTAGTAAAAGGTCTTTGCAAAACTATTCCTCAGAAAAGGAGTGTAGCTCATAGATTTCAAGGAACGCCTCAAAGGTGTCTGCCCCAATACAAGCTAACTTATCTGTGGGGGAGAAATAGTGTAGTCTACCAAGCAGTAAGAAAATTTGTTTCCAACAAGTTCACCAATCTGTGAAGTGAATTAGATAGGCCCATTCCCAACCCCATCATGCCATGTGCTCCAAAAAATGCTAGACCTGTAAAACTAGGCCCGGAACTCTTAATCCCACAACCAAATACCACATTGGTGATTCTGATGCTCTCCCCTAAACTTGTGTTAAGGGTTGCAGTCTCCTTCAAGAAAATCCCACTGCTATTACAGAGATTTGCGTAGATATAATCATACATGCAGGAGCTATGGATCCTTGTGTGATTGCATAAAGAATCTATGGGAGGGGGTTGCAGAATTTGGCTTTAAACCTGACAATTGCATTCACTTGGAAATTTCTAAAGCCTTTTCAACAAATCCATTTTGTGCATATCCTACAAGCATTACAGTTGATGAGACCGCATCTCTTTGAGGCATCTTGTCAAACACTTCACGTGCCTTGTCTATGCTTCCACATTTTGCATACATGTCTACCAGGGCAGTTGCAATTACATCCAAAAAAATTCCTCTATCCTTTGTGCTTTTATGGATGTCCATACCCTGCTCCAAAGCCCCCATTTTTCACAAGAAAGGAGCAATAATGTCGGTCCGTGCAAAAAAATGAGCTTAAAAGCAAAGCGCTCACAGGGCAGAGACAATTACGACAGGTTTAAGGGTTTTGAGATTTGTGAAAGATAGATCGAAAATGAAACTGTTGGACAAAATTTGCAGAGGATCAACGCAGATTTGGATGCTTGCAAATGTTTCAGTCAGTATTTCAATTCAATAGATAATGGAGATCTTCTATTGGCGACCTCATTTTGGTTTGTTGTAGCAGTGTTACCAGGTGTGATCATTTGAATGGTTGTCCCATTTGTATGGGAACTCACCCTGCTGAAAAATCTTAAAATCGGCGGCAAATTTTTTGGAAAAAATGAATGGCCAACATTACTTCCATAGCCTCCCACCCCTTCTAGGATAATTTGAACCATTCATGACAAAAGTGAGCTTGCTCACTTCAAATAGGATACGCCTTCGGCATAAAATATTCTAATTAACAAAATTATAGGATCTTGTGACATGAAAATAGGAATGAATTTAGTTTAACTGTCTAAATGTACCTATAATATAGTATAATATAATAAAAATATAATATAATATAATAATAATATAATATAATATAATATAATATAATATAGTATAATATAATAAAAATATAATATAATATAATAAAAATATAATATAATATAATAATAATATAATATACATAATATAATAATAATAATAAATATATAATAAAATTAATATAATATAACATAATAACATTAGTATAATAATAAAATAATAATTTAATAATTTAATACTACAATTAATCATATTTTATTAATAATATAATATTAAGGATAAATATAATTTACTAAGTATAATATTTCAAAAATCATATAATAAGAATAATAATATTATAATAATAAGAACAATAGAATATTATAATAGTAATAATAGAATATTATGAATAATATAATAATTTAAATATTATTAATATATTATTAATATTAATAGTAATGTATTAATAAAAATATAGCACTATAATAGTAAATATATAAAAAAAAAATCATAATATAATAATATTATATTATTATATTATAAAAATATTTAACAATAATAATATAATACTAACAATATATAATACCTAATCTAATCATTTATTAATATAATAATAATATAATAGTAAATGTATAAAAATAATAATAAAACTAAATTAATAGTAATAATATAATATTATAAAAATAGTAATAAAAATATTAATAATAATATATCAACAAACTCATTTCTTAAATGACCAATCAATTTGATCTTATGTATTGCACAAATGTATGCAAAAAAAACATTAAAACATTTTCTCCCTAATTAACTTTCCATACTCTTCGGTGTACCCATTGCACACCAAAGTGTGATTGCTAGTTCTATTACATAATGCAGTAGAATTCCATGTAGTTGTGCTCACCACACGCGTATCAATCATTACACCATAACTCAGTTTGAATTTCACTCGAAAAGTTCTTATCCATCGTTATCATTTATGAATTACAAATTGGCAATAATGATCACAAGACCAAACCGACATTACACACAAGAGTCATGTGGAGAGTGCAGTTTCTTCCAAATATATCAAACAATCTTTTCGTGGATTAGATATGCTCTGGAAATAAATGAATAGATATGGATGTTGAGTAGGGTCATCCTTTTGTTAACATGACTTCAAATAACATTCAAGTCTTTTATTATTAATTAAATTATAGGTAAAAGATAAATTTAGTAAGATTATTATAATGTTAAATATGTGTTGGTTTATGATTAATTTTTTTTGTAGAGAACATGACACATTTTTTTTATGGACTTTGATAATATGGAAATTGAGCATCACTACAAGTTGAGAGATAACACATTATTTGTGCATAATAGGTGGGTGTATAGAATTTTGGAGATATATATTATATATGAGAATTATTTGAAGACATTATTTTCTTGAAAACATATGAAGATTTGTTGTTACTGATGAGATTAGACAAATGTATTGTGTAATTGTTAAGAAAAATATTTGATTTTTTTTTATTAATGGATTGAGTTATCTTGAAGTAATATCAAATTTTAATTATTAATTGAACTCCTTATATAGTCAAAAGTTAATTTACAAAGATTATTGTAATCCTAAATGCACATTAGTGATAATATTAATATTTTTGTTAGAGGATAATATGGTTCTTTTATAGAAATAATAGCTTTGTGCCCACTTTGAGAGAATTCTTGAACACAATTACATATTGAAACCAACATAATCTTAAACAAAGGTGGCCTCATTCTTTATCTATCACTCATCACCATTTGTAAGACCCATTCTTACTTGTAATTATTGTGGTAACTCTCCCTATCAATTGACTCTTTGTTGCTACTTATTCAAATCATTTAGTGAACCTTGTTACTCTTGATTTTGGTGTACCTCTTATACTACTAATGTATATCTCCTATATAAACTTTGAATGGATGACTCCTTGAAAAGAAATATCATGTTGTAGTTTCTTGTCATTTTTAAGTTTGAATATTTTTACCTTATTCCCTTATAATGCGATACCATTTACCGTTTTAACCCTAGTCACATTCCTTATTCTCAATGATATTTTTTTATTCTGATCAACTATGGACTCTACTTGTAATCTTCTAATCTTTTGTAGACACTAAAATAATTAATCTTTTATTCAATATTATTTTATCATTTTATTCATTAAATATCTGTTACCATCTTATTCTTCATTAATCATTAGTCCATTATCATTCAATAAAAAAAAACCCTAGTATTTAATGAAAGTAAATTAATTTCTCATATTGTCCATTGTTTAAATAAAATATTAAAATCCACCTAATATGGTCAATTATCTAAGAATATTTAAATAAAATTCAAAATTTAACCTCATATCATTAATTTTCTATTTAATAAATAAATAAATCCTCAAAGCATATACCATTAAGTTAATTAATAAATTAAAAGTAATTAAAACATTTTTGTAATTAGGTCACTCATTCATGCCATCAATCAACTCCTTTATCAAATCACCTAACTACCTCGTACACTCAATCAACTTCCTCCAAGCACTCACTTAAGTAGTTCATGAAAACACACAACTCCATGCGGTCAATTAATTCATTATATAAGCCAATATATTGAGTTAACTTAGAAATCTCAAATTTTAAAAAAATTAAAATAATTTTCATCTCACCCATGTTTTCTATCTCTCCAAATTAATGATCCAATAAGAGATTAGATGTATGATCCAAGATCAAATTTGACCATGCAATCAATCTCTTAAACATAATAAAATGCATCCTCAACCCATCCATTCACCACCAATCATCAATGCAAAGTAGTGTTGTTAATTTCCCCAACAAAGAAATGCTAAGGTTATGTTGATGAAACAAACACCTACATATCAACCACATGTTTAGTACACCCATTAAGGGATCGATTAGATTTTTACACATATTAAATTAATTGTATTTTAACTTCTATTGCTACTATTTTTTATTCTAATCTCACACATACACCTTCTAATATGAAATTTTTTTATGTTGTTTACAACTTATCCCTAATTTGAACAAAATCAAGGAACCCTATTTTATCCTTCTCGAGCTAACACAATGAAGATACTAAGAAGATACTAAGAATTCTAACTAATTCTTTATTCATAGCTCCTACATTTCTTAGTCTCAAATGATGATTTTTTTTCTTAAAGTTTATCCAACATGACTTCTTCAAGAATGCCCTTCTCGAAAATTTTAGGCTTAGTCAAAAAATAATGAGAAACAAATAAATTTAGTTGTAAAATTTTAATTATGTATCCTACCTTATGATTGTCTTTACACCATCTCAGAGAATCTCTAGTTCTCTTTCATTCGATAATATTGTGGCTATCCAACTCTTATTTTTATTTTGAAGGCCTTACTACTAATATTAAAGGGTTGTTGAAAGAGCACACCACATCTTTGTATAAAATCGAGTAAAATATACACTATCCATAAAATCATTGATTGCATGATCCATGTTTAAATTTTTTTATGTTATCAAAAGAGAAACATTTTTATGAGTAGAAAAATACTTTTTTTTTTGCATTTGCATATCCAGTATATTGGTTGATGGGATGTATTGTAATATTATTTTTTATGAATCTAATTAAGCTTCACCCCTCTCATTATGGAAAATGTCTTGGTCTCTAAAATTGATTCTTCAAACTTGTAATCATAAAAAAAAAAAAAAAAATTAGTGATAATTATCGATGCACTAATGTAATATATTATAATTTTCAAATATAGAGATAATTATTACAAAAATATATAATAAAAAAATAGCTACTCATTAACTTCTTATATAATAAGTACTTTTAAAATATCATATTTTGGATAAAAAGAATGAATAGAAATACCCCATAACTTATTGTGACTTCTCTAATCATTAGTTTGAATGTGTTGTTAAATGTATTCTCTTTCAAGTTATGAGGAAACTCAAAATTTATCAACTCCTTTCTTTATTCAAGAAAATGGTATTCAACATAATTTTTAACCATATAATTAAAATGTACATCTCAAATAATATATCATAATTGATATTATAATAATTTATTTCAATCTTAAATAATTGAAGAGCTCTAACTTAGATGATTGTTTTCAAAACAAATTAGACTAATTTACATATTCTCGAAGAGATTCTAGGATTTTAATGTGAGCCATGAGCTTGCTAATAAAGTCACTTCATTCCTTTCTCCATATGGTATATAGACTACAACATATCAATAATACATTATCTAAATAATTTAATTGTAACACTCAACAAAATCTTTACTATATTGGATATACACGATCTATTTGGAATGTGTTCGAAGTTTGTATGAATCATAGCTGAAATAAGATATAAGGTTGGAAGACAATTAAAGTTGTTTCCAATGATTTTGGATATGAAATGCTAGGAAAGGTAAATTATATAGAGTTTGATAGATCTTCTACTTTCTTAATTATATATATTTTCATTATTTCTTAATTTATTTGGCAAATGAAATGGATTGAAAATTTTGTAATAGATCATGGATTTTTTTTACTTTCTATTATTTAATAGTATTGTTATTATATCTAGAACTTCTTTAAAATTTATATTTTTTTAGCATATAAATGATGTAAAATTTAATAAAGTGTGTTATGTCAAATCTAATAGAGGGTATGATCTAAATGAATAGATCATATATGTTATATACCTAAATAATGCCAAATATAGTGATGTGCCAATTTTTAATGAGATAATTAGAAATCCCAAAAATTCTCTATGTAAGAAATATTCATGCAACAATTTATAAATAAATATAGATAATTTTAATTTTGAAAAAAATTAAAGTAAAAATGACTTCACCTAAGAATATATTTCATTTCTTTTAAGTTTGTACACATTATTTTATTTTGTGGACTTGCATCTTGTTGATTATTTCTTGCTAGCATGGATTGGGCAATGTTATTCAATAATTCATTTTTTGAATTTTAATTATCTACATTTAGTTTGAACCTTTAAATAATTTATTGTATTTAATTTTGTTGATATTATTGTTTTCTAGAAATAGATTTTATTGCCTTTAAGATTGTTCATACTACTTTATTTTATTTTGTAGAAATGCATCTCATTGGTTATTATTTCTAATATGAATTGAACTATGTTATTCAATAATTTATTAGATGAATTTTAATATCTACATTTTGTTTGAACCTTTTAAATTTTTCTTTATTTTTGTGTTCTATTTATTTTGAGTTTTACTTGTCTAAATCTTAATGCATGATGATGGATGTGGATTTATTAAAAAATAAAAATGTATTGGTTGTAAAGGATTTAGATTCTAAAGTTGAAATAGACATTGATATTGAGATAATTATGTATCAATATTTGACTATGTTCGTATAATAAATTATGTATGTATGTAGTTTTTACATTTGTCTTAGAAAAAAAATATATAATAAATACTCAAATGCTTATACATTACCAATTTTAATGAAATAAATTTTTGATTAATTTATTAAAATAATATGTAGACAAATATAAATAATATTTTAAATTGAATATCTTTATGACAATATTTATACAAATGAAAATTAATAGTTTTATATTTTATTCTTAATTAATTTTGAAACATGTAGTGTAGAAAAAGGTGCACCTTGCTTGATTCATGAATAATTAATGATAAACTGGACTTGATATCACCTTGATCTACTGTTGTGAGGTGTTTTACACATCCACATTAGGTCTTGGGTTCATTTTAAGCTAAATTAACTTAACTTTGTCCTAATTTAATGTTGTAAAATGTATTTATTTACATTTTCACGTTGATTTAGGAAGCTTGTAAATAAAGTGGACCTAATCTAGTGTTGTAATGTGTTTTACACATTCACATGGGATTTAGGGCCCTTCTGAGCTAAATAGACCCAATTTTGCCTTAATTTAGTGTTGTAAAGTGTATTTATTTACACTTTCACATTGGATTGTGAGCCTTACTACATTTATAAGCTTTTTATCATCATTAATAAGCCCCTATGACCTCATATTGTGCATTACAATGCATATTTTGATCAAAGACCTGACAAAACCAGCATATAAACTTGATTTCTTCACTCCCTAACATCCTAGCCGACAAAATAGCCCATGTGGGACCCATTCACCACCTTGGGTGAATGCGTCCCATCCAGGTGGGACTCATTCACCCAAGATGGCAAATAAGTCCCATTTGGCCTATTTTTAAGGCTTTGAGCAGGAAAAGGTGGGTTTTAATTCAAATTTCTTCAATATCAGCCTTGGGGATCAAATTAACGATCATTTGAGTGGCCTACCTTTATAAAAAATCTTCCAAATCATTATTTCACCTAATAAATTCAAGAAACATCAAGCCTGCATGTTATCAAGTCAAGCAAGCAAGAGTTAAGCACTTCAAGTCTTCACAAGGTCATCAAGATAGGTTCTAAGATCATTTCTAAGGCATTCAAGAGCAAGATTATTCATCAATTGTTGCAGGAATTCAAGATCCATCATCATCGAAAGGTTCTAATTGCATTACTTCATGTTCATGTTTCATCATCTTATTTCATCATTTGGTCTAATTACCTAAAAGGGTTTTGACCAAGGAAAGCCCCCATTCCCTAACAATCAACACTTTTATTCTCTTTCTTTGTGTGCTTGTAGATCTAGGTGCTTTGAAGGATTGGAGATGATTGAAGAATAGGTTTCCAACTTTTTGGAGTCATCTCACTACTTGCAAGGTCACAATCTTCACTAAAAGGTCATTTACAGCCCCAAAATCGGAGTTTCAGATCTAGGAACCTAGAGAAGCAAAAAGATTAGACTAAGAAGTGCAAATCAAAACTTTGAATTTCCAGAAAATCCAAACTAGACTCATTCACCACAACTAGCGAATGAGTCCCATTTTTGGTCAATTTTGAGATTTTAGCATTTTCAGACACCCTTTTTCGAGATACATGTTCCTATGCAGAAACTTTGATCTAGAATTGATTCACGGAGATTGGTGAATGAGTTCCAATGGACCAAAAATTTAGAATCAGTGGCATTTCAAGTCTCCATCCAATTCTCTACAAGATTCCAGGTACACACTTTCAATTTTGTAGCTTTCTGTTTAGTTTCATGGTTATTTCTAAGTCATTCATTAAAGCATTGCATCAAACTAGGGTTTGGCATTTCATCATCCATTGCATTGTCTTTCCAAGTCTAAACTTGGTGGTGAACCACTCTTCTAATCTGAAATCATACTCTAAGATGTACCCTATTTTCAGATCTCTTGTCTCTATTCTTGGGGTGAGATCTCTATGGTCATCCTTGAATGTAAATTATAGAAGATTGTTGCACTAGGTCCTAAAACCCTAGTAGAGCACCAAAATTCTATGTTACAAAACATAAAAAAAATTAATTAATAATTAATATATATATGATGAATAATAATAATATATGATATATAATAAAGTAATATCTATTATATTTAATAATTTTTAAGATGATAAATTTAAAAATATTTATTTAAAAGTCTCATTATTTTTTATTAGATAAGTAGGGATTTGAAAGGGCCCCTATCCCTTTCACAAAGAGAAAGATGGATCATTTAGCTTAGAAAAGCAAAAAAACCACCAACATAGAACAATTTAGCAAGACATGACAAAACATCAACCAAACAAAACCACTATATTTCGATTAAACTAGAGAGAAAACACCTCTCACCTAGGTCAAGGTGGTTTAAAAAATTGTTCCAAAGATTTATAGGGAACCATTATACAAGGATTATTCTCTAAAAATATTATCAGATTTTTTTCACAAGGGGAAGAAACAAGAGCACTCACTAGACCAACCAAACTGGGAGTATCAACATAGGGGTTAGTTAAAGAGGGATGACCATTATAATGTTCATTTTGAGGCTACTGAAAGAGAGTGGTGTGATCTTCTATAATAGCAAACATCTTCTCCTCTTCCTTCCAAAAATTTCTTGTTTATTTTTCCTTAAGCATGTAAAGGAGGCATGACCTACTTTACCCAAACAATGGCAAATAATGGGGGAATTTCATATTCAATTTGTTGTACCCACTTACAAAATTTTGAAGATAAGGTTATCTGAGTAGGGAAAATAAGTTTATTCTCCACTAACACACAAAACCTAGTAGACAAGAATCTCTTCATCGATTTCATGATCTTGTAAATAGTACAAAACTTCCCAAAATAATTAGCAATACACAAAAAAAAATTTATCCCAAAACTCCAAAGGTAGCCCTGGAAAACAAACCCAATCAAGAAACTTAAGAGTTTCTTTCATACGGTTGAAACCAAGAGACCGCCTTTGAAGGCATAGGCCTTTTTGACCAAGAAACCAAGGGCCATAAAGAAGGACCTTAGAGCAACATTCTTCACAAGGAAAGAAAAAGAGAAAGAAACCATTTATCATGGCAGATACCTTAACCTAGCTGCAAAACTTTCACATTCCACAAACCTATATTCTAACAACATCTATGTTGGGATGGAGGCCACAAAATCTCCCAACTAAAGAGCTATTAATCTAATCCAAAGACTCATAAAAGATAGAGTCGGGAATATCAAATTGAGTCTATCATCCATCCAAAGAAATAATGGAGCTTCCATCAATAACCTCGTAATGGTTAGACCCACCACCAACCTCCAAAGCATGAAGCGCCTCTGAAGTAGCCATGAGGGAGGAAGGAGAAATAGTCTAAATAGTGCTCAAACCCTCGACCCTATAGGTCAACCCATCATTGGGAAGCTCGACAACTATAAGGGACAAGGGGAAAATAGTAGGGACTTCAAAAGAATGAGCACCCTCCTCAAGAACAATAGGGAGAAGGAATCCCTTTTTGAGAGCAAAAAAAAAAGCATTATCACTAGTTTTCTCAACATAACTTACAACCGAGTTCCTCATAGCCTTTAGATGGGCTTCCAGAAGGATATCAAGGAGAAGCTCATCCTCCTCAACTAACCCCTTAGAGAACCAATCCTCAAGATGACTGGAATCAGCAAAGGAAGAACCAACAACAGGATCTTCATAGTTAGAAGACAGGAAGTCTTCCTCATCCCACTCCTGAGCCTACAAATCAACAACCAAAAATTCAAGAGAAACTTTCACACATTCACAAAATACACTACCATCAACAAAAGTCTCATTGTTATTTACTTAATATAAACATTAATAAAATATAATATTAATTTAGCTTAAATCTAGATGTCATTATTGTAGGGACCTTTCCAAAATCCCCACCCTAGAAAACGATAAGCCTTTCTCACCAAAACAAATTATTGAGAAATGTTAAAAGGAATAAAAAAAAAATATCACGTAGAAAAATGAATATAACAAAAGTGAACATTGTAAATTGATAGTGTGGTTGGTTGGACATGGAAGAAACAGGAATGAACAATTATAACACGACTCGGTTTGGAGTATACACGACTGCACCTCAAGTCGCAATCCGTCATTATCAATTGTCAATTATGAATAATGGAAGTTCATAGGGATGAAGGAAACTCATCAACTCATTACATACAAAAATACAGGAATAATGGTGAGCATTTATTTTTCAAAATATATCTTACTTTTCTCTCACCGGCGAGATAAAATTGACAAAAATTAAATAGATAGAGTTTGAGTAGGGCCATCTCTTTTATAGAGTTCCATAAAGTTTTTCATTTGACACTTTTGTTTTTTCTTCCATCTCTATGATTTCTAATGTTGGAAGAATAATTGATTCATTACTAGAGTTTAACTTTTATTACAATATTATCATATCTAAAATAAAATAAAATGATTATGTTTTATATAATAAATTAAATTAAATGAAATAATTAAATGATTATGTTCTATATAATAAATTAAATTAAATGAAATAAAGTGGTGTAGAACAAATTAAATCAAATCAATACTATTTATATTTAGATAAAATGAAATGACATAAATATGATAGAAGCCAAATAATATTTATTACATCATATGAAAGGTTGGGTATTATGAGCTATATACAAGACAATTAGTGTAGGAAATCTCATTGAAAACAACAAAATATCAATTGATAAGATTTAGATGGACTTTTTCTCATATTTCTTCTTGTGAGAATTGGAAAAAGTTGGTTATGTTGCCAAATTATAACCTTCTATTTTATTTATCTTATTAGGAAAAGTTTGTGCTTGAGTAAGAGTAATTACAAAATCTTCAAAAAATTATGTTGTGCAACAATAATTTCATGTATAGACTATATTCTTCCTCCTTTGTGCAAAATAAAGCTCAAATAGGTTCATTTGGAATTATTTATAGACAATTTCTTGTTTATGTTATAGAATCACTCAATGCAAAGCTTTTTTTTTTATGTTTATAAAGAAAGTCTTTTTCTTTTCTTTTGTAGAACAACAAAGTTCTTGCATCTATCCCCCATTGTTATGTGACTTAGGTGATTTATTTATGAGTCATTGCATATCTATAAAAGAAGTGTCATATTTCAAATCTTCATACATTATATTACAATAGGAAATGTCTTGAAATAGTTTCCTCCGAACATAAGATGTCAATGGATGTCAAAAACCCATAATAATAAAGCATGTAAGGCTTTGGAATCATCTAGTATGAATATTTAATTTATCCTTTTTGAAAACATCAGACACATAATCCTTTGTCTCTAATTATTTTAATGTTTACTATTTTTTGACTATGGATATGTCACATGCAAAAAAAATTTGCTAAGAAAACTTGACTATATGGGTGATCCCACAATATTGGTTTATAATTTTTGGGCAAACTGGACACTGAACTGATCTTTTTAAACTAAATCTTCACTTTTGAGCTCCTATAGTGGCTAAACCATGAGGAATTTGAAGATGATGCAAACTAGTGATTTGTGAAATTTTTTCTATAGATTCTAAATATATTTTTTTCAAATAATTTGGAATCAGATTGCACTTGTTTTTCCATCTCCTTCGAAAGCTAGTTGTTTTTTTCTAGTATTGATTGATAACCCCAAACAAATCCCAAATAATTACAAATTTATGTGAGAACACATTAGGTTTATTCTACTATTGATTGATAACTCCTTTGACATTCAAGGGAAGAGTCATTTATTAGACATTACCTAGGTTATTCTAATCTAATCATTATGTAGTTAAATATATTTGTATCCCCTTTCTTAGGATAAGACAATATCATCATATTTGCTAAGTGATTAAATTGAGTTTGGAAATGATTTTACTTACAACCTCTTAATAAAGATAGACTAAATAAAACATGATAAATATTGATGATTAATCATTTCCCTTTTTCTAAATATTAATTGATCTAAGGTCACATCATATTTGGTTAGATTAATAGGGATTTGATACCAATTAAATTCTTAAAGGATTAAATTATTTTCTATTGATAGATTTATTTACCATTATTTAATTAGGATATAATTGACATAAATCTTGAGGTGAGATGAAACATCGTTTTCCATGACCGCTTTGGTTTAAAGGTACCATTCATTCATTTCACTATTTTTAGTTTTAGTAGTTTTGTTTATAATTATACCAAGTTAAATATTGATTTAGGTGCTTGATAAATTACAAAGGTTTAAATGGGTTCACGCATAGCAAAGCCTCTTGCTTAAAATCTATGAAAACTAACTAATTTATTAAAAGCAATGCATTTTTTTATTAAGGAGTCTAGTTCACATTAGATTTAGTTTGATAATATTTAACTCAATTACCTTTAATTAATTAATTGATTTTTTAAAAGTTTTATAGCTTAGGTATACCTTTATATCTTTAGTCATATTCTAAATTATTAAATTAATTCATTAATTCTCACTTAAATTTAAAAGTAAGTTCAACTGTCACAGTTAAATATTTTAAAAAGTAAAATTTTGATAATCATTATATTAATCATATCAAACAAGTACAATATATCTTCCCCTATACTTTACCTATATCTTTCCTTCCTTATATATCATCATTATACATAATATAATAACCTATATAGTTCTTATATATATATATAGCTCTTACATATATCCCATGGAAGAAGAGAGCCCAAGAAGAAACAATCAACCCACCCAAAACCTAGAGCCAACAAAATCAGACAACACATATAGGCACAAACAACCTCCAACCTAGCAAGATCAAATCCAACACTAGGAGAAGAAATCACAATGAAATCCTTGACAGAATGAAGAGGAAGTGAAAACAAAGAACTGTCCCGGTTGAAGAGCATAACTGACATCACACTACTTAGAAGGAAAGATCTCATGGTAGTTATTTAGTATTTTTCTTTATTGGTTGCATCTCTTCAAGGATCCCTTCCAAAAAATCCCCACTTTTCCATTTTCCATCCCCTTGGTGCCTAACCCTCTCTCACAAGGTAAGTACCAAGAGGATAGTTCCACAAAATTTCATATCTTCATTGATTTTCTCTTCTTTCCTTGTTTCTGACTTAACAAAAAGTACCCAACAAGCAACAAGCTCCATCAAGCTGATTAATATACACATGAATAGTATTGCGCAATTTTATCATCATAATGAGTAAGGAATTACTCTAGCGATTGCACTCAAAGGAATGAAAATTTAATTGTAGAAGGAGGCAACATATTTTAATAAATTTTCATATGAACATGAAGTGATATGAACTTGTGTAATCGAATGTGTTTTTACATTAATTCCTTCCTAAGTATTTGCATGAGTTGCCTAGGATTGTGTGTATTGTTATTGCTAGTTATGGCATCAAGTAGTATGGGATGCTCGATTGTTTCCATAGTAGGCTTATGTGATTGTGAAGTAGGTAGTGGATTGATGCATACAATATATTGCATTCATTTCCACTTTTTGTTCTTTATGTGAACTTGTAATGTATTGTGAAATTCTATTCATGTGTATGTTAATTAGTTTGATGGAGCTTATTTATTGTTGGGTACTTGTTGTCACATATGTTTAAAAAAAAAAATGGTGTTACTATCCTTTATATCACCTAATCACAATCTTGGTAATGGAACCAATGTTAGCACGAGAACTAGGGAAACATGAGCCAAAGTTATGAGCCCCAAGTAATTAATGAGTGTTGTATTTTGTAACCTAACTTAGATGTATGAAGGTAAACACCACTTGATTTAGACAAAGGATGAAATAATTAATCATATATTCTCATAATGATAGATAACTTGAAGTAAACAGAATTTCAATTATCATTATATTAATCATATCAAAAGAGTAAAATATATCTTCCCCTATAATTTTCATATCTATTTCCCTTCTTATATATCATCATTATACAGAATACAATTCCCTATATAGTTTTTATATTATCCCTCTATTCTCTCCTCTATATTCTCTATCTTTATATCTTTCTTCTATAGTCATTCATATATTTCTATATACATATATCAGTATATGATCCATGTATTCTACCCCTAGTCTAGATGGTATCTTTCCTATCTTAGGGTATGCAAGCTCTTTGGGGCAAGATGTGACACGATTTTTTTGGTAGTGTTTGCATCCAGACTCTTTCTGTCTAATAGTGGATAATGTAATAATAATCTAATTGTTAGACTAACATCAACTATTATACTAACATTTCATGCCCACAAAAAAACCAATGAAATTCAATAATTTATTTTTCTTATCATGAGCCAATTAAGTAGAAATTTCTCATAATTATTTTTGTGTAATTTTATTTAAGGATATTCATTTAAATGTTAATTTAAAACTTATGATTAATTGATAAGTACTCAATTCTTAAGGGAATGCATAGATCCTTCATAGCAATAACATTTCAATTTTAATTGCTTAAATAAATTTATATGCATCATAACTTACATCATAATGTATTTTCACTCTTTCCTACTAGTTACAAATAATTACCAATTTTGTAAAGCCAAACACTCACATAGTTGGTTTATGAGAACTTAATAATAGTGATTGTATAACCTTGTTAGGGAATCTCTAATACAAACCATCCTTATTGACTACTATAGTGTAAAAAAATGTCGTCGTCAACATTTTCACACTTGTTTGTGCCCTCCTTATAGAGTTGAGCTTAATGGTGCCTTGACTTAGTGTTGTAATGTGTTTAAAACACTCAATTAGGTCTTGGGCCCTTGTGAATTAAATAAATTTAATCATGCCTTATTTTAGGTGTTGTAAAGTGTTGTAACACACTTTCACACTTTTCTAGGGTTTTCATAAATAATTGGGCTTCTTTATGTTTTAATTGGCCTTATTTTGCATCCACAAGCCTCGTTTAATGCACCTCGAGGATAATATCATCACAAATCAACATCCAATCATAACTAAGGTGTTTTTAGGTTGTATGGCCTAGATTTAGTGATCTGGGATTCATTCACCACCTTGGGAAAATGAGTCCCACCTAGGTTTTTGGGTCCCAAACTTGGTTTCACACCTTTCTAAACATTTTTTAAAATGGTCCAATAAATTATGCCTAATGGGACTCGTTCACCACCTTGGGAAAATGAGTCATGTGTGGCCCAAAATTAAATTTTTTTTTTTTTTTTTGTGGGATTTTATCCTCCTAGATCTGATGTCATCTTGTAGTGTTCTAATTTCGGGAATTCTTGCATAATTAAGTATAAATACAAGTTTCTTTCACTCATTTTAACCTAAGAATTCAAGAGATCGCCTAACAAGTTAAATGAGCATCCTTATAGTAAAGTTTAGTTCACAGGAGCATTCAAGGGAAAATTATCAAGCATTTTAGAGCATTCTTCAAGCATCAAGCATCATGTGAAAGTCTTCATGCATCATGTTTGTTTTTGAGCTAACAATTGTGATGTAGGGTTTTATGATTCAAGCTAGCATTTCACTCAAGATCTACATCCATTAGAGCCATGTCATACATGTTTCCATCACCTAATTACTAGGGTGGTGAGTTACAACATCTTTTTTTGTTCATTCATCATTATCCATTCCTATTTCATTATATTTCAAGGTTTGATTACAAAAATGGGGTTTGACTAAGGCAAACCCATTCCACTAATAAAACAACATTTTTCCCTCTCTTTAGTGTGTGATTTGTAGGTTTAGATTGAAGATACATTGAAGAGCATGTTTGGAGAAAGTTTTCAAAGTGCCTAAAGTTGTCAAAGTTGTCACCTTGCATTGGACATACTTGGAAGACTTCTACAGGTTACAAATCAGGGTTTCAGATCCAAAAATCAACCAGGAAACATAGAGTAAACATCTAAGAGTAGATTCAGACCATGAAGTTTTAGAAAACCCTAACTGGACTGGTTCACCACTTCTAGAGAATGAGTCCCAGTTTAGATCAAAGTTCATATTTTTGTAGATTCAGATACCCATTTGCCATATTCCTATTCTTGCACAAAAACCTAGATTTGTCACTGATTCGCCCAACCTCCAGTGTATGAGTCCCAGTCAGCATTAAAGTCAAAATTTCTAGCATTTTAGAGTCTCATTAAGTCATCTCCATATTTTCAGGTGCACACATTCCACCTTGCAGATTTCTATTTTTTTACTTGCATTTCTAGGTCATTTAGTGAAAGATTGCATTGAATTAGGGTTAAGCATTTTGATTTGTATTGCGTTTGTCTTTCCAAGACCTAGCTTGGTGGTGAACCCCTTATTAGTTTACAATCAGCCCCTAGGATAGCCCTATTGCAAGATCTCTTTCTCCTTTGCATTGAGATCTCTAGGGTCATCCTTGAATGATATAATTGGAAAGTGGGTGTGCTCTATCTCCTAAATCATACGATAGCACCCTCCCCAATTTTCCATTGTTTCAACTACAAAAGAGATTGCACTAAGTTAAAATCTATAGTGTAGAAAAATGTATTTGTCTACATTTTCACACTTGATCTAGCAATGCTTGGCATTAAAATGGACCTAATGTCACCTTGGTCTAGTTTTGTAATATGTTTTACACATTCATATTAGGTTTTGAGCCCATTTAAGCTAAATAGACCTATTTTTTCCTTAATTTACACCTTCACATTAATTTTTGGACCCTCTTGTAGTTATGACCTTCATACCATCATTAATAAGCCCCTAAGACTTATTTCAACTAGGATCCCGACATAGTCAGCAAATATACTTAATTTTCTTACTCCTTGACATTTCCTCCAGCTAAAAAGGCTTGGTGGGCCCCATATGGCACCTTGGGTGTATGAGTCCCACCTAGATGGGACCTATACACTAGAAGTGGCATATGAGTCCCATTTTGGTGCAAGGCACCATAGGTCATAGTGTTTAAAACTTATTCATTGTTGATTTTTAAGTTGTTAAGTCAATTTTGGCATGTAATAAGGTCTAAAATTCCATGTCTTAGGTTCTTACCTAGGTGTTTTGAGTCAATTTGGTAAATATTGCAAAAATTTGCTATGCAACTTTGCAATTTTTGCATTTTATGGTAGTTGAAGGGTCATATATTGTTTTTTTGGTGAGTAAATCAATTTGAAATTGTTGGGGAAGCTTTAAAATGTCTTTAAAAACATTTTTGAATATTAAGGTTTTGATGTTGTAAATTTGAAATGTGAATAACAAAGGCTCTTGTTTCCTACATTTTTTAGCATCATTTGCTACTACAAGAGGTTGTACGGTTTGGTACAACTTGTAGGTGATCTCTTATGCATTGGGAATGATGAAGCATTGAAATCTCTAACATCTACAGTTTTTTCATTTGTTTTCATTAAGTTTGAATGATTTTAGAGCAGTTTTACATAAATCGGCCTAGAAACCCTAGTTTTGAGGGTTTGAGAGCAACAAAAATGGTTTGTGACACATTCCATTTATGAAAATCCTTGAAAATTGGTGGAATGTGGTTAGATAGGTTGTAATTTGAGTTTATGGTGTTTGCAGGAGTAGGAGAGGAGATTTGATGAAGAATAGGTGAAGCCTTAGGGTGAAAATCTCTTATGTTTGTGGTGAAAGAGTTGCATAGAGGTAGGGTTTTGTAGTAAAGGTGATTGGAGAAAATTATAGTTGATGGGAATTGTTTATGGAGACTTAATATGACATTTTGGAAGATTTTTTATGAAGATTGAAGACCTAGTTTTTGAGTTTCTTGTTGTCACCCTTTCAAACTAGCCTAGTTAGGCCATTGTCTTAGCATAGCAGTAGAATTTTGAATGGTTTGCTCCAAAGAAACCATACATAAAATTTTGACATGTTATGAAAATCCCAAAAGGGTATCTAGAAAAATGATTGGTTTATTGGTTTGAGAACTGGTTTGTAGATTGTGTTAGAAAAGGATTGTTTGGAGTGTTACAAGGAGAATAGGAGAATTTGTGAGAAAACCCATCAAATGAGGGTTTAAGGTTTGAAAGCTTGATTTTTTTGAGTTAAGTTTGAGTTGATTTGTATTCTCCCTCCTTGATCTGCATAAATTAGTATCAGAGCATATGTTTTGATCATTTGAAGGAAAGAGGTTGAAGTCTAAAGAAGGAAAAGTTGTTATTTAAAGGGAACAAGATGCCTCCAAAGGGTAGTGTAGTCATTGCTAGGGAAATAAGAATGATGAAGGAGTCTCAAGAATCTCTTTTAGCTAGACTTGCAGCATTGGAAACAAACCAATAAAGAGGTAAGGCCACTGCAGATGAGAGTGATGAAGAGGAAGAGGAAGAGGGTGAGAATGAAAACCCTCAAAGAGGATCCCATGAGAAAGAGTTGGATCCTGAAGAGATGGGAATGGTCAAGATGTTGAAGGCTATCAAGGGATATGCTTCTAAAGTCAAGATGGAATTTCCCATGTATGGTGGGAAGATGAATAGTGAAGAAGTGTTAGATTGAGCTGGTGCACTAGATAATTATTTTGAATACAAGGATGTAGTAGATGAACAAAAGGTAAAGTTTGCTAAAAATAAGTTGAAATTCCCTATCCTAACTTGGTGGAACTATGTACAAGATGAGAGAGTGAAAAATGGAAAATTAAAACTAGATCCATAGGGTAGGATGGTGTCTAAAGTGAAGAGTCAATTTTTTCTAGGTGACTATGCAATACAAACTTTTAGAAAGTTGCAAAATCTCAAGCAAAAAGAGATGGATGTCATGGCCTACATAGAGGAGTTTCACAAATTAAACATTAGAGAAGGTCATGTTGAGGATGGAGTTGAGAAGATATCAAGGTATATAAATGGATTAAGGTTCAATATACAAGATGAGTTAAGCATGGCTCTCTCAAGAATGGTTGAAGAATGTTTCAAATTGGCTGTTAGGGCAGAAGAGAAGGAAAGAGATATAAGGTGGACGTAGAGGCAACATTTCAAGAGGAAGAGGTTCATTTTCTAACTCAAGGCAATATTATTAGAATCAAGAAGATGAAAGAAAAGGCCAAGAGAAAGGTATAGATTAGAGATGTGGATATAAAGGCAGTGGATCAGGTTTTAGAGGTAGATTTAGAGGTCAAGGAAGAGGTTCTAATTCATTCATAGGAAGGTGTTATCAATGCAATAAATTTGGACACCAAACATGGCAGGTCAATGAAGGACAAGCTTCTAATTCACATGGATGTGAAAGAAGGAATCAATTGGTGCAAGAAGAAGACAATGAAAGTGTGAACTCAACACCACAACATACTGCTCCTGAATTTGGAGAATCATTAATGGTCAGAAGAAAATTCATCAAGTCATCAAAGGAGAAGGAGACATCACAAAGAAGAACACTCATCAAGACAACTTGCAAGTGCATGGGTAAGGTATGTAAAGTTGTAATAGATTCAAGAAGCACAGATAACATGGTGTCTATTGAAATGGTTCAAAAACATAAGTGGGAAAAGATACCACATGATACTCCTTATAAATTTTCTTAGTTAAATGAGGGTCAGTATGTTTTGGTTAATGAGCAAGCTTGGGTGGAGTTCAATATAGGAGCATACAAAGATAAGATTCTATGTGATGTGTTCCCTATGGATGTGTGTCATCTTTTGTTAGGGAGACCTTGGCAATTTGATATGCGTACAATGTATGATGGTAAGAGGAATACATATGTGATTGAAAAGGATGGAATCTCTTTTACCTTGACACCCTTGAAGGAATATGATAAATGAAAAACTAAGCAAGCTAATGTGATGATGGTGGGTAGAAAAGAGTTTGTAATGGTAGAGGAAAATGAGGATATAAACCTTGCAGCCACTTCTAACCTTGAAGGTGCTAAGATAGCAACATTGAAGAATGATTCAATTTTTGAGGGAAATGATATTGAGCTAGTGTCAACATCATATTTTTTTAAGGTTAAGGATGAATTCATTTTGGGGATGCATGATTGGTTTGAGAAGCATGTTGATGTGATGATGGGAAGAGTGTTTTGTTTATTGTTTTCAAAAGAGGATAGTATTCATTCAAGGATTGGTAAATTTGAGGTTGGTCATTTCATATTAGAGGTTGGTAAACCTGATAAAGAACCAATGCTAGGGGCAAAGTATCAGATGGGAGAGATTGAAAAGAGAGGTGAAGAGATCAAAGACAAGTTGCAAGGGAAAAAGAGAAAGTTTAAGCACACAATGGGAGTCAAGAAGAAGGAAGTTCACTACAAGGCAGAAAGAGATAAGGCTGCATATGGTGATATAGATTTAACGTTAGTTTTAGATGAAGCATGAGTCAAAGGACAACCACCAATTAGGTCATTGAAGTTGGAGCAATTTCTAGGTGGCAAGGAGTTCAATAAAACAATGGATAAAACATGTTTTCAGTTTTTGACCCATTGGAAGGGATTACCAGATGTAAAATCTCTTGGAGGAAAAAAAATATCATGGTCAAACATGAACCTACTTGACAACACTATCCTCAAGGGGTCTTGAGTTCCTTTTTACCGGGGAGTATGGTGCAGGGCACCATAGGTCATATTGTTTAAAAGTTTCTCAATGTTGTGTTTTTTAAGTTGTTAAGTCAATTTTGGCATGTAATAAGGTCTAAAAGGCCATTTCCTAGGTTCTTAGAGTGTTTTGATTCACTTTGAGTCAATTTGGTAAATATTGCAAAAAATTGCTATGTAACGTTGCAATTTTTGCATTTTGTGGTAGTTGAAGGGCCATATTGTGTTTTTGGTGGGAAAATCGGTTTGAAATGGTTGGGGAAGCTTTGGAATTGCTTTAAAAATATTTTTGAACATTATTTTAAGGTTTTGAAGTTGTAAATTTGAAATTTGAATAACAAAGGCTCTTGTTTCCTACATTTTTAAGTAAAATTTTCTACTACAGGACGTTGTACGGCTTGGTACATCTTGTAGGTGATCTGTCATGCATTGGGAATGATGAATAATTGAACTCTATATCATATAAATTTAGTTTCATTCATTTTCATTAAGTTTGAAGGATTTTAGAGTATTTTTATTGAAATTAGCTGAGAAAACCCCGTTTTGAGGGTTTGAGAACAACAAAAATGGTTTGTGACCCATTCCACTAATGAAAATGCTTGAAAATTGGTGGAATGGGATTATATAGGATTTAATTTGAGTTTATGGTGTTTGAAGGAGTAGGGGAGGAGGTTTGATGAAGAATAGGTGATGCCCTAGGGTGAAAATATCTTGTTTTTGTGGTGAAAGAACTTTGTATAGAGGTAGGATTTTATAGAAAAGGTGTTTGAAAACCGTTATAGGTGATGGTAATTTTTCTTGAAAACTTAATATGACATTTTGGAATCTTTGGTATGAATATTGAAGACCCGATTTTTGAGATTATTTTTCCCACCCTTTCAAACTAGCCTAATTAGGCGACTGTCCTAGCATAGCAATAGAATTTTGAAGGTTTTTATCCAAAGAAACTATACTTTCAATTTTGATATGTCTTGGAAATCCCAAAAGGGTATCTAAAACAATTATTGGTTTGTGGGTTTGAGACTTGGTTTGAAAATTGTGTAAGAAAAGGCTTGTTTGGAGTGCTATAAGGAGAATATGAGAATTTCTGAGAAAACCCATCAAATGAGGGTTTAAGGTTTGAAAGCTTGATTTGTTTTTTGAGTTAAGTTTGAGTTTATTTATATTCTCCCTACCTTCTTTGCATCATAGTTGGCCTCTTTTTAGGGTTTTGAGTGTGAAATCAGGGTTTTGGATTCAAATTTCATGAATGTCAGCTTTTGGGATCTAATAAATGGTAAGTTGGATGGATTTCCTAAATAAAAAAGGTTTTCAATCATTTTTTCACCTAAGATCTCAACCTAAGATATCAATATTTAGGCATTCAAATAGTCCACAAGATCATTAAGAGATTTTTCAAGATAATTTCTAAGGCATTCAAGGGAAAATTTCTTCATCATTTGTTTCAAGAATTTAAGATCCATCATCATGTCAAGGTCATCGAGTGATCCCACAATATTGGTTTACAATTTTTGCCCAAACTAGAGACTAAACGATTTTTTTTTATCTAAATCTTCAATTTCAGACACCTATAGCAACTAAATTGTGAGGAATTTGAAGATGATGCAAACTAGTGATTTGTGACATTTTTCTATAGATTCTAAATAAATTTTTTTCAAAAAATTTGGAATTATACTGCACTTCTTTTTCCATCTCCTTTGAAAACTAGTTTTTTCAATAAACACCATTTTTAAGGAGTGACACTCACCATATAACACATAGCTTTTTTCCATAGAGGATAAAATTATAATTTTTCCGAATTTAGATGTGTAACTACAATATCTAGTGCTTCCAATTGGTTTCATAGTGTTTTATTTAATATGTTTTCCTTAATCAAGTTTCAAATTCAAAACCGATTATAATTCAAACATAGGCAGACCATATAACACAACTTTTTTTTATGTATCAAAATTAAATTTTTTTTTTTTTGTTGGATCAAGGACTTCAATATTTGGTGCACTCATATTTTTCAATTTTTTTTTTTGATAATCTTCTATTTTTCCACATGTACAAAACAAAGAGCTTGATTTTCGGTGAGAAGCCTACATTGAAAAGTAATTAAAAATTAATATAATAATTAAATTAAATTTATTTAAAATTATACTTTTTGGGAAGCTTATAATAAGGACTACATACGAAAAAGAAATTTTAAATGAATTAATTTGATCACCCAAAAGGTAAATCAAAAGTGGTTTTTTATCAGCATTTTGATAGGTGTAA
This sequence comes from Sequoiadendron giganteum, assembly GCA_007115665.2. Lineage (NCBI taxonomy): Eukaryota > Viridiplantae > Streptophyta > Pinopsida > Cupressales > Cupressaceae > Sequoiadendron > Sequoiadendron giganteum. The sequence goes on along the minus strand of CM021102.1, from coordinate 751,530,566 downwards.
AGGAGATTCCATTATAGGTATTGTTTAAAACTAGTAAGGTTCTACCAAGGGGGTTTGATATAAGGTGGTTTGATCAAACCCTCTTCAATTGGAATCCTTAAAATGGAACTTTTTAAGGCTTAAATCATTATATTTTATAAAAATATGTGATTTCAACAAAAATCAGAATCTCCTAGAAATTGTAAACCAACATTGTGGGATCACCCCATCAAGCATCAAGCATGTTGTTGAGATAGTTTTGTGATGTAGTATTCAAGATCCAAGATTAAGCATTATTGTACATCTAATTCAAGATCAAGGTCTATATTCTACATGGCCACTTCATGCTGGATTGTTGATTTGCATCTCAAGACATCATTCAAGGCATCATTTGTCATGTTTCATGTTTTATGTTCATGTTTCATTGTTTCATCAAAAGGTTCAATTACCTAAACAATGTTTGACCAAGACAAACACCTATTTCCTAATAATCAATAAGTTTTTTCTCTCTCTCTCTCTCTCTCTACATGTGTGATTGCAGATCTAGATTTCTTGGAGCTTAAAGATCCTTTGAAGACAAGGTTACATGATTGGAGAAATTTTTTTAGGTTACCATCTACATTACAATGTCATAGAAAGTCACCTATAGGATAAAATTTAGGGTTTCAGAATCAAAGATTTGGCAGGAAGGAATCTAGAAGAGATCACTAGAGAATACCATAATTTCAACTAAATCCTAATACTATAACTAAATTACCACTTGTGGCCTATGATTCCAAGTACTACCACTTTCCAAGTTTTAGGAGATTCAAATCAATCCTTGATAGATTATAGTTTTGGCACATAAACCCTAGTTTCAGAATAAATCACCCAAACTAGCATATGAGTCTTAGTGCACATAAAACAACAATATTTCTATGTTTTGGAGCTTTTTTTGACCTCATCTCTCTTCCAAGTGCACCTATATTCATTCTTAGTTTATTATTTTGCATTTCAATTTCATTTCCTAGGTCATGTTGTTAGGTTTTGCATGCTAGATTCATTCTTAGTCTTTCCAAGCCCTAGCTTGTTGGTGAACACATCTTTTATCTTTAATCATACCCTAGTACAACCTTATTATAGATATCTTTCTCTAATTTTATCATTGGATTGAGATCTCCAAGATTTGCTTGAATGAAACTTGAAGAAAATTGGTCTAGGTCCTTAAGCACCTAGTTTGTGTTCCACCTCCCAATAGGTGGAACACCTATTTTATTCATTTCATTTTGGTGAATCTTAGCCTTTATAACACCTTATTTTATAATTTGGAGTGCATCATAGTTTTAGATCTTTCTTGCATTAAATTTCTATTAGGTCTTGCATTAGTTAATTTGCATCTATGGTTTCTAAATTTTGCATTAATGAAAGTATATATAGGTTGCATTTTTGCATCTTAAATCATTCAATTTCACTTAGGTAATTGAAAATAGTCAACACAAAATAAAATTTAGAAAACTTAGAAACAACTTATAATTTATTGAAATTTGTGCAAAAACCCTAATCTATAACTCATATGCCCCTCTCGGTGATTTAGACCCAATATAGGTTGCTTTGGCTACTTTCTAGGAATTTTGTGTTGTGCATTTTTCTACATTTGACCCTTCAAAAAACCCTAATTGGGACTCATATGCCCCTCTAGGTGAATTATTCCTAGATCAACCATAAAACTACCTTTTACAACATTAAAAACATCATTTTTGTTCTTATGTTTTCTTTCATTGGATAGTTGTTTCTGTTTGCCGAATTTATGTTACATGCATTGCATTAGATCTATCCTAAATTGGTTAATTTCATGCATTACTTAATTTCATATTTACATTTACAACAATTCAATTATAGCTTGTTTCATAGTGTAATCAACAAAATACCTTGTTTAGAATCTAAAAAATTGTATTCTAGGTCATCTCATTGCATTTTAAGTCTCTATCCATTTTAAATTTGTAGAGATTACTTGTCACAAATGTTAGTATCTATTTTTTCCAAGTTTTCAAAGAAAAAATTAGTCAACAAGTATGTTAGTCATTCATTCAATACACTTCCTAGATATGAGAGTCGCTTAGTGCAAGAAAGTGAAAATGTTGACACTTGCATTAAATCTACACCCCTCTTATCTCTCCTATTTGTGGTAATGATGACATGATAGAAGAAGATACAAGTATAGACAACCATGAAGATCATAGTTGTACTTCTCCTGATACCTCTCCTATTGGTGAAAAAGGTATCTTGGTAAAAGAAGATGCAATCATTGAGAATCATGAAAGTCTTGCTTGTCCTTGTCCTCCTCCACCTTGGGAAGATAGTATAACAATAGAAGATGAAATAATTTCCACCACTTTACTTAGATTAGATTTCCATCCCAGCACCTCCCCTACTTGTGAGAATTCTTTGGTGAAAAAGGATACAATTGTAAACAACCATGAAAATTACATTTGTGAGGAGGACATGTTGGTGTTAAGAGATCCAATGATTGAGAACTATGGAAATCTTTGCTCCCTCACTTGGGAAGATATTATAGAACATAGGGATGTAATCATAGATAACCATGATAGTCACATTGGTTTTTCTCCTAATAGCCTTCCTAGTAATGAAGAAGATAGTTTAGTGTTAGAAGATACACTTGAAAGTCATGAAAATATTTTTTCTCCCTTTCCTAATGCTCCTACCATTTAGAGAGATCTTTATGAATGAAAGGATCCAATCATTGACAAGCATGATTCTCCTTCTCTCAATGCCTCCCATAGTTGCATTGAAGCTACTTTACAAAACCTAACCATTGAATATGGGCAGAAGCCACAATAGTGGTTTACAATTTGATGGAGGAAGGAAATCTCACAAAAAACAAGCCCATGGCAAAAAAATTGGTTTTAGGGGCTAGAACGAACCTATAGGTTTGAGTGAACCCATAATGGGTTCACTCAAACTAGGATTCAAGCGAACCCACTTAAATTCTTGCCCCCCATTTCCTTTCCAAAAATGAAAATGAAATGCAAACTAAAAGGTGGTTCGCTCGAACCCCTAGGGGTTCGCTCAAACCCCTAGGGGTTCGTTCGAACTCCCCTTATCCCTCATTCTCCCCCTCAGACACAAAAAAACATCTAAATTTTCACACTTTGGACCTTGGGTTGAAGATGAAAATGGCGAAGACTTCACAAACCCAACTAGAATTAGGAAGTCCTTAGAACAAGCTATCTAACAAATATAATTTTTATATGTTTTGGTTTTATTATGTATTTGTTTTTTTAGTTTTATTAAATATAGGTTTTTCACTGAAAATGGAGGTCATTGTTCTACACATGTGGAAAAATAGTAGATTATCAAAAAAAAATTAAAAAATATGAGTGCACCATATATTGAAGTCCTTGATCCAACAAAAAAATAAAATTGAATTTCGATATATAAAAAAAAAGTTACACATTATACGGTCACGCTATGTCTGAATTGTAATTGGTTTGACTTCGAAACTTGATTAAAGAAAACATATTCACTAAACAATAATCTAACCAAGTGGAAGCACTATATATCAAAGTTAAAAATCTAAATTTGAATGAATTAGAATTTTATACTTCATGGTAAAAAATTTACGCGTTATATAGTGTGCATCACTTTTTAAAAATGTTGTTTTGTGAAAAAACTAGTTTTCATGGGAGATGGAAAAAGAAGTGCAATCTGATTCCAAAAAAAAATGATTTTTTTTTTTAAGAATCTATAGACAAAATGTGACGAGACTCTAGTTTTCATAATATTCAAATTCCTCATGGTTTAGCCATTATAGGTGCCTGAATGTGAAGATTTAGTTAAAAATAATAATTTTACTATCCAGTTTGGCCAAAAATTATAAACCACTATTCTGGGATCACCCTACGTTGAACATCTTATTTGTTACTCCCATAAAATCTCTCCTACCAGGGTAGATATTAAGGCAGAAGGGAATGTGAACTTAGAAAAAAGGATGAAATCATGAACAATCATAACAATCAAATTGGACCTTCTCCTAATATCTCTATTATTGGTAAAGAAAATAATTTGGTGTTAAAAGATCAAATCAATGAGATTCATTAGATTCTTAGTTTCCTCTCTTCCCCTAGGGAAAAACTTATTTAACAAGACAATCCAACCATTTATATAACTCCCTTACTTGTGATGAAGTCACTTTCGAGGAATCAAACATTGAATGTCATGAACATATAGTTTTTTTCTCCTAAAAACTCTCCTCCCGATGAGGATATCATGGTGCAAGAAAATGGCAACATTAAATTGGCTTCCTTAGATGATGGTGAAAATATGACACTAGATTCTCCTTCATTAGAAACACATCAAGCCAAAACTATTGAGGTTATGAATGCACAAGTGTCCATTAGACCCCCCTTGATTAATGGACCTCCTACATACCTTGTGAGACATCCTGAAAATCCTCTAATTCTTTACCAACCCTTATAATAACCACAAACTCAAAACAAAACTGAGCTTATCCTTTACCCACCTAAGAATAATGTTTCACAGTAAGTTGAGTTATAATATTGTTGCTCATACATATAACACTAGAAACAATCCATAACCGAGACAAAAACCTTCAAAATTCCTCCCATTACCTCACCCTATCTTACCTAGTCCTCCTCATTGGCCTCCACAAAGTGGAAAGGAGTATGATCTTGTTGAACAACTTAAGAAAACTCTTGCTAAGATATCATAATGGGACCTTATTCAAGCATCCCCTCATTATCATAACATGATTCAAAGTTCCTTACAAAAAGTTCCTACCCCTCATATTGTGCAACTAAATGTCATAGTAGCCATGATTTAAAGAATAAATGCTAACATTTTTTTCCACCAAAGTGAGCTCCCTCCTTTGGAAGTGCAAAAATAAAATGATACTTTCATGATAATAGCTATCTATAATAGGTTGGGAATAAAAATAACCCTTGTTGACAATGGATCTGTCCTTAATGTGTATAGTGTGACCCTTTTGGATATACTTAGCATGGATATTTAACAAAAATTCAACCTAATTCTCTATCTATTCTAGGATTTTACAATGTAGGAAAACAACCACTTCAAGTGATTACATTTCCTATTATAGTTGGAAATTCCATGGTACAAACTCCCATCCACGTTATGCCTCATGATCTTTTATACAATCTCCTTTTAGGAAGATCATGGATTCATACGATCTGCATGTAGTGCTTTCTACCCTTCATCATATCATGAAACATGTCTACAACAACAAAGTATATACAATCAAAGTCAACCTTGAACTAAACAATTGTTTGAACATTGAGAGAAGAAAGGAGAATCCTTTGGTAGCATTAACACCAACTAAACAAATGAAACCCATGCAACAGAAAGACAAAGAAAAACATATTGAGGAAGTCACAAAGTTATTAGAATATGATAGTGGTTCCTTAGATTTCACATGATTCATGGGAGAATACATGATCATAAACAAAGAATTTGAATAGGGAAAAGAAAAAGCACTAATATCAACACAAAATTTGAAAGAACCTTTGAAATAATCTATCTCAAACACTTTAGAAGAAGAAGAAAATTATACAACAAACTTTGATGAAGTTGATTATGAACAACCACCAAATCCAAAAACAATGAAAAATATTTATGGAAAAGGTTATGAACTTATGAAACAACCTAGGTATAGTGGAAAAGGATGTGATGCTAGAGAATAAGGTATTCATGTCCTTGTAGAGCCTAACACACAAGGAACTACTAATGGTCTTTGTTATTGTCCCTCGAATGAAACAAACAAGCCTTCACTCATTTTTGACACTCTTACAAAAGATTCCTCTAAGCCAACTTTAACATTAGTGGGTGATCCCACAATACTAGTTTACAATTTTTGGCCAAACTAGACATCAAACTAATTTTTTTTACCTAAATATTCACTTTTGGGCACCTATAGCAGATAAATCATGAGGAATTTCAAGATTATTTGAACACTAGAGAGTTGTGAAATTTTTTCTGTAGATTCTAAATATATTTTTAAATTTTTTTTTGGAATTAGATTGCACTTCTTTTTCTATCTCCTTCCAAAACTAGTTTTTAGTAGTAAACACCATTTTTAAAGACTGGCATTACTGGCTAACACAACTTTTTTCTATGAAGGATAAAATTCTATTTTTTTTGAATCTAGATTCATAACTACAATATCTAGTACATGGAATTGGTTCCATTGCATTTCATTGAATATTTTTTCTTAATTATTTTTCAAAGTCAAACTAGTTATAATTTAGACACTATTCACTAGCTAAAACATAAGTTTTTTTCTAAGTATCAAAATTCAAATTTTTTTTAGATGAAGGACATCAATATCTAGTGCACAAATGTTTTTCAATTTTGTTTTGATAATATTCTATTTTTCCACATGTGTAGAATAGAGAGCTTTATTTTCAGTGAAAAACCTATGTTTAATCAAACTAAAAAATACATAATAAAACCAAAACATATTAAAAATATATTTGATGGATAGCTCATTTTGAGGACTACCATCATCCAATTGGTTTTGTGAAGTATCCTTCATTTTCATCCTCAACCTAAACTTCAAAGGGAATTTTTTTGCAAATATTTGGTAGAAGAGGGGGAGAAGGGGGAAAAAGGGTGTTCTAGCGAACCAGGGTTTGCTAGAACTAGGGGGTTCGCTCGAAAACCCTCCTTCTAGCGAACCCCCCTTTAAATTCATTTAAAAAATAAAACCCACTAAATGGGGGTTCACTAGAAGGGGTAGGGGGTTCTAGCCAACTCCCTAAAGTGTTTTCCATCCAAAAATGCATTTTTCCTTCCTCAATAGAATTGTAAACTAGTTTTGTGGGTTTACCCCAGTGCATCTTGAACTGATAGACACTAGTGGTCTTGATTATTATCCTTTGTAAGAAATGAAAGAAACAAAGAAGCCTTTTCTTACTTTCAATGTCATCACACAAAGCACTAATGATTTGAATTTTATAGATTGTGTACCCTCTTGTAAAGGAGAGTAAAAAATCTCACAATATAAAGAGCCTTGTGTAAGTATGAAATCTTGTACTAAGTAAGAGATTTCTTTGTCATAAAATAAAGAAACATCTTCTATTATTGATCAAGAGAGTATCTTGTCTAGACTCCTCCATAATCATTCAATATCCCTCCCTCCAAGAACACGAAAGAAATTTTACTACAAGAGTTCATTTTGTACATACCATAGAGTTCATGGTCATTCTAGTAATGAATGTAAGGCTTTGAGTAACAAAATTCAACATCTTAAGGAATGTGGTGCTCTTCCTTATGTTGAGGCACCTAATTCCTCGAAATGATACTAATTTTCGCTCTAGCATGTTTCTCATCAATCATTTTGTCTCATCCTTGTCTTACACTAAGTGGGGGCAAGGGATTAAGTAGCCCTATCCTCGTATGACACTTTTTGTTGTCTCTTTTGGCTAGTTGACTGCCTTCCATGTATAAATATAAGAGAAAAATTGGGATATGAGCGACATGCCTTAAGTTGGCTCACGTGTGACATACTTATCCATGATGTAGTTTCATTTGGGAACATATGACTTGGCATAGGGCTTTTCGAATAACCTCTCATGTCTCCTTCTACTTTAAAGCAATTTCTCACAACAATGGTTTTAGCAAAAACTTTAAAGTGGGGGCATACATCGACACTCATGTTTCACTATGTGATTTTCTTTATTCTTGTGATGCATCCTTTTCTTGGTGGTGTCATTGGGGTTGATATCCTCTAAGAGCGTGATAATTTTTTGATTTATCCTCTCTTCGATACATTAGGCATGATGCTACCTAAGAAGACACCTTACATAACCTAAGGAAAATCCCTTTGAATGTACTTTACACTATTTTTCATTTACAATAACTGTTGTATAACCACCTTGCATAACACACTTTTCTTTCCTATGGAGCCATATTATTTTTTCACGAGTTTCAAGCATACAAAGATTTGCTTGCCTCATGAAGCTTGAAGTTCACTATTGCGTGGCACCTTATCAAATCTATCAGGAGGTATAGCTTTGGTATGGTTACCATATGGGAGTCGCACTTAGGCATGACTTTCCCATAGCCACTTGCTTGTGTGTGTGGGTTCATATTGACCATGTGCATATGTGTATCACCTCTCTAGGGGCTCACCTAGTGGATGGCTTGAGGTTCCACTAGCGCTTGTGAGAATGCATTTTGTTTCCATAGTGGAAAACGTGTTCCACTTGTAAGAAACCCTTTTTGGATACTCACCCAACAGACAACCTGAAGTTTTGTTTCCTTAGAGTGAGTGTGCATTTTTGGACTTGAATAGCTTAGATCTAATCCACAATGTGTGAGAAAAATTGTTGAAGGTTGATCCACCTTTGCTTTCCTTTTCTTTCATCTTTGTGTCTTTGATATGGCATGTTTTTGTATCTTATTTTGCTCCATATCATATATCTTGTGCATGTCCTTTTTTTCTTATGTTGATTTGATGTAGGATCTTGGATCCTGAGGACTTCACCACCTCCTTGATCTTTGTTATCCTAGACCATCTGCATTGGTACACTTGGACTGCTCTTGAATGTCTACTTTAGTGTGAGTTTGAAGCAAGTTCCTCTTCTCACTAATGTAGGGGCTAAATGTAGTGTAGAAAAATGTATCCCTCTACATTTTCACACTTAATTTGGGAGTGATTAACATTAAAATAGACCTAATTCTACCTTGATCTAGTTTTGTAATGTGTTTTACACATTCACATTAGGTTTTGGGATGTTTTAAGCCAAATATACCTATTTTTACCTTAATTTAATGATGTAAAGTGTATTTATTTATACCTTCACATTAGGTTTTGAGCCCTCTTGCATTTATGACCTCCATATCATCATTAATAGGCCCCTAAGACCTTTTATTATGCATCTTGATGCTTATTTCAATAGAGATCCCAACATAATCAGCAAATATACTTAATTTTACAATTCTTTGACATTTCCTCTAGCCAAAAAAGGCTTGGTGTGACCCATATGCCACCTTGGGAATATGAGTCCCACACAAATGGGACCTATATGCCAAAAGTAAAATATGAGTCCCATTTAGCCCCTTTTTAGGGTTTTGAGTGGGAAATCAAGGTTATGAATTTAAATATCATGAATGTTGGCTTCTCGGATCTAATAAATAGTAAGTTGGATGTGTTTCCTATATAAAAAAGGTTTCAAAACATTATTTATCCTAAGAAATCATTATATCAACATAATTTATCAAGATTCAAGCATTACCAAGACTACACAAGAGTGTCAAGAGAGTTTACAAGAGCATTTCTAAGGCATTCAAGGGTATATTTATTCATCGTTTGTTGCAGAAATTCAAGATCCATCATCATGTCAAGGCCATCAAGCATCAATCATGTGTTGAGCTAGTGTTGTTATTTAGCATTCAAGATCCAATATTAAGCATTATTCTAAATCTAATTCACTTATCAAGATCTACATTCTACGTGGCCACTTCAAGCTAGATTGCTTATTTACATCTCAAGACTCAACTCAAGGTATCATTTGTCATGTTTCATTATTTCATCAAAAGGTTTAATTACCTATATGGGGTTTGAATAAGGAAAACCCCTATTTCCTAATAATGAACAAGTTTCTCTCTTGTTAGGAAAATTGGGTCATCTCAGAAAGAAATATCTAAGAACACTAATACCTCTGGTGATTTTAATTTCTTCAAATTGCCTCAAAGACATGACTACTATGCCGTAAAGTGGAAACTGGCACAATTAATTTCCCACATTGACCCTTCTGAGAAAAGAACATGTAGACATTACTAGATTCAACACTATGCACAAATTCAAGTTATAGAATCAACCAACATGAAAAAAATGCATAAATGAACACACATACTTATGTGGGGAAAAACCTTTCGGGTAAAAAACCCCACCCTCCAAAACACTTAGCTCAATTGTATTAATCAGAAACAACAACAGTTACAATACAATCTCAGAGCAATGCTCTTCTAGAGTTTACATCTTGTCCATCTGGAGAATATAGGCAACAACATTGTTCAGAATCCTCGCATTGTTATAGTACCCTCACACAACACATAATGTAGATTCATTTCATCTCACCAGTCCACTCACTCATCTAGCGTTTTGGCCAGCATAGCCTCACGACCTCTCAAGTTCACATTCTTCTTCATTTTGTCGAGCACACTAGCATTTTCCCTACTACAATGCTATGTATAGCATACAGTTCATACACATTCACTCAAAAACTTACATGTCAAACCCATTTTATTTCCTCAAGCCATCGATTTGATCATTTTCTATACACACGGTTTGTTTAGTTTCCCTACAGTCCAACCGTCAAACAACAACTTCCATATCAAAGATGCAACTGCTCCATTCGCTTCACAACAATGATGTGAAGCGATCAAGTCACCGCTCCATCGTACAACTCAGTAGTCCATAATTGTCAACCTTCATTCATTATCATGTCCATCAGCATGATAGACACTATTGACGATAGACTAGAAAGTCCAAATGATAGATCAAGTTTCCCCAATGTCCCAAGAGAACCATCATGACCATGAACTTCAGCAAGAGTCACACTGAAGACCAACTAGAATAGACCATTGGCAAGAACAACACTATTGGGGTGAGATTAACAAGTCTCATCGAGTTCACAAGTCACCCCGATGGTCTTCAACTCCCTACAATTCAAAACCTTTCATCGACAAGACTCACACTAATCCCAATCCAGCGACCAGACACACAACAAACATATCACATCAGCTAGAGATAATTATGATTGGATGTTGATTTATGTTAGGTTCATCCTCAAAAAGATGCATTAAATGAAGCTTGTGGATGCAAAATAAGGCCAATAAAAGCATAAAGAAGCTTAATTATTAATGATAACCTTAGAAAAGTGTGAATGTGTGTTACGAAACTTTACAACACTTTAGATAAGGCAAGATTAAGGTTAAAAAGAGTTCTATTAGGTGTAGTTAATTAATAAAACTTCACAAAAGTGTGAAAGTGTGTCACAACACTTCACAACACTTTAACAAGGTACCATTTATGCTCATTAGTTCACAAGGGCTCAAGTCCTAATGTGAATGTGTCAAACACATTGCAACATGAAATTGTGGCAAGCTTAAGCCTAGTTTATAAGAAGGCCCCAAACAAGCAAGGGAAAGTAAAAGGGATACTTTTTTTCTTGCCACACTAATCATAGCACATGTAATATATTTCTTATTAAGAGGAGTGAATGGTTTTTCATAAACTCCTAACAATATTTTCAAAGCTTCATCATCTTTGAAGTACTTTAATGATTCTTCACAATTTATATCAATCAATTCTGGATGCTTCAAGGTGAGAATTGTTTTAGGATTACACATGATGGTGTTGATGTTTAACAAGGGTCTCTTTCTTGCTTGTGTAATCTTAGAAGGGCAATATCCCAAACCATTTTTTGTCTCTTGTGTGTTAGGTTTGATAGGAACATAGATTCCTTGTTCTTTATTTCCACATCCTTTTCCACTATAGCCTAATTGCTTCATAAGTTCATAACCTCTCCCATAAAGTCTTTCCATTTCTTTCAAGTTTGGTGGTTGTTGATAATCTCTCATAAAAGTTTGTTGTATAACTTCTGTCTTCTTCTAAAGTGGATGAGGTTGTTGCTTGGGATTGTTATTCTGAATTATGCGTTGACATTACCATTGGTTGTTTTTGCTTCTCATCTTCTTTATTTTTTATTATGTACTCTCCTATAAATGAGGGTGTGAACTCCAAGGAACCCCAATCATCATCAAATAATTTTGACACTTTTTCAACCTCTTTTGTTTCCTCCTTCATAGGTTCTATATTTGATGTTGGAATTAATGTTCTTAGAGGAATTTTCATTCTTTTTTCAACTTGTAAAAAAATCTCATGATATGATGAAGGGTTGACGACACCACATGCATCTCATGAATCCATGGTCTTTCTAAAGAAGATTTTATGAAAGGTTATCAGGAATAACATGAATAGGAGTTTGTAAAGTAGCCTTTCTAACTATAATAGGTAAAGTAATCACACTGAGTGGTTGCTTTCTTACATTATCAAATCCTCAAATCAATAAGGAGTCAAGTTCCATTATTTATTTTTCTATGCACCCAGTCTATCTAAAAGTTTCACACTACACACATTAAGAGATAAACCATTATCAACAAGGGTTCTTTTTATTCATTTTTTATTTAATTTGGATATTATCATGAAGGCATCATGTCTCTTCCTCATCTCCAAGTGAGGGAGCTCATGTTGATGAATGGTAATGTCTATATTAACTTTATTCATTCCTCAAATTAGAGTTTCCACATCATTTGCATTTGTATTGGGAGGGATCACAACTTGTTGTAAGGTTATTTTAAGTATAGTGTGATAATTAGGAAAGTTTTGAATCAAATCCCATGGGTATATTTTTCCGGGAGTATTTTTTAAATTTTCAACAAGATCATACTCCTGTCCACTATTCGAGGGAAAACAAAGGGCACTAGGCAAAGAAGACTTAGGTAAAGGTAAGGATGCTGATGTTTTTTTTTTTTTTGGTAGATTGTTTCGGGTGTTATATGTGTGAGCAATGGTATTATTATTTGATTGCTGAAAAACATTGTTTTAGGTGGGTAAAGGGTAAATTCTAGCTTGTTTTGATTTTGAGTTTTGTGTGACAGTGGGTATAGGATAAGTTGACATTGGATCACATTAATGTCTCTTGTTTTTGGTTTTTTATGAAAATCCTTAGTGGATGAATTTTCTGAGATGAAATCCTCAAGGGCTCCATCTAACATGTCAAAATCATCACTACTAAAAGGGTTGAGGGTTAGGTTAACTTGGGAGAAGAGATTTGACATAGTCAAATAACTATACTTTCTCCAAGTAGCTTAGGTGTTGGGTCTTGTTTTTGGTTTTGTTTTCTAATGTATGGCAAATGTAATCTTATCTAATTGAACTACGAACTAATGCTGAAAATGAAAAGTGCACAAATCTAATTCTATCCACAATTTTAAATTATGATACTTCTAATTATTTGAATGTAATAGTAAGTATGCAAACTAAATTAGAAAAGTTTTTAAAAATAAATAGAAGCTTTTAAATAGTGAATTTAACTCTGTAAAATATAGTTCAAAATTTGCACTGTGGTTGATTTACCCAAGGTGGCAAATGAGTCCTCGTAGGGAATTTAAAAAAAAAAAATTAAAAAAAAATTAATTTATTTTTGTGCTTTCTATGTTGTATGATCGAGATCCTAATTGAAAATGTAGCTTTTTTATAAATTTCAACAAAATGAGATGCAAAAGTGTAAGCTATATGAATTTTCACTAATGCAAATTTTGAAAATGCTAGAATGCAAGTTAACTAATGCAATGTTAATAAAAGCCAAATCTAGGATGATGATGCACTCCAAATTAGAATTTTAATGTTCTAAATTTAGGTTCACCAAAATGAATTGATAAAATAGTGGTATCGTGCTAGCATATGGTTTTAGGAAATAGAGCACACCCTTTTCTCCAATTTCATTCAAGGATAACCCTTGAGATCTCAATGCAAAGGAGAAAGAGATCTTGCAAGAGGGATATTCTAGGGGTTAAATGCAAACTAATAAGGGGTTCACCAACAAGCAAGAACTTGGAAATACTAATGCAATGCAAGTTGAAATGTAAGATTTAATGCAAAACCCTAATTCAATGAAAATATTTACTAAATAACCTATAAATGCAAATGAAACATAAGAGAAAACCACAGAATAAATGATATGCACCTGGAAATTTGGAGATGGTTAAGTGCAGCTCTGAAACATTAGAACTTCTGAATTTTTGACCTACTACGACTTATTTGGCAATTTAGGCGAATCATCCCCAGATTTTAATTTTTGCACAAGAACTAGTTTCGAGAAAAAAGGTATTTGAATCTACAAATGGTTCTGAAAAACACCTATAGTGGGACTCATTTTCCACTCTTCGTGAATCAATCTCATTCCACTTTTTCAGGAATTCAAAGTTCTAATCTGTACTTCAATCTTTTCCCTTCCCTTCCAAATTGATTTTCGGCTTCAAATCTAAGAAAATATATGCAAAACAAAATATAGACTTGATTTTCTTAATGGGGGTTTTCTTCGGTCAAACCCTTAGTTTGGTAATTAAACCTTGATTGAAATAATGAAACTTGAATGTAAATTTGAACATAAATCCTAGCCTTCAGTGTCTCTAAGACTAGAAAATCTGAAATGCAATTCAACCCTTTTCTAATGTACGAGAATGAAATGCATGGATGAAAATATGATGATGAATGACTTGATTGGAGAGATCTCTAATCACTTAAATGATCCTCAACAATGTTTGTACCTTGCTTAAGCTAAAAGGAGAGTGATAATAGAGGATGTAATCACTTAGGAAAGATGTCCTTAGGCTTGGCTTGATGGCTAGTTGCATCTCCCCAACCTAGAATCCCTCATGATTCACCATAAACAACAATGATCAGCCCTTGGAAATGCTAAATCTTGAATGAAAGGGGGCTTCAAGACCTGCACAAACACTTTAATGTTGCTCCAAGACTTCAATTTTTCTCGCTTTTGAAACTTGAATGCTCTTGTGAATGAATGCTTGAAAATTCTTGATGCTTCTCTCTTAAAATGCTTTCTTAGATTGCTTAGATGAAATAATGACCTAGAAACTTGCTTATATAGGCATTAACACCTAATTTACTGTTATTTAGATCTCCAAGGTTGACAACAACCATAAATTTGAGTTAAAAAGGTAACTTTCCTATTGAAAATTTTAAAAAACCCCATATGGGTGATGGGTCCCACCTAGAGGGACTCATTCACCCAAGGTGGCGAATGAGTCCCACCCTAGCTTTTTGAGGTGGGTTTTTGGGATTTTTGATGTTTTAAATTATTTTGTTGGGTTTTTAGCTAAAATAAGCCTTGAGATCCAAAATAATTGATCTTAGGGACCTATTAATGATGATTTAAAAGAGTAGTTAATGCAAATATACTAAAATAGATCCAGATTAAATTAGAAATTACAAATCTCCAAAAAGAGAGTCAATTTATGTCATTACAGTTGTATACATATATTTGATTCGCCTAAAACATATTTTCCTTTACACTTATATCCTCACAAATAGATAAATATCTATCTAATTCACTTAATAATAACATTTAATTATTTATTATCAAAATTGAAAAGCTCAACATAACTCTATTGGAAATATAGTAAACCAAGACAAATACGTTCAAGTTTCAATTGATTGATATCGGAATGCCGCCACATAGTTTGCAATGCAATCATTGTTTTTTCTAGTAAATCTTGATAAAGTGGTTCATAACTTCGTGTGAACACCTCTAAACTGTCCAACCAGTTTGTTTCACACCGATCTACTGCCAACCATAGAGAAAATAATTAACTTAATTGGGCTTTCTACAGTTTTTGCGCACTTCACCTCTTGTACCAGTAAGAGGTTTGATATTTCCCATATTCACCATGGCAGTAGCAAAATCACTGAAAAAAGTATTTTGATTTGTAGCATAGGAAGTAACCAGAGAATTGGTGGATCCTCCATTGAACAGTTCCTGGTCAGAGTGAAGAAGTCCTTTCTGGACTCTAAGATTTTTGTAGTAGTTGTTATCAAACGCAAGGGGAGTTTGAACATCTAAGGGAGATAGATTGTTGTCACCTCCAGTTCTCGGGCATTTAGCTTTTGCAGAAGTGGCGAATGCAGTGTTGATATTGGTTTCATTGTAGATGTGAGTTTTGAATGTGGTGCACCTTGCTTGACCAATTGTATGAGCTCCTGAAAATAAATACAATCACTCCATTGAACATAAATAGAACTTTAGTTATCTTGAATTTCTCTTAAAATTGATATTCAGCATATGCAATAAAAATACCTGATAGGGCTACCATATCCTTAGTAGAAAGCCCTTGATTACTAAAAGATGTAATGAGTGCACTAAGGCTGGATGCGGGACCCGGAATTTTGCTATTTGCGCCACTCAGACTTGCAGCCCTTGCATCTCTCCTTCCCAGCTGTACTGTCCATGTTGGCCCTCCCAACTAGCAATAATAATATAAGAAGCCTTAATAACTGTACTTGAAATTTATAGATTAAGCCTTAGTAAGAGTAGAAAGGAAGAAGACTAACAACCTCAACAACTGAATCGCGAGCAGCAATGGCGAGAATGTCAGCACAAGATACAGTTCCACTGCAAACTGATTCCACTTGAGTCTTGATGGTGTCTATCACGTTGAATCCTCTCGCAGAGTTGGCGTTAGGACCCGCTGTTTTCTCTCCCGTTACATTGGCGGAATCATCCAACAGTATCGATCCATCACACCCCTGCAAATTCAAACAACAATTAAAAAACTTGTTGAATTGGATAAGAACGTAAAAGACCAGATAATGAAAAATGGAAGGATTATCTAATTCAAAATCTTACATTGACGAAACAGTCGTGAAAGTGAAGGCGGACGAACGATGCGCCCATTCGTTTCTCCTTGGCGACTGCAGCTTTTACGGCAGCTTTCACCGTCGATAGTGCCTTAGGACACGTTTTATCGTAAAATGTCGAACTCAGCTGCCCATTGGCAGGACTCGAACACAAGATCACCAAGCTAATACATGCAATCAGACAGTTGGTCCTCATGACTGATCGCTCTGCAGGTGTACTAACTACAGAAGCAACTGTGTGTGGTGTTGAAAGTTTAGAGGAGTGGCATTTTATAATGGTGGAAGAGCTTGTTGCTCCGACTAATTAATGGGTAACAACTAAGCTATAATCTTTTCGCTATGTTTGACTTTGCTTTAGATCAAAATAGTGTCAGTGTGGAATGAATCCAAGTTTGTACAAAAAATCAACATAGGCGGCCCAGTTGACCAGCTAATTTAAAGCTAATTTGTACATTCATGCATGCCTTTAATAATCAGGATCCATGGTATTCAATAGAAGAATGGGTGCCTTCACACCAAGGCTGCTTCTTCCCAACTCTTACTGTAAGTATCTTCTACAGTGGGTATAAGATGATATTTTCTTTAAAAATTATGACAGAATGGCCAGTGAAAGAGATAGTTTACTGGCGTCGTCCATGAGCTTACGCTATCTATTACCCTTATCAAATCCAGCCGTGCAAGGGATGTGATTTCATGCAACAATCTTATTTATAAATATGTTTAATAATCAGATTCTTACGAACAGGTCAGATGACTTTATATATCATAAAAGATACAATCAACTTAATGATCCACCCATGTTATGTTCGTTGACAAACCAGAACGCGTTTATAGATAAGATAAAACGAACAAATGTCTTTTCTTCTGACTCAATCCAACGTTGAAAAACACACGCAAAGGCCAATTAAATATGTCTGTTTAGTAAACAGTCATTGTCGATTCACTAGTCGGCGCTAAAGACAAGTTGAACAACAGTAAAGCTAATAAAGGAAGTCAAAACTCTTAAATATTTTCTTTACTCTTTGCTTTCTGAATCGACGTAGTTTCCAGTGCTTCTCTTCCCACATCCACTTCCATGTGTTTTTTAACAAATTTGATCTCACGAAATTGCCAATGAACGTCACTTTTTCTTAAATTTAATTAAAAATACAATATTAAATTATTGAATGATAGGATTAAATAGTTTTGCCATAGCTTGAATTAGATAACACGAGGTCATTATAGTTTACAACGCTACATAGTTTTAAATTGGGAAGAAGATCCTTATGATAGAGGTATGCTTTTGGCTAAGCATCAATGTTGCACGGTTGACCAATCTAAGAGTGTTTTATAATGCATTGTCGAGCTAGAGTATACTAGATGGTGGATCAATCTTATGTGAAAAGTTTCATGGTTAATGTTTTTGAGATGGAGCAGTAATGGGATGGCTGATTCTTTTAAAATTATTTGGTTTCACCTTTGTGAGAGATAAATAGATGGAATAAGTGTATCATTTACGGTCAGTATTGATAGGCTTTTGTGAATCTATTCTCATGAAATATGGGTCATTAAGGTTGAATCATAAATAAACAATCAAATTTCAAATAAAATCACATAATTTGACACATTGCAGACAACTACTACTTCATAATTAGTGGATCTTATGAGCTCTATGGTGAATAGTTGATGAGGAACAACACTTTTGAATGTTTAAAACATGTGATAACAAACTAAGTGGGCTTGATCTTCAAGGAAAATCCATGTTTGGGTTCATTTGTGTTGGATTAATATAATGATGGATGGCCTTCAAGGAAGTCTATTTTTTCACCCTTTGAGGATTGCCTAGATGAAATAAGTGATAACTGGAGTATTAATGATCATAAATGATGGCGAGTTTGACTTAAAACGATATAGTTAAATTCATGATTAAATATCACATATTCTGACACGTTACTAGAAACCACATTCTTGATAATGGACAAGGTAAGGAATTCCATAATAAATTACTCGTATGTCATAGCAATTGCTAAAGCTTTTGAAAATGGTGTAGAAAACTAAGTTGTCTTGACCTTGGTTAAAATTTCATGGTAATAATGTATTTGAGTTAGAGTAGTACCAAGATAGGTGACCTGAGGAAGTCCCAACTCTTCATTCCCATAACCATTACCTTGATTCAAAAATTACTAGATAGACCATTAATGCACATGAAAGATGGGTTCTTTAGAGCCACTAACTAGGCATGTGCACCAAGATGGGGCACAAAAAAGTGGCCAAATACCCCAACACAACCAAAATACACTCACGTTTTGAATAAATTCAAATAATACACTTGTGTTATGGCTCAAAAAATTCAAGCCAAAATAGGAGTGCATTATGTAAAAAAATAATGTGCACATGTTATTATGAAAATAAAATGTATGTACTATTATCAAAACATAACATGAGCATTTTTTTATGAAAGCAAAACACATATGCCCTTTTATCAATAAAGTTATAAAAAGAGAAAGCCTATCCATTTTGCTCACTTGCAACCCATGTTTTTTGCAACTGTTTTCCTTCCCTCATCTTTGTATAACGCAATTTTTTCTTTCCCTTTGCAACCTTGCTTCTCAATGTCACATTGAAGAAGATGTGTATGATATTGTTTTGCATTAGATTTAATATTTTTTTGCATTAGGAAAAATCGACTATTTTTTATCAATTTCATGTTTTTTCAAATTATATAACAAATCATGTAAACCCTAAGCCACAAGAAAATTTAAATGATGAACTACTTGAGGAAAGGTATTAATTTTTTCATGGATGGAAGAGCTCTGGGTGTCAAACAACCATAACGGGCATTTTTTAAAATTTTGACCCACATAAGGGCCATGGTTAGGGTTTCTAGCTGATAGGGTTTGGTAGAAGCCTGCATATTGGGAAATAAAATCAACAACGAAGACATCTAAAGGAAATGATTCATGCAAAATATTGCTCAAGGACATGGAAGAATGGATAGTCTTTTATGGGCTAGCAACAACCTTATTTCCATTGCCAAAAGTTTGGACAGTCCAAAAATTGGGGGCCCACAAGCACTCTTTCAAAGCTAGTGGTAGGTAGGAAAGGTCATGTGACCTTCCCCAATAGTATCCCCATGTCGAAACCAAGCCCATCTAGCACCCCCTCTAATCTTCCTTTACTAATGAAAACGTGGTTTCAAAAGTCTACTTGAAAACTTGTTAGGCGATATAATAAGGAGACTGAAACCATCACTCTCAATAAAATGACGTGTTTTAGATACCTTGGAGACAAAAAAGGAAAAAAATGTGAGAGACAAGCAACACAGTAGGGCCCGAGAAAGTCACAAAAGTCTAAAAGGTATTATCTAGGTAACATTCTCGGAGGAACACATCAATCTTCAAATCAAGGAGCTTCAAGGAAAAGCTATTATTGGTAAGTTTTGGAACCTTAACCCTACTAGAATTTTTTTTTTTAAATGGGTTGAGGACAACTAGGTAGATGTCAATAAAGTTTAGTTGATGGATAATGACAAGGGGTTTTTTATTGCTATTTTCTCCTTGAAGCAAGAAAGGGATGATGTCTTCAAAGTGAAGACATAGTTATTACAAGGTAGAGGATTATATATTAAACCCTGCATCCCCAACATCAACCCTTCATCCACAGTTATAAATTTTGAGTCATTCTAGGTCCAACTAAGAGGCCTACCAATGGAATACAAAGACCTACAAATAATATAAATTCTCGTAATCAAATGGGTATTTTTATGTGTTGGGAACATGTGCCTCAATCTTACTGACCTGAACCTACTGAAAGAGAAAAATTGGTGAGAGACCTTAGATGTCTTACCGATAGGAATTTCAGCTCTAAAGGCTCGAAGTGGTTAGATCGGTGAGACAAGTGGTAGGTCTTGTAAATGGAAGATATTGGTGTGACCTAGACTATCGGTGTGAGTTTTCTAACTCTGAAGAATGCTAGGAGTCTGGCTGAGAAGTTGAGATCGTGGAGACTCTTGCTGACAAAAGTCATCGATATGACTTGAACTGTCAGTGTGAGTTTCTTAGCTCATAGTGAAGCACATTGTCTGGCCAATAATTGGACATTGGTGGGACTCTTACTGATCTCAGAGCCATCGAGGTGACATGTTACTTCGGGGCAACATTTTGAACATGTTCTGAAGCACACTTTCTTGTCGAGAGTTGGACATCGGTGTGACTCCTATCGATGATTTTTCGAACTATAGTTGAACTTATGCTCATCAAGAAAACTTAGTACCTCAATGGGATATTTCAGACTAGCTCTGATGCTTGTTGTTTTGCTAATAAGGTTGTTTGGTTGACATCAGTGAAACTCTTGCCAATCTGAGCGAAAGTCATCAGTGTGACTTGAACTATCGGTGTGAGTGTTCTAATTCTCATCGATGATAGAAGTCTGGTGGAAGAATTTCATCAAGGAAACTCTTGCTGATCTGATGCTTATGGTCATGATGGTTCTTTTGGGACATCGGGGAGACATGGGATATCGATGTGACTTTCCTGTCTTTCATCAGTAGTGTTGGTCATGCCGATGGACTCAAAGGTGGAATTTGGTTGAAGGAACATTGACTTGGTTGACTGTTGAGTTGTTCGATGGACTTTGGATGACTGAGCTGAGCTGGTAGTGATTGTTCACTAACTAGTAAGATCAATAGTTGATCTATAGAGGAAACCGAATTGAACCAGTTTTGGATGATGAAGAAAACTTGTTGTGAAGAATTGGTCGAGTGTAGAGAGGACAGGAGATGGAAGAATGATCAGATAGTTTTCTTGGAAGGATCGTTGTATGTGAATACATTGTAACAGTAATCAAATTAGAGAGAACGTCATTGATCTAGAATTTTATGCTGCTAGATTCTCTTGAGATGGAACAAGATGTAAACTTTGTAAAGGCTTAGAGCCTGAATTGTATTTGTAACTATTTTCTATTGCTGAATAATACAGTGGTGATCATCTGAACTTTTAGAGTGTGGGGTTTTTTACTCGAAAGGGATTTACCCATGTAAATGTATGTCCATGTTTTATGTTCCATCTTTCATGTTTAATGGTTCTACGAGATTGAATCTGTTAATTGGAGTTGTTTGGAAGTGGTTTAATAAGCATTTATTTTTCTCTAAGGCTCAATGTGGGAAATGAACTATGTCTGGTTCTGCCTTGTGGTATAGTAGTTTGTGTCTTTGAGGCAATCTGATGAATCAAAAACTACCAAAGGCACTTCTTATCTTGGATGTTTTTGTTGAGATGCCAACATTCTCTCACAACAAGTGGTATTAGAGCCTTCTTCTAGGATTTTGTTTTTGCTTGCATGTGCGGAATTGTGAGTTGCATGTACTTGCATGGACGCGCATGTGACTTTCATGTTAGCATGAATTCCTAGCATTTTTGGTTCTCAGTATTCCTTCTATGAAGATTTCTTAGTGTGATAGGCTTGAGTAAATATGAAGAAATCAACTTATGGATTTGTCCTTTGGTGAGTAGAAATTCTTGCTTTTTTTCTTTGAGTTCCAAGTGACAACATGCATTCTGAAGGCTAGGGAAGATGGAGAAACTAGAGTTAGTCATATTGAATAAATGTGACCTCAAGCTCATGAGTTGGGAGCGGTATAACCCTCATGCATGGGGTGGAATATTATTGTCTCTATGGTTGTGTTGCAGCAAGCTTTCATATTAGGTGTTTGTGTGAGAGGCTCACTTGTGATATGAAGTGTTGGAAACTATGCCTCAACTTTCTAGCTTGAAATCTCTTGAAGACTTGGCGTTTTCTCTTCATTTATGGCCTTTACCACTTTACTATGGGGAACAATTAATAGAGTTGTGGTTGCATGGTTTACCACTTTATCGTGAGCCTTTGTTGTTCGGTCTGCGGTTGGCCGGTGTTACCGCCTTACCATGATAGACTCCTCATTGTTCGATGATTGCATGGTGAAGGCTTGATGGTCAGCACAGTCAGTTACCTCCTTATCATGGAGGCCTTTGCGCAATGGCGTGGATACACAGTGTGCTTGGTGGTTAGCTTGGGTGTTTACCACCATACTGTTGGAGGCTATTCTCTGCCTCATGGTTGGGTGGTGGCACCGCCATACCGTGGGGGCCTTCTGGCCTTGGCATGGTGGTGCGGTGTAAGTACCTCCATAGCGCGACAGTCTCTTGGTTGCTAGGAGGTTATGCGGTGGACATGGCAGACATCAATAGAAGCTTACTGATATACCGTGAAGGCTTGTTCTTTAAGCCGTGGTGGTGCAGTTAATGATGGCAGTTTGGCAAGTGGGTTGTCACTACCATATCGTGGGTGTCTTCTTGCTAGGGTGCGGTAATGTGGTATATACCGCCTTACCACAAGCATATGATGGATGGCGAGTGGTGGCACGCTAGAAGGAGCTCAAGTTATGTTGATTCTTTGGGCGACGATCAAAGGGATGGACGAATAGTGCAACAACATGTGGCATGACGATATTCATTGTTGTTGTAAATCAACAATTATAGGTGGAAAGGTTTATTCTTTGGAAGTGATATATTTGCATTAAATGAATTATTTGATTCAGGATGTTGATGGAGTGTAGATATGACTTTGTATTCCAATTTAATGTTGGGCAGCTTGATGTGTGTTGTATAGTGGTGCACGTTATCAAAGAATGATGGAAGCTTGTCGGTGAAGTAATTAAATATGCCCTCATGGTTGTTGATTGGGATGACTGAGAGATCATGCAGTGAGAGTGTTTGAGCAGTATGCTAAGGAATTGTAACTATGAACACTGAGTGACTCAGAATAGGTGAAGATGTGAACTTGAGAGGTGATAAGGCTATTGTTGGCCAAGAGGCTAGCTGAGGGAGTAGGTTGGTGAGATGAAATGAGTTTCCACTGTATGTCGTGTGAGGACATTTTAACAGTGCGAGGATTTTGTATAATGGTGTTACCTATATTCTCCAGATGGACAAGATGTAAAATTCTGAAGAGCATAGCTCTGAGATTGTATTGTAACTATTTTTGTTGCTAATTAATACAATTGAGCTAAGTGTTTTGGAGGGTGGGGTTTTTTACCGGAAAAGGGTTTTCCCCACGTAAATCTGTGTGTCCATTAGTCTATCTTTCATGTTGTTGAATCTATTATTTGTATGCATGTACTTTTCTCAGAAGGATTGATGGGGGAAACAACTGTGCCTATTTCCACTTTATAGCATAGTGGTTTTGTGTCTTTGAATTGATTCGAAGAAAATTAAAGTCACTAAGGCACTATTGTTCTTAGATGTTTCATTCTAAGATGACACATTCCTTTTCTCCAACAAGTGGTATCAGAGCCAGTTAAGGGAGGTCAAGGTTTGTTCAAGATACCAACAAGTGGTATTAGAGCCCTGTTTTGGATGCTGGTTCTAGGTATTTTTCCTGTGAATATTTCTTAGTTTGTTAGGCTTGAGGAAATCTGGAGGAATCAACTAATGTTTGATCCTTTTATGAGTGAAATTCCTTGCTCTTTTGAGACAACACGTAACATGAAAGATGTTGGATAATATTGGAGTTGATCATATTGTGATGATGTGGTATGACACTCCTGGTTGGCAATGAATGATCCTGATGCACAGGGTGTGAGTTTATGCTTATGGTTGTGTTGCAGCAGAGCATGGTTCATACTGGGTGTTTGTGTGATAGGCTTCCTGGAAGTATGGAGTTGCTTGGGTTGTTGTTTAGCCATGGAGTATTGTGCTTGTGTTGGGTATTTTGACTTAGCATTGAAGGCATTTTTATCTATTACCCTAATTGCATAAAGGCTATGAAGTTGATCTCTGAGTGGTCTGAAAACTTCTAAATAGCCCGGCTCTCTCATATGCTTGTGCATGAGTGTGTTTTTGGAATTGGTTTGAAATGGCCCTGGAGTTCCTATATTACCTGTATCTTGTACTAGCATGTTTTAGTTTCATGTTCTTTGGCTCTGAAGGTTTTCTATAGATTTTCCTAAAAAGTCTGAAATACATATTCATGTTATCTTTTCATTGTTCTAGTTAACCATGTTGGTTATGTGTAGACTCTTGGGTCGTCCAGATGTGCAGTGGATATGGACATGCATGGGTGTTTTATAAACATTGTGGTTTTGCCGGTTTTGCACAGTCAATGAAAACTTGTGGTCTTGTGGAGCTGTTGTTAAACATTTTTCAAGACCTTGGCTGTTTGGGGTGTGACTAGATGAGACGGTTGCAGTTTGACATGGTTTTGAGGAGGTGTGATGTCTTCTCTACATGGGAGTGTTGGTATGTATTTTTTCACTCAACATTCTTGTGGTGTTGCTTGTTGGTTTCTTAGACTATGGTGCTTGAGTTGTGGACATGATTGGAAAATCAGATCTGTTGTTGATCTCATGTCTGAGTCAAGTTGTCTACATGGTTCTCTTTGAGTACTCAGTTTTGCAATTTCCAGTGTGATGATAGATTTGTAGGCTTCGTTGAGTGGATCTACAAGTTATGCAATGTTGTGGGACAACTTGGAAGTGGACTGTCAATATCCATGAGGTTGCTTCGATGGTGGTGCAAATCTATTAGCTGGCCTTGTTTGTGGTCACTTGTGCATTGGTGTAGCTGCTTTGAGATGAGAGGATGGATGGTGTTGAGTACTTGAATAGTCAGTTATGGGGACTTGTAGCCTGTGCATCACGATGTCATAGAAATCTTGATACACATTATAGTGTAAGATTTTGACAGTGATGGAGTGGTCTGCATGGTTTGGAGATCTTGGTGTGGTTTGGCTTTGTTGTCAGATGGACATGTTGTCAATTGTACCTGGAGTTTTTTAGATCAGTAGATGTCTGGTCATGATGCTTGGAAAGCTTTGTGTCATGGTTCAATGGGAGCTTTAGTAGTGACTGTGCATTCATCACTTGATGGTGAATGATCTTCTTTGGTGTTCCAGATGTTTCTAGGAGGGATTCTTAGATCTTGTTTCCACAGAAGAGTTTTTTCACATTTGCAAGGACAATCTTTGAAGATGTACAATATCCTGTAACCATGGAGGATGTCTAGAGTCTCTTGCTGAGGTGTTGGTGGTTCTTGACAAGTGATATTGGTTTAGATTTTGTTTGCTTGATGTAATGTATAGTCTTGCTTGAGTATTAGAGTTTTGGCATGTTGCATTGCTCTTGAGACCATAGCTTGTTCACTTGAAGCATGGTATCTCCTAAGTGGGATGAGTAGATCATGATGTCATGATAATTTCATGTTTCAATTGTTTGGAACTTTGACAGTAGTCTGGTGATTCTTTGTGTTTTGGGTGAACTGGTCATATGCTCGAGAACTTCATGTTAAATGTAGTTTGGAGTTTAGCATGAGATGATCGGTTGTAGGTGTTCATGGATACATGAGAAATAAGGTGAGGCTGAAATTCCTTTTGAGAAAGGTTTTGTTTATAGTTGAAATTCTGAGTAGCCTACACCCTGGTTGGACGCGAGTTCAATAGAGACCAATGAGGAGATTTCTTTTGGATGAGTCATGGTGGCTTGTATATCTTGGAGGAGCATTTTCTTTTTTTCTGCCTTTGGTCTGCTCGGCTTTGAAAGTTTATTTGAGAGGTATTTTCCCATTATAGCTTTTAGATATGTGATATGCTTTATCTTTCATACATATGAATCTTGAGTTGCTGCTTTAAGATCCTGGAGGATTCATAGTGAAAGGTGGACAACATAGTTTATCTCCTTGAGCCTTTGTGTTATATCATCATTTTCATTAGAACTCGTAGGAGATAGTTATATGGGTTAGTTTGATCTTCTTTGAGAGGCTTACATCCATGATTTGTTAAGTTGAATAGTTGGGTGTTGTAATGGCTTTTCCTTTGGGATGTGAAGGAGACCATTCTTGACACAACTGGCATTAGAAGTGTGTGTAGGAGGATTCTACATGTTGTGATTTGCAATTTCTCTTTAGTCTAGTTTTTTCTTCTTGTATGTTTGATCTCATATGAATTTAGATGTGATATGTGGGTGATCCCACAATAGTGGTTTATAATTTTTGGGCAAACTAGACACTGCAATTATTATTATTAACTAAATCTTCACTTTCAAGCTCTTGTAGTGGCTAAACCATGAGGAATTTGAAAATGATGCAAACTAGAGTCTCATCACATTTTGTCTGTAGATTCTAAAAATATTTTTTTGAAATTTTTTGGAATCAGATTGCACTTTTTTTTCCATCTCCCATGAAAACTAGTTTTTTTTAGAAATCACCAGTTTTAAAAAGTGATGCTCGCCGTATACAACATAAATTTTTTTGTATGAAGGATAAAATTCGAATGTTTTTTGAATTTAGATTTTTAGCTATGATATCTAGTACTTTAATTTGGTCTCATAGTTTTTTATTGAATATTTTTTCCTTAATCAAATTTCAAAGTCAAACCAATTGCAATTCAGACATATGTGGACTATATACAACATAACTTTTTCTGTATGAATCGAAATTCAATTTTTATTTTTTTAATGGATCAAGGACATCAATACCCAGCCTTGGCATATTTTTTAAAAAATTATTTTGATAATTTGTTATTTTTCCACATGTGCAAACCAAAGATTTTAATTTTTAATGAAAAACCTATGTTTAAATAAAACTAAAAAATAAAATACATAATAAAAGCAAATCATATTAAAATTATATTCGACGGATAGCTCATTCTGAGCAATATCATTATTTAGCTGGGTTTTTGAAGTTTTCTGCATTTTCAAATTCAAATTGAGCTTCAAACGACAATTTTTTACAAAAAAAATCTATTTTTTGAGAAGCTAGGGTAAAAAGGGTGTTCGACCGAACCTCTTAATGGGGTTCATCCGAACCCCTTTAAAATAATGAATGAAATTATTTTAAAGGGATTCGGCTGAACCCCCCTGAAATTGGTTCGATGAACCCCTTCAGTATACATACAAAAGTCAAACAACTTTTCGAGGGTTTTTGTGCATTTTTCTGAGCTCCTCTGGTAAACGGTGTTTTCCAAGCAACCCACATGCTTTCAAATGTGTCGACTGAAAAAGACAAATCAAAGGTGAAAAAATGTTGGATTTTTTAAAAATATTTCATATTTTATTTCTTATTGTTGCATTTGTTTTGATTAATATAAGTTTTTTCAATTC
The DNA here is from genome assembly GCA_007115665.2 of Sequoiadendron giganteum. Classification (NCBI taxonomy): domain Eukaryota; kingdom Viridiplantae; phylum Streptophyta; class Pinopsida; order Cupressales; family Cupressaceae; genus Sequoiadendron; species Sequoiadendron giganteum. Next base: position 751,503,000 of record CM021102.1, on the reverse strand, counting down.
TTGTGAGAGATATTCTGCATTTTGTAGGAGAATTTGTTGTTATCTTAAATCTAACATTTGTGTTTTGAAGAAGAAAATGGGACAAAAAGCAAAAAGAAAAAACAAAGCTCAACGAAAATTTTCAAAAGATAAAGAAGAAAATAGATGCAAACAAAACTTGACAAATTATCATAGAAAGAAACAAGGTACGTGTTTATTTATTCTCTTTTTCGTCAAATATGGGTAAATTTATTTACTTACAATAGTGATTTTATCATATGTTTTGTCTATCAACAAGGAAAAATGCATCCAATAATTGATATATAAGAAAATTGAATGTTCTTGTATTCTATAAAACTAGAATCTGCAAATTATCACTAGATTTTATGAATGTTTATACTAAATGTTTTACTAGTTTTGATCTACAATATATTTCTTTTTATTTGTATTTTTTTGTAGCACCCAATTTTGCATAGATATCTATGTGTATGTCTTTTAAATCCTTATATTTATTTCATCCAATTGTGCATCATCAATTATATAGATATGGTAGAAACACCATTTTTCACCAATATTTCTCCCTCTATCAAGTAGTATCTCCTTTTGTATCAATACATGAAAATGAATAGTAGGGAAATTATTATGTATAACCAAATTGGATTAAAGAAGATGACACAAGATAATTCAACAAAAGAGAATTTTTAAACTCATATAAAAAACTAAATAGTGATAATTAGTTGAGAAGGTGGGGATAACTCAAACACCCCACAAACACACAAAAATTAGTAAAAAATATAAGTAAATTATAATAAATAGAATCATATTAGTTAACAATAACTATTTTTGGATTAGGATAGATTTAACAAGAAGTACGATGAATATACACATAAAGCATACATTAACTAAATAAGTTTATATGCGAAGAACATATAATGTAGAAGTATGTATCTAAAATAATATTTTCTAAATTTTCTAACACATAATCTAACATAGAATTAGAATATTCTTTATAAGAGTGAAATAATTCATAAAGAAATAAACATATATTGATAGTAAAAAGAAAAATGTATTGAATTTGATAACCTAAATAGTGATAATTAGTTGAGAAGGTGGGGATAACTCAAACACCCCACAAACACACAAAAATTAGTAAAAAATATAAGTAAATTATAATAAATAGAATCATATTAGTTAACAATAACTATTTTTGGATTAGGATAGATTTAACAAGAAGTACGATGAATATACACATAAAGCATACATTAACTAAATAAGTTTATATGCGAAGAACATATAATGTAGAAGTATGTATCTAAAATAATATTTTCTAAATTTTCTAACACATAATCTAACATAGAATTAGAATATTCTTTATAAGAGTGAAATAATTCATAAAGAAATAAACATATATTGATAGTAAAAAGAAAAATGTATTGAATTTGATAACCTAAATAGTGATAATTAGTTGAGAAGGTGGGGATAACTCAAACACCCCACAAACACACAAAAATTAGTAAAAAATATAAGTAAATTATAATAAATAGAATCATATTAGTTAACAATAACTATTTTTGGATTAGGATAGATTTAACAAGAAGTATGATGAATATACACATAAAGCATACATTAACTAAATAATTTTATATGCGAAGAACATATAATGTAGAAGTATGTATCTAAAATAATATTTTCTAAATTTTCTAACACATAATCTAACATAGAATTAGAATATTCTTTATAAGAGTGAAATAATTCATAAAGAAATAAACATATATTGATAGTAAAAAGAAAAATGTATTGAATTTGATAACCTAAATAGTGATAATTAGTTGAGAAGGTGGGGATAACTCAAACACCCCACAAACACACAAAAATTAGTAAAAAATATAAGTAAATTATAATAAATAGAATCATATTAGTTAACAATAACTATTTTTGGATTAGGATAGATTTAACAAGAAGTACGATGAATATACACATAAAGCATACATTAACTAAATAAGTTTATATGCGAAGAACATATAATGTAGAAGTATGTATCTAAAATAATATTTTCTAAATTTTCTAACACATAATCTAACATAGAATTAGAATATTCTTTATAAGAGTGAAATAATTCATAAAGAAATAAACATATATTGATAGTAAAAAGAAAAATGTATTGAATTTGATAACCTAAATAAAAAGTTGAAAGTTTTAACTAACTTTATTCCTAGATTTAAGATTAATAACACAAAAATACTATCCAAAATAGATAAATCAACAAGTGTAAATGGTCTTAAATCTAAATTGGTTTCACCTATATAAACTATGCAAGCTTATTTTTCCTATTAAAAAAAAGTACTATGTTTTTATTAAACAAAATATTAAAAATGGGATTTAATTATAAACAAAGAAAAACCTAGAATGAGAGTTGAGAAATAGATATCTCATCATGATAGGAATCTAAAATTATGAATCAATAGAAGATAATAAAAATTACATCATGTTTCCTAGATGGTAGCATGACTAAATTAAGGTCTATATGTCTACATAGATTTTTGTTGTACATAAAAAATAACAATTTATACAAAATTTGAAAATCTATAAAATACACAACCAATAACAAAAAAATTTAGTAGAATAACATGATAAATTTGTTAAAATAAATTAAATGATATAAAATGGTCATAATGTTATTTAAACTGAGCTCTAGTATAATATAATTATGATAGATAGGAAAAGACACAAAACCTCCATGTGAAAAGATTTCCAAGAATACATGTAGCTAGTGCCACAAAGGGAAAGGGGTGAATTTTTTTTATCTTACCAATTATATTGTCAAATATCTAATTTGGTATTTTTACCTCCACAAATAATCAAATAAAAAGACATTAGATTAATATGGTTATGCTCTTATCTTATGTGGATCTAGAAGTTCTAAGATGAGTACAACATAAAAAATATATATAATCTATAGCAATAAGTGTATCCCTTAGATATATAAAATAAATAAAATTGAGAAGATGGATCAACATGAAAATATAATAGTTAAAAATATCACATGTTGTAATGTACACTCATATTTTTGATGAAAAATAGTCATGAGTAATGCAAGTGTTACTTTCTTCATGTAATACTTGATAAAATTATTGTGTACTATAAAGTGTATTTTTATTGATTTGGGGTAATTTTAATTTAATGACTCATTTATCTATAAGATGGGAGGGGCAAGTTTCTTTAATTTTTTAGCATTCTAGTCCTTACATATTCCTACTCTTGCATACATAGATCACATCGTGCATAGTCCTTGTATGTACATATATATCATTTCACCTAGTTCTTGCATGTACAACCCCTTGCATATATCAAGATCATATCACCTAAGTTCCAAGTTGCATACATTCCATGAATTTAGTCATTTTCATATTCATCATTGAACAATAGAACCCTTAGCTCTTGCACAAGCTGGACACTACTCTTCATAGGTCTCACAATCAACCCATTTGCTATCTATCACCCACATCACTTAAGGTTTATCATAGACTTTCAAGTTAGGAAACATGTTTCCCGTTATCCTTGCTCGTCTAGGAAAATCCTTTTGGAGTCCATCATCTCCTACATACCCTCTCTTAGTAATTGGTCCCTTGTGTTTATCCATCATATCACAAGTCAATCCTTGCATCATAACCAAATTTTGACCTAGAGTTGCATTTGACCTCTTGGATTCTTAATTTATCACATCATATTGGATACCATTTTCATTGCATTATAGTCCTTACATATTCCTACTCTTTCATACATAGATCACATCACATAGTCCTTGTATGCACATATATATATATTTGTTGTTTTATAACTTGAAAATTAGATTTTGTTTAGTATTAATAGATAGGGATTGAAGGTTGAGACACAAATCCTAACGATCACTCGTAATGGGTACCTATCTAAGAAAAATAAAATATTTAAATTTACTAGGTCTTGACTATCTACTTAGGTACAAAGAGGCTCATAGACTTACCACACTATCTAATAACATGTTATTTTTTATGGAAACCATAACATTCTTATATGTTATATAACATGATTGAATTATAGAACTTATTGTAACAAGTCCAAAACTTAGTTACTAGCATGCATAAATTTAATTGCATTAAAATATGAAAATATAATAGTTCAAGCTATCATGTTGTAACACACTCATATTTTAGATGAAAAATAGTCATGAGTAATGTGTGTTATTTTCTTCATGTAATACTTGATAAAATTATTGTGTACTATAAAGTGTATTTTTATTGATTTGGGGTAATTTTAATTTAATGAATCATTTATCTATAAGATGAGAGGGGCAAGTTTCTTTAATTTGTTAGCAATTTGAGTTCAAAATTAAATCACTTTTATTTTCATTTAAATGTTGAATCATTTTTTTAGTTATAATCTAGATTTTGAATCTGTTGACACCTCCAAACAATCATCTCTAAGTTGAAATAAATTATGCACGCTAAATTTAATGTTGAATGAAATGCATAAAATAAACCCCTCAAATTCTTCTTTTAGCATGTGTCCAGCTGGAATTAGCTAAATGTTATTTTAATTGTTTTTTTTTTCTTTTCAACTCGCATTTTACATGCATTGGTTAAAAAAGAACATACATATGCATATGGGTTAAAAAGAACAACAAACTTTGTTTTTCATTGGGTTTAAAATTAACTCTTAGATAGGTTAAAAAGAACAACACACTTTGTTTTTCATTGGGTTTAAAATTAACTCTTAGATAGAAAACACTACAAATGGTTAAAAATAACCCCTTTGCTTGAAAAACACTACAAATGGATAAAATGAACCTTGTGCATTATTTGTTTGTTCACATTTTGATTTTGGTTTAAAAAGATCACCATGCAAGTGTGATCTGAAATATTCATGCGCTCTCGCTTTGTTTTAAACAAAGATCAATTGAACTATGAATATTTTGGTTCGCTTTTGTTAAGCCTTAGATCTTGGGCCTGCTTTGGTGGGAAAAAGTGCTCACCCCAAAGCGACTCAAACTAGGAATGGGCTAAAGCCAAGCGATGCCCAACTGGTATATAAATTCAAATGTTAAGAAAAACTTAGCATTACAGAACTTCTTGCGGACCAGCAATTGACTCCCCAATACTCTTGTGGTGCGTTGAAACCTATAGACCCTAACCTCTGCAGATTGGGATGATAATGCCTCTCGCGTGGCCTTCGAAACGAGTGCCCGAAATAAATCCTTTGTTTTAGAAAACCATAAACCTTCTATTCTTTGGTGCAGCAACGGTCGTTGCCAAGGCACCCGCACCTGCGCAGTTCTTAGTAGAAATGATCAATCTACCATGGGAGTTTCATGGAGATTGGAAGCTTGGTTGCCCTAAGAAGTGAGTGTACTATAAGGGGGAGCCCATGGGGCCAAGCTTCTGAAATTCATTCGCTAAGGATATGCGATTCGTGGGATCCATAAGAATATTGTCCTTGCAACCTTAGGATTTTTTTTCTAAATGTCTTCTATGTGGTTGATTTTCATTCTTTACAACATCACGTGTTTGCCAACTTTTTTCAGACAACATGAACAAATGAACATCATCCTCCAAATCTAAATCAACATAGTCGAACTATAATAAATTCCTTGCAATCTGCTTGAAATTTTGTCTAGTGTGAAAATCTCACCTTGTCATTCTGTCATCTTCAATCTCATCCATCCATCCAAAATTGCATTTTCTATAAAATATCAATTTTGTTCTCATTTCGACACCTCTTAATTTGATCACATCACATATTCCTTGTATACATATATATCATTTCACCTAGTTCTTGCATACATGTACAACCTAGGCTGCATATATCAAGATCATATCGTGCCTAAGTTCCAAGTTGCATACATTCCATGAATTTAGTCCTTTCCATATTCACCATTGATCAAATAGAACCCTAAGCTCTTGCATAAGTTCCACTACTCTTCATAGGTCTCAAAACCAATCTATTTTTTATCTATTGCCCACATCACATAGTCCTTATATACATATATATCATTTCACCTAGTTCTTGCATGCATGTACAACCCAGGTTGCATATATCAAGATCATATCATGTCTAAGTTCCAAGTTGCATACATTCCATGAATTTAGTCTTTTCCATATTCATCATTGATCAAATAGAACCCTAAGCTCTTGCACAAGCTCCACTACTCTTCATAGGTCTCAAAACCAATCCTCTTTTTATCTATCACCCACATCACATATTCCTTGTATACATATATATAATTTCACTTGGTTCTTGCATACATGTACAACCCAGGTTGCATATATCAAGATCATGTCATGCCTAAGTTCCAAGTTGCATACATTCCACGAACTTAGTCTTTTCCATATTCACCATTGATCAAATAGAACCCTAAGCTCTTGCACAAGTTCCACTACTCTTCATAGGTCTCAAAACCAATCCATTTTTTATCTATCGCCCACATAACATAGTCCTTGTATACATATATATCATTTCACCTAGTTCTTGCATACATGTACAACCCAGGTTGCATATATCAAGATCATATCATGCCTAAGTTCCAAGTTGCATACATTCCATGAATTTAGTCTTTTCCATATTCATCATTGATCAAATAGAACCGTCAGCTCTTGCACAAGTTCCACTAATCTTCATAAGTCTCAAAACCAATCCATTTTTTATCTATCACCCACATCACATAGTCCTTGTATACATATATATCACTTCACCTAGTTCTTGCATACATGTACAACCCAAGTTGCATATATCAAGATCATATTGTGCCTAAGTTCCAAGTTGCATATATTCCATGAATTTAGTCCTTTCCATATTCACCATTGATCAAATAGAACCCTAAGCTCTTGCACAAGTTCCACTACTCTTCATAGGTCTCAAAACCAATCCATTTTTTATCTATCACCCACATCACATAAGTTTTATCATGAACTTTCAAGTTAGGGAACATAGGTACATTATCCTTGCTCATCTAGGGAAATCCTTTTGGAGTCCATCATCTCCTATATACCCTCTCTTGATCATTGGTCCCTTGTGTTTATCCATCATAACACAAGTCAAGCCTTGCATCGTAACCAATTTGGAACTAGAGTTGCATTTGACCTCTTGCATTCTTAGCTTATCACATCATATATCATACCATTTTTATATATCCCATATGAGAATCATATCCTTTTCAAATGCATTTTTTCCATGGAATTCTTAAGTTCAAGAATCTTTAATTTCATTTGATTTCATATGTTCAACTACACTTATATATCATCATCTCTCACTTTCTTTGCACAATATTTTGTGACATGTACAAATGGCTCAACCAGCAGGAAGTTCTCAAGCAAAAGTTGAGCCCAATCTAGATATTGGACCAAATGAATCAGTTGAAGAACACATGGACCTTGAAGATAGGGAGGAGGCCCGAGTTCAAACAATGCATGTTGGAGAGGGGTCAGGATCACTTCCTTCTACACTAACGGATAAGCATATAAAAGTAGCTGAAACAGTGGGGAAACAAATTTCTTATAGAAATTTACATCATTTACTTAAAATGTATATGGAGAAACTGAAATGTTATACCGACCAACCTAAAAATAAAAGTAATAGGTCAATAACTAAATCTGTAAATAGAATAATCCATGATCATTTCAATCATCTTGAAACACTTGAGAAAACCCAATTGTTATCGTGTTTACTTCTTCATGATGAGCTGAAAGAGTCATTACAATTGATGGGTGTATATTTTGCATCGAATAAGAGGAAACACATGAGACTACAAAAATATATTGTTGAAAATTTTAAAAAAGGTTTAGATTCCATTGGGAAAAGATCTCGATCAGTGGATAAGGCCATTGCAAGAAAGGTAATTTTGACATCTGTTTTAAATAAAGAAATATCCAAAAAAAAGAAAAATGTCAGCACTTTCCACTAAATTTGGTTATAGTAGAACCACACTAATAAAATATGAGAAAAAGAGAAAGGTTTTAGATGATAGTTCTGAAGGAAATTGGGCAATTATGTGTAGAGCTCCATGTTCTGACAGGATTGAAGATGTTGTTAGGAACTTGATCTCAACTTTTTGGAATGATCAAATTCGTCTGTCATCAAATACTAGAGATGTTATGAGGCATGGGATTGGACCTAGTATTTATGAAGAACATATTAAACATTGGCTAGACATAACACAACTTGAGATGTATATGAACTTTTGTAATATGTATCCTCATATAAAGATTGGGCAAACAATGTTTGAAAGGTTAAAGCCATATTATGTGAAGATAAACAATTTTTTTGAAACTTGTTATTGTTGTTATCACATTTAATTTGATCTCTACTATCAGGTGTTTTGAAAAATGAGAGAAGAAAGATATGGTTTTCAAAATGCACCTCCTAAATAGGAAAGTTTTTTCATAAAGGATCTATTATGTGATCATGAAAATGGACCTCAAATAAAATGCATAAAAGGACTTTGTGAAACATGTGAAAATTTGGCTAACTTTCCTTCAACAAATGAAAATGCTGACCTAAGTTAGATAGTAAATTGCAAGAGTTATAAGTATGTAAAGTTTCAAAAAAAAATTGGGAAAGAATCCACAAGGTTAAACTATGTAGAAGAGGAGATACCTATTGGGAAATTTATGGAAGATTTTCAAAAATTGATACAACCATACATACAACATTTATTTTATGCTAAGTGGCAAGCACATAAATTTCAAACATTAAGATATACTTTCCCACTTGGAACAATTATATCAGTAGTTGAGTTTGCAAACAATTACTCTTTTGTACATCAAAAAGAGATTCAATCAGAATATTACTTTTCAAAGCAAGTCACTATTATGGTTCATGTGTGTTATCGACATGCACAATTGGAATTGGATGGTGTTGAGAGTATAGATGAACAATGAGCCATAAAGAAAGAATATCACTTTTATATTAGTGATGATAAAGAGCATGACACTTTTTGTACAACATTGTTTTACAAAATATTTTTTTGAGAATTTGAGAAGCAGGGGTGTAAAATTTGAAAAACATTTCGTATGGTCAGATGGATGTGCGACACAATTCAAATCATCACGGCCATTTTATGCACTTTATAGATATCATAAAATTTACAACATATCACATGTTTGGAGTTTCTTTGAGAGTGGGCATGGAAAGGGTGAGCATGATGGCGCAGGAGGTTGCATCAAACATGCTTTAAGAAAACATCAAATGAGTTATTCATAAGATCATATAGATGATGCACATGATGTTGTTGAATGGTTCAAGTAACACTTTGCATCAAATGAGGTCAACACATCTTCAAGAACAAACTAAAACATTCCACATAGAGTGTTTTGAGAGATATCGGGTATGTATAAATTACATTTAAAATAAATAAATTTATTTAAATTTAAAATTTACACATATATATATACACATGTTCAAGTTCACATAAGTTTGTTGCAATTACATTTATCTAGGTGTGGATAGAAGATCGATGCATGGATACAAGAGGGAAGAAAAAACAAGATCTTTGCATTGTGTTATGAGTTTAGATAGTCACCCTGGATGGACATTATACATGAGGGATTACTCTTGTTTCTACACTGAGTGCATTGTGGGAAACTCTCATGCATGCAACAATGAAGAACTTGAATAAGTTAGTAAATGGGATATGGTACCACTATTCATTTCAGACACATATGATAAAAATGAGGATGAAATATTTCAAGACATTCCTTTGATTTCAATTGATTATGACCATACTTCAGGATTGGTTAGAGAAGGTACATGTGTAAATTTTCAATAATTTAAATATTATATAAATTTAATGATCTTTAACTTGTCTAGAGACAATTCTAAAAATTTTAGAATTTTATTGTGTAAATTTGGTGTGCAGGAGATGTTTTTGCAATTATAGCAGAGCCTAAAAACATAGAAGGTGTTATCTATTATTTACTGCATTGCACATAAGAGAGGAATAAGCTAACATGACCTGAAACAAATGATGGAATGTTATTTCCCATAGGTGAGTTTGAATTTAAAATTATATATATAAATTGTGTACATGTGTACATTACCTTAAAAACATTAAATATATATTGTACAAACCTTGAGCACGCAAATGTTGTACACATGCACATGTATTACCTCAAGTTCATGTTTACCATGCAGGTTCTGTTGTTGTGCAGGGGATATATCTAAAACAAGTCAAAGTTGTTCAACGTGGGATTCATTTTGTGGACTATCAAGTTGATAAAAAGGTATATCAATATAGTCACTTTATAATTGCTACCACCCTACATCTTCATGCAGTTCTACATGCACGTGGACGAAAAAAATGGAGACTAGATAGTGATGCCATCAAAAAAATTTACATGTTATTCAAGAGCGGGTTGAACTAGAATTTTTGAGTTATATTATCTCCATGATTTTCAATTTCACTTGTACGTGTACATACATGTTCAAGACGGGAACTTATAGTAACTTGTTTGAACTCTCGATTGTTTTAGTTACTTATAACATATGTTGATGACAAGTGTTTTAAATATGGTTGGACACAAATTAGGGGTTGAAATACATTGAGAACCTTAAATTGAGTAGATATTTCCAATTATATATTTGTTCCATGGAATTCAAGTACTTGTTATGTACATAATGTGCAAACCTTGTCATAAAAAAATCATTGGAAGAGTGATGGTGGGAGTCGAAGAAAATTTAGTGTTAGTTTCAATGATCCCCCAAATCTAGCATGTTTATTTATTTGTATCTTCAAGATAATTTTGTATTGATGTATATAGTTGTATATATTTAATCAAGATGGTTGATATTATAGTTAATTAATTTCTCTATTGAAATGTAGCATGTTCAATATTATTGCAAGTATGTATATTTAAATAATTTTTTAATTTAAATTATGAACTTTATTGAATCATTGCATCATATTGGAGATTATTGTCAAGTCATAACATGGACACATGATTTAATCTTCCTATTTCCTATTAGGTATATTCCTAGGACAAAACCCTATATTAATATAGCTCAATTTGAGGCTTCTCTTGTGAAAAATATATATTTATCTAGATATATATTAATAGGGAAGAGGGATTTGATCATTTATAACAGCTTGCATGTTAGTGATGATAAGAATAGGAATTTGAAACTCTTTAAGAAAGATACCAATTGTTTACCATAGTTCTTATTCATGTTCACTAAATACTAGTTTTTTACCATATTTCTTATTCATGTTCCGTAAATACTAGTTTAAATGAATCAAGTGGTAATAAAACAAATTATTTCATTGTCGAGTTTGTTGTTATTTAGTGTATAGATATGCAACATATCTAGTAATTTTAGAATTTTGTTACAAGTCAAAAAGATAATAGAGGTGTAATTTGAATTCAATTTTCTTAATGTTTCAAAGAATAAAATTTATTTGTTTATTTGTTCTTACTTTGTATCAAGATTTTAATTTCATCATTTTTATCAAATTTTAAAACTAGAAGAACATGTCCTTGAAATTAACAAAAAATAGGCTCAAGTAAATACACTCATTTATAAAATATCATTAGTTTACTTGAGCTTGGGAGTCATTTATTTTATAATTTTTGATTGCTTACTATGATTTATTCAACATGGGCATGTGTGTGCAAAATATTTATTGTGATCAACATGAATGAACTTAAATATAAAGTGGCATTCATTTCCTAAAATTCTACTCTAGAGAGATCAAATGAATATATCATATAAGGAAATGTAAGTTGTAAGAGATCATCAAATAAGAAAATGTATGTATATTGAATATAAGCGAATGTATACATATATCATATAAACATGTAAACATATCAATATTGATCAATGTATAAACATGTAACATGTTATAAGCAAAGTTCCAAATGTATGTATATCATAAAAGAAAATGTAAGTTAGAGATCATCGAATGTGGAATACTAAAGATCATCATATAAGATCATCATATATAGCAAATGTAAGTTAGAGATAATCAAATGTCAAATACTAGAAAGATCATCATATAAGCAAATACATCTAATATGTAGGGCCTAGTATGAATGTCGACTCCTAGTCGAATGACCATCTGAATGAGAACAGTCCTACTCTGATGGATGTGATGAGCCCTGCAAATAAAATTGTGTATAAAATGTGTTATATACATATAATTTATATTAAATATGTATCTAGATCTATGCATGTACATATTTGAATGTACATATACACATGTATATATAAAAATTTAAAACTCACATGTCCACTAGCATCAGATTCATCCATAGAGTCACGTCAATGTGTACGATCTGGAACAAGGCTAGGAGTGACATTAGGTATGTCCACCTACAAATATATAAATTCATATATATCAGTACATGAATATCTAGTTAAATTAAAACTAAAATTTAAAAATAATTGAAAAGGAATTGAAACATGCACATGCACACATACATGCACATCATCTGATATCGGATGACTTGAGTCCTCTGAAATGGTTGCCTCCACCATATCAACTATACGATCAAGCGATGAATCAATATCTCCATCCCTTTGATCTATCTCATGGCGTGCCAGCAATGATGAGTGGAGAGGACTATGTAGGTGAGATGGCATCAACAATAATGAACCGGCACCAACCAACATCTCAGTAAAACCCATAGTCTGTGCAGCTATTGAATGATCAGATGGTGGATCTTGACGTGCACTAGTGCTGGGTTGAGAGTGATGGGATCCTAGAAGTGAATGACCTCCACATGCCAAATGATCTCTAACATTCTCTATACCGATCCCATATTTTGATGCAATGAAGGCATATGCCTCCAAGAGTTCCTCAATCAAACAATGCAGAGTCTTGTGTGCCATATCTCCTGTAAGTGCCTCAAGCTCTATGGGAGTAGGGATGCATGTTGTTGTGAAAGGATCCATGGTGGTCCACTGTGTTGAATATGGCATGGGTCGAGGATGTCTAGACATCAAATATTGACCTACACAATCAACAAATATCCTAGCGGTGGTAGCTGCAATGTCACCTGCAGTATCAATTGCTTCATTTTGGGAAGAAACGACAACCTCATTTACTATGGGGGCTAGAGCTAGGGTGAGAGCAGGAGACCTCTCACCAACCAATACCCTAAACACTGGGGTCGATCTATTTTCTCAATGATAAGTGGGTATGTCAGCAATCCTGCCATGCCCCTAACCAACATATGGTGGAATGTTCGAGTAGTTGACTTTGAGGCCCAAATGGACCTCAACATACAACTGTTGAACAAAATATAATGGAATCTGGTCATTGTTTAGGTATTGACCATGTGTTGCGAGAAATCGTGGGTAGATCAATGAGGCCATATCATGATCAACACATCGAGTGACCTAGTATCCCCTAACCTTACATGCACTTTGATAGAATGGAAAACAATTGGTTTTTATCATTTCTTTGGTCACATTATCCTGTATTTGTTTAAGGGGAACCTCACCATGTACTTCTTCCCACATGCGAGAAAGAATAACAACTACTCTATCTAGAGAAAATGCACTTGTCCTCTCAAGTTCATCTCTTAGTTTTTCAAAACTATGCAATATTGACATGCATGGTTCACAATATATCCTTGGGTTTGCATTTTGCACTAATGAGTCTTTCAATTTATTAATCTCATTAGTGGTATTTGCAAACAAAGATTCCAGAGGTGGAACATCTGCATTATCCATGTTATGTATGTATGTGTACCTAAAGGAGCAATGAGAACTTAGTTTAAATAATATATCTAGATATAAGGAATAGAAATCTAAAACAGTTCTAATAATTCATCTACTCATCAATAATATTTCCATACCATTAACACAAAACATGTTCAACATCTATCATAGTTTTTAATAATCAAAACATTCACATTAACCTAGATTACACAAAAAACATAATCTAAAACAATTATAAAATTTAAATTTACAAGTGTGTGTGTGCACTCTAGAACAAAATGTGTCATTAAAGACAATTTAAAAAACATTGATAAAGGTTGCATCTAATATTTATTTCCTAAAACTAGTAATAAAGGGAAAACATTATTACTTAAAATTGAAAATAAAAATGTTGAACATGAAGGTGAAAATGTTGCAAAATGTTATGAAACACCTATTGAAAAGAGTAACATCATAGAAAATAAAGAATTCAAATTTAGAAGTACTTTTGAATAATGTAGAAATGAACCCCATGATATTAAAATTATACTCCATGATCCAATTGTTGATAATATTAATAAAATTGATAACATGTGCACATAAAAAACTGAAAGTCATTGTATCTCCAAGTTACTTAAGAAGAGAGAGGACCTTTTTGAATAAGAATGATATCCCATATTCAAAATTTTCTAATGAGCTTGATAAAATTGTAATAATTCTAGAGCCCAAAAATGGTTACTTAAAATTGATGAGAACATAAGATAAAGTCTTAAATGAACCATGAACCATTCAATTTTGAGCTTCAAAATAATTCAATGAATACTTTTGTAAAATTACTAAAGTTGTAAGAAATAAGACCTTTACAAAATAAATTAAATATTTAGGCAATCAAAATTTCTAATTAAAATAAAATTATTGTTAAAATATTTTTTAATTCTCTTAATTATATTAGGATTACTAGTAAGTAGAAAGATAAAAGAGCTACTTGTAGAGTAATAAAAACCTCAATAGTAAGAAATGAATTAAGAAAGGTTTGATTAATGAGATAGACTCATCTTCACTTAAGCATAAATTGTAAAATATTGTGAAAAGCACTAGCAATAAGATCAAGACTAGATAGTCCTATTGAAAATGGTACTTGAGATTTTAATGGTAGGATTCCATGAGTTCATAAAAAGCTAATTAATAACACAAATGATGAAATTGAATGATTTTGGCACTTTAACTCTAGAGTATCACTCAATGTAAAGGATGTTTTAAAATAAAAAATTGGTGATCAAGACCACACACCACATATTAAACATTAATTGGAATGTAGCCAAACAAAATTGTGTAAAATTTCTTGAAAAATATATTCATTTAAAAATATCACAAAGGGAATTTGAATAGATTGTAAGCCTTTTTATTGTACATGCCTCTTAAAATTTCTAATACATATTGTAAATACGACATGTAGTTTTTATCTACCATGAACTATTATGTAATATTAATTATACTTTGTATGCTAACCAAATTTTAAAAGAGTGTGGTATAATTAAAATACCAAATTTATCTAAGGACTTATTAGATTTATTTTAATGTGTTAGATACAATGATTGTAATTTTTTGTAAAAATGTGTTTAAATGAGAAGCGTTTACAATGTGGTGGGTTATCAAAGTTTATATCATGTACCCATGATGGAAGAAAAATGATTTGGGAAATAAAATGTCTGAGAAAAAGAGATATGAGATAACTATAAAATACAATTTGAAGAGTGGAGGTGAAGATTCTAGATGTGAGTTGGTCACAAGAGAAGCAAGTTGCTAATTTTATTTCTGATTTTAAGAATATTTTTTATAAGTATGCAATACATAGCCACTATTCTTGATGGTTAGATCAACAAGTCAAGGTGTGCAAGGATTTTTCCTAATTGGAACTATTATAGATCTATAGTCAATTTTATATAAAATTACACGTTGCAGCCACAAAAAGAAGTTGAATCATATTAATATTACAATTCTATTCAAGATAAACTATTATTGTTCACATCACATATAGGCGTGCCCCTAATAGTAAAAAATAAAATAAGAAGATAGTTAGGGAGCACAATTTTTACATGTTAGTGATGATCAATATCATTCATCATAGTATGTACAATATTGTTTTCAATAATTTTTTGAGTTATTACAAGAAAATATTGGTATTATAAAGGTTCAAAAAATAATATTTGGTCAAATAATTATACTGATTAACTCAATAATGCTTGTGTATTCATATTGGTTTAGTAGAATACATGCAGAGAAGGTTATACCTTGTATTTGGATTTTTTTAAAAGGTGGGCTACCTTCTTCATGTGGAGGAATTGTGTGAATAATGTCATTATGTGGTTCATTGTACGAAGTTTTCTCTTGATGAGGAATAAATAAATACTTAGTAGAATAGTAACTAATATAATCTACAAAGTGCATAGTGTGATGTTTTGAAGTTCAATATATTGTAATAAGATTTAGTGGCATGATAGGAGGTGAAGGGATAGAGAGATTTGGAAATGCTAGAGGAATTTTATTGTTAAGTTGTACTATAGCAAGATCCACAAGAATAGGACCCTAGTTGGCAATCTTGTGATCCTCATAACTTAAGTATTAATTCATTTATTGAGCTATTGAAGATATCTAGTTCTCTTTCTTTTTTTTTTGATAGTTGTAGCAAAATTTATTGATTATCTCTATGTTATGGTTCTATTTTTCTCTCTTTCAATGATTTTGATTATGTAAGAACAAAAAATGATTAGAATAAATTCATTAAGACTACTAATCTGGATAATTTCACATATGCTCCACATATGCTTGCAACATATGCTCCTATAGAAATGGCGACTTTATATATTTTGAAATGTGTTTACTCTATATAATGATGTATGAGTCATTTTCTTAATCTTGGGGGTGTAGTGTATGAGAATCTAGAATTGGATCCAAGATGGAGATTTTGTGTGATGAGAAGTGCCTTAGATCCTATCATCGTGTGTGAGGTCCACTAAAAGAATGTTCTATGTTTGAACACTATTTTTCTCTCTTTACAAAACCAAAATATATTGGGAGTCATGAAAATAGTGGTGAGTACACTAGAATATCAATCAAGAGAGGCAAGTACATCAATCCCACAATAGTAAGAATGCTCAAAATTTGACTCATAGAATACGATGTCATTATAGATTTCATTATCTAAAGTTTTCTCTTTATGAGGAATAAATAGAGAATAATTGGAATAGTGCCTAATGTAATGTACAAAGTATAGATAACTTGATGTTTTGAAGACAAGGATATTTTAAAATTTTAATTGAATTATTTTTTGTAGAGGATGTGGTGTTGGGTATTTTCTTGTAACCATCTAGATATTAAGGAAATCTACCATAATGTCCCAGTCTAGGAATAATGTAGGCAATGGGGAAGTAGCCTATATATTTAGACTAAGGGGGAGAAAAATTAGAGTAGATAGAATGATTTGGATAAAGCCTCCTCCTCTTCTTTGAGCCTTACTAAGTTTGGAAGTTTATTTCCTATAGATCTTAAATATAGGAACACAACTAATTGATGAGGGTGCAACCTGAGACATAGAAAATCACACAAAAAAACTAACAAATATTATTATTTTCAAAGTATGAAATTCTTACATGCAGAGGATCTCCAATCCTCGAGTTCTGCAATACATGCAAATTACAGAAAAGAAATTATAGAAATTCCCCTATTCGCAACATGAGATCTTCTTTCCCAAAAATTGCCCACAAAAGTCAGAAACTGCCCCATAAATAGCCCCATTCTCCGTTTGGAGCCAAAAACAACATTCTAATTATGCACAAACTTTCGGAAGCCCTAACTCAAGATCTAACCGTCAGATCTTCAATGATAATACCTTTTTGGAAAGGTCTTGCAAAAATGAAGTGCCAAAAAGTGGGGCCTAAAGACTAACCACTTTCATTTTCTGCCAATTTTTGGGCCCATTCGAAGCCTTTAAGTCCCTCAAAATTAGCTCTGAAGATTTTGTAGGGCAAAAAGCAGAAACTAAAACTTGAATAACTTTTGAACTGGGAATTATCTTCACCTGATTCTTTCACCAGAGTGTTTATTATTATATCCTGAAGCTTCCCTTAAATTTTTGTCTCCTCACGCCTTCAAATTCATACACCACTGGATGCTCCTGCATCACTAATTTAGTATATAAGAGGTCTCTAATTTGGTAGTTAGTTCAAATGATGTGACTCTAGATATAAGTGAGCTACTCATCCCTATATATATATATATTGTGTTTATCACAATAATAATTTACCCAATATTTATATAGTATCATATAAAATCCTATACAAATACTAAGTATTGAATAACACTCTCTAGGGATTTAATAGCTTTATATTACTAAATTTATGGATGATGGAATAAAACCTACTTCACTATAATATGACACTAACATATATATTTTTATTTTCTTTCTAAATGAATAGAATGTCCAACCCTCAACAATCAAATTTATCTTGAATACATGAAACCTTAATGAATTGAATAAAATACTAACATTCAAATCAGTCTAATGCACTTGGATTTATCATTTAGAGCTTACACTCTCAAATTCCCTTTTACCCCAATGATGCACCCTAATTGATAATCCACAATCAATTTAAATTCCCCACATATTATTTTAGAAATTTTTCTCATCCTAGCATGAACTACATAGTGTAACATAATTTTATAGCACGTCTTAGATGCAAACTAATAAATAATTAATATAAAGAACAAAAAACACAAACTCAAATATTCCATGAATCCATAAAAAAACTTAAATAAAAATGGAGGTCCATAATACACAATTATAATAAAATGTTTCTTATATGACCTTAATAAAGGACAAATCATCGAGATGTTGAGATTAATGTATCTATATGACCTTAATTTTTTTATAAAAATATAAAAGGCCAAATGTTTGACTCTAAAAGATAGGAAAAGTATTCAACTAGGTGTTGGGGTTTGTGGGAGTATGAAATAATATACTAGGGAAAAATAAGGTCGAATCCTCTAGCTTTATATATTTTTATTTTTTGGAGAATGAAAAGATGATGTTAGTAGGTATGTCTCAATAGGTAGTTACTCTAAAAATTGATGATGTTAGCATCATATAAAGATGGAATTATCATGATTTTGACATTGTGAAATAAAAGATGGATAAAAATTTAGACGCATGGAATCAATTCTAGAACTCTAAAACACAAGATTTTTTTTTACTAGTAGAGGATCAAGATAATAGGGGTTAGAAAGGGATGGTACTTAAGGATTGGAAAGACTAAATTCCCAATACTACAAGGAGTAAATACAAATAATAAGATTGTGAAGTTGTTGGGGAATGATTGAAATGACATGATGGTTGAGAGATGAAAAAATTGGTGCAAAAATACTTATAGACATTTGGATTAAAATGGATTGGGATTTTTAAGTTTAAAAGGGAGTGGTATGGTAGGATATAACCAAGTCTAAAATCCTAGAAAATATAACACTTGAATACAATAGAGCTAAGAGGGGTCAAAGAATATGGAGACAAGAATGGTTTGAATGGAGGGTCAAGCCAAACACTCTAGAAATAGAAAATATTCTAGGTCACTAAGAAACACTAAGGATTGGATTACTAGCATGACAACTGCAATAAAATTGAAGTCCAATAGAATCCATACTTAGATAAATTTAACAAAGGTTGAAAGTGGATTATCAAGATTAGTTGAAAGATTATACTTTGAGGATGAAGCCCAATAGACCAATGGAAAAAGAAAAATGGAGATGGTAGAGATGAAATATTGGTATGCAAATCCATCAAAATAACAATATGGTAATTGATAGAAATTCATGAAAATGACCAACACAACTTCACACATAGGATATTTTTTTAATTTTTAGAAATTGAAGCATCTTGAACTTGTAGGGGACATCACCGAGTAGATATTTGAAAAGAATTTAATAGAGGAAATTATAATAAAAATTCAATAGCCATTCTACCTCTTCCTTACTCAATCACCTTAAGTCTAGATTCCTTCATGATTTATTTGTAATAAGCCTCCTATAATCACATGTAGCTTTTTCATTTTAAGGTGCAAAGATGTATTTTAACTAGTATTTAAATATATATAAGGAATTAATTACTCATAAAATAATTAGTTTTATTAGCATATGAATCATCCTTTGTTATCACATCATCTACATAATATTGGTGTGATCAACGTAGATCAACTTGTGTTATCAGTTTAATTAATTTCTATTCTTTGGCCAACTTCATAGGGATGTTTTATATGTCAAATTATTATAATATAGTGTTCCATTTTTCTCATTCTTTTTCTCTTGATTTATTCTACTAAGAAAGTCCTTTACTACTACATGTCAAAGATTACTACAACTACTTTACTTTTGAAAATGTAATTAAAAATTAATCAATACTCACACTAAAGCATAATCTTGCTTCAAATTTGGATAATTTATCTTTGCATCTTTGAATGATACACTCATGAAGGCTACATGCCTTTCATTTCCTAGGTTTCTCATTTGAATAAGAATGGTTGTACAATGCGGTCAAATGAAAATGAGTATATGTAGAATAGTTTAGAATAGTTTGGGCTTGTAACCAATATAGGGGATTCAAAAAATGATTTCTTGATTTATTAAAATGACTTAGCTTACATTTTCCACTATATTTTTGCATATTTCATCATCTTGGCATTTAGTGGCCTCATTATCTCTACAAAACCTATTTTGATTTTCTTAATAAAGTTAATCTTACCAAACCAATAATTCAATTCATTATTTCTTGTTGAAGGTTGTGAGATGATCTTGTTTATGCTTGAATAAAAAAATGGATTGTATACCTTCCTTGTTTATCTATCTTTTCCTTCTTTATCCATTGGAATTGCATATAAAAAAATGGATTGAATACAAAAATGGATTGAATACAAAAATGAATTGAATACAAAAATAGATTGTATACTCAACTATTTATATTCTTCTAAGTTCTAGATGATGAATTTGTTGAAAATGCTTTAGAAAATTTCAAACAAATGCAATTGAAGCCACGAATTTTGCACCAAAATGAGCTATGGAAAACCTGAGAGGATATGTTGGAGGGTTCGGTCGAAGGTGAAGTGTTTGCTAACTTGTTTTTTCTTCGCCGGTTTGCTGCATGCGCCCTGTTCACTAGCCGCCTCTGTCACTATTCGCTGCTTGGTGAAAATGACAAGGATGATAGGGTTTTTTTGTTTTAATCTATATTAAGGGGGTTCGATCGAACCCTAGTTCTGTTGAACCCCTTTGTTTTATTATTTACCACACATAAGTCAATGGGGTTCAATCGAACATATGGTTTGGTCGAACCCTTGGGTTCAGCCAAACCCACATAAAGGTTTGGGCGAACACTTGGGTTCGGCCAAACCCCTTCACTTTGTGTAGAGGGGAAAATAGACTTTTCCCTTCCTCCATAAAAGTGTTCACCACTTATGTGGGTTCACCCATGTCTATGTGGAGCAGTGATGGTCACTAGTTTGTGGTCATGTGTTGTCACTTGCATGATGACATGGAGGTTCTTGTGCCTCTTTCTTCTGTCAGAGATGGAAAACTTGGAAGAACTATGGAAGACTGTTGAGAGAAATGATTCTTGCTGTTGGTGGTTGCAGGTTGTGCATATCATTGTGGATGTTCCTTGGTACTACATGGTTACATTTTCTATGTACTATGATTGGTAGACTTGTTATGTTGTTGATCTTTTAGATTTGGCACTACCCATGTATTGAGAGTTCCTAGATGTGTTTGGTCTTCTTCAACTAGTTGACACTTGGAGCTTGTATTTGTTGTTGATGGGTGAACATGTGATGGAATGAATTTACTAATGAGAATACCTTGAAGGTATGGGTGATTGGATGAAATAGCATGAGCTATGGGTGTTGTTTTTAGTTGCATTGGTTTGATCAGTTGGATGGTTGCAATCAATTTTCTGGTTGATGTTTTGTCTTGTTTATGGAGAAATAATTCATGACTGTGTTCATGTTTGAGATATTTGAAGTTGTTGTTGTGATGCCTTTGTCATCTATAGGATCTAATGCTTGTGTTCTTGAGACTGGTGCATATACGCCTTGGATCATTCCCTTTTCCTATGGTGGATAGTTGGAGTTGTTGCCCAAGTTGGTGGACATATTGGATGTTGTTGCACGTGTCTTGGTTGGACCATGAAAGCATTGTGTTAGGTTCTTTATTTGAGTTTGGAGGAAGCCAGTAAGTATTCATCAAGTGGGAGATTGTTGGAAAGTATGCCTCAACTTTCTGGCTTGAAATCTCTTGAAGACTTGGCATTTTCTCTTTAGTTCTAGCCTTTACTGCTTTACCATAGGAAATAGTTAATAGAGGCATGGTTGTGTGGTTTATCGCTTTACTGCGAGCCTTTTTTGTTTGGTTTGTGGTGGGGTGGTGTTATCACCTTACTGTGATAGACTCCTCACTATTCGAAAGTTGCATGGTGAAGGCTCGACGATCGGCACAATCAGTTACCTCCTTACTGCAGAGGCCTTTGGGTCATGGCGTGACTGCGTGGGGTGCTTGGCAGTTGGCTTGGGTGTTTACCACCATACCACTAGAGGCTTTGCTTTGCCTCACAGTTAGGTCATGGCACCGCCATACCGTGGGGGCTTTCTGGCCCTGGCACGGTGGTGCGGTGTGAGTACCGCCATACAATGAGGGTCTCTTGGTTCCTAGGTGGTTACGTGGTGGACATGGTGAACATCAATAAAAGCTTACTGTTATACCACGAAGGCTTGTTCTTTAAGCCATGGTGGCATGGTTGATGACAATGGTTTGGCAAGCCGGTTCTCACTATTGTACCATAGGTGTCTTCTTCCTAGGGTGTCATAGTGTGGTGTATACCACCTTACCATGAGCATATGATGGATGGTGAGCGGTGGCGTGATAGAAGGAGCTCAGATTTTGTTGAATGCTTGGACGATAGTCAAAGCAATGGATGAATAATGTGATGACATGTGGCATGACGATATTCATTGTTGTTGTAAATCAACGATTATTGGCCGAAAGCTTTATTCTTTGGAAGTGATATATTTGCATTAAATGAATGATCTGATTCAGGAGGTTGATGAAGTGTAGATATGACTCTGTATCCTGATTTAATGTTGGGTGGCTCAATTTGTGTTGCATAGCGGTGCACATTATCAAAGAATTATGGAAGCTTGTCGGTGGGGTAATTAAATATGTCCTAATGGTTGTTGATTGGGATGAATGAGAGATCGTGTAGTGAGAGTTTTCTAGTGGTATTCTAAGGCATTGTAACCATGAACACTAAGTGACTCAAAATAGGTGAAGATGTGAACCTGAGAGCTGATAAGGTTGTTGTTGGCTGAGAGGCTAGCTGAGGGAGCAAGCCAGTGAGATGAAATGAATCTGCATTGTATGTCGTGTGAGGACATTGTAATAGTGCGATGATTCTATATAGTGGTCTTTCCTGTATTCTCCAAATGGACAAGATGTAAACATCTGAAGAGCATAGCTCTAAGATTATATTGTAACTATTTTTGTTGATGATTAATACAATTGAGCTAATTGTTTTGGAGGGTGAGTTTTTTACCTGAAAGGGTTTTCCCCACGTAAATATGTGTGTTCATTAGTCTGTCTTTCATGTTGTTTGATTCTACAGTTTTAATCTATGCATGTGTTGAATCTGTTATTTGTATGCATGTACTTTTATCAGAAGGACTGATGGGGGAAACAACTATGCCTATTTCCACTTTAAGGCATAGTGGTTTTGTGTCTTTGAGGTGATTTGAAGAAAATTAAAGTCACTAAGGCACTGTTGTTCTTAGATGTTTCGTTCTAAGATGAAACATTCCTTTTCCCCAACATGAAGAATTTTGGGTTGTTATTCAGTCATGGAGTAATGTTCTTATGTTGGGTGTTTTTCTTGGTATTGGAAGGCACAATTTCTCTGGTACCCTAGTTGCATGTAGGCTATGGAGTTGATCATTGGATGCTCTAGAAGCTTTTGAAATAGATTGTCTCTCTCTCGGATTCATGTGCATGTTGGTAGTTTTGGAGTTGGATTGATATGGGCCTGGAGTTTCCAAACTATTGTTTGCTTCCAAGGATGTGTTGTACTTGCATCACTCAAATTCATATTCTTTGGATTTGAGGCTTTTATAGAGTCTCACTTAAAGAATCTATGGTTATACATATTCATGACAATCCAGTTTCTTGTTTAACCATTATGTTGTTTCAGATGTGAAGTGGATATGTTGTGTGTGCATGGGTGTTATCTAACATAAGGGTTTTGTAGGTTTTACATGATCAAGAAAACTTGTGATTTTGTGGAGCTATTGTTAAACTATTTTCTAGACCCTGGCTTGTTAGGGGTGGTGTTGGATGAGATAGTTGTAGTTCTACATGCATGCTTTGTGCATGGTGTGAGGAGATGCGATTCTATCTCTGCATGGGACTTTTGGTACTTGATTAGTCACACAAAATTCTTTTTGTGATGCTTGGTGTTTTTTCCTGACTATGGTGCTCGGTGTGGACATGATTGGAAAATCGGATCTAAACTTGATCTAGTGTTTGAATCATGTTGTCTACAAGGTTATTCTCTTTGAGATATTAGTGTTGTTGTTTCCAATGCTATTATGGGCTTGCACATTCATTGGGATTGATCTTCAAGTTTTGTAGTTGGTGGATTATCTACCCATTGGCTGTAGTGAGATAGCATGGAAGTGGATTGTCTATATCCATGAGGCTAATTCAGAGTTGGTGCAAACTTGTTAGTTGGCCTTGTATGTGGTCACTTGTGCATTGGCGTGGTTGCTTTGAGATATGAGGATGGATAGTGTTGAGTACCTGAATAGTTAGTTATGGGGACCTATAGCATGTGTATCACGATGTCATCGAGAGATTGGATACACTAGTTTATGTAAGTTTTTGACAGTGATGATAATCTCTGCTTGATTCTAGAGATCTTGCTGGTGCTTGGCATTTTTGTTAGATAGACATGTTGATGTGTGGACTTGAAGTATTTTCATATTAGCAGATGTTTGGTCATGATGCTTGGAAATTTTGGTTGTCATGGTTCAGTGGGAGCTTTAGCAATGACTAAGGATTCATCACTTAGTAGTGAATGATATTCTTTAGTGTTGCAAATGTTACTAGGAGGGACTCTTAGATCCTGTTACTATAGAAGGGTTATTTCACATTTGCATGGACACTATTTCAAGATGTGTAACATCCTGAAGCCATGGAGGATGTTTGGAGTCTTTGGTTGAGATGTTGTTGCTTGACAGGTGATGTTGGTTTAGATTTTTTTAATGTCAGGTTATACTCTTGCTTGTGCATCAAAATTTTGGCATGAGGCATAGCTCTTGAGACCGTGTTATGTTCACCTGGAGCATGGGATCTCCTAAGGGGGATGGGTAGATCATGATGTTAGAATAAGTTCCTAATTCTAGTGATTGGAGTGTTGATAGTGGTATAGTAATTCTTTGTGTATTGAGTGCATTGGTCATATGCTTGAGAACTTCATGATAGTGCAATGATGCATTTGTATTTTAGCATGAGATGAGAAGTTGCAAGTGCCCATGGATACATGTAGAATAAGGTGAGTTTTTAATTCTCTTGAAATGATAAAAGTGTTGATGGTTACTCTTGATGAAGATTTCAGAAAAAAATTTGAGAAGCCTTCAACTTGGTTGGATGTGAGTTCAACAGAGACCAATGTGGAGATTTCTCTTGGAGAATTCATGATGGATTGAAAATTGTAAAGGAACACTGTCATTCCCCACTCTTGGTCCAATCAGCAATTTATCACTTGAGAGGTATTGCCCATTGTTTCTCTTAGGTGTTTTATGCTTTCTTTCATAGATATGAATCTCGAGTTGCTATTAGATGATTCTGAAGGATTCATTGTGAGAGATGGATAGTATGGTTATCTCCTTATGTATTGTGATTACTTTCATTGATGTTGAGTTTAGGAGATGCATTGGGCATATTTCTTGAAATGAGACATGAAATAGTTTTGATCTTCTATGAGAGGCTTACATCCATGTTGATTTAATGAGATATATGCATTATGTTTGATCTTGGTGATTGAACGATTGGATGTTGTTAAGGATTTTCTCTTGGGGTTGTGAAGGAGATCATACTTGACACAATTTTCATTTAAGAGGTGCATGTAGGAGGATTTTTCTATAGGTACATGATGTGCAGAGTAGCTCCCTTTGGTCTTGGTTATCTTCTTGGATGTTTGTTTTCACCTTAAATTGGTTTAAGATTTGGTTAGAGTTGTAGTGATCACTAGCCTATGGTCATGATTTTCCAATCATGTTCTTGGGTGATGACATGGAGGTTCTTAATATTTTTCTTTTGTTGGGTGTGGAGAACTTGGGAGAGTCGTGAAGACTTGTGGTGAGAGTTGTTCTGTTATTTAATTAAAGGTAGTGCATATCATTATGGATGATCCCTTGAAACTACATGTTTACACTCTCTATGTTATTCTATTAGTAGACTTGGTATTCCTTGATTTGGTCAGATTTGAAATTACCCGTGCAGTGGGAGTTCTTGAATGTGTTATGTCTTCTTTGACTGGTTGGCACATGGAGCTTGTATTTTGTTGTTGATGGGTTGGTTGTGTTGTTCGCATAAGTTTTATGAAGTGGGTACCTTGGAGGTATGTGTGACTAGATGGATTAGCACTTACTATGTGTGTTATTTTCATTCATGTGGGTTGATCAGTTGGATGGGAGTAGTTACTTTTCTAGTTGTTGTTCTAGCTTATGTTCTATCTTGTTTCTCGAGAATGACTCCACTATTGTATTCATGTTTGAGGGCTTTGAATCTATTGTTGTGTTTCTTCTGTATAGCTTATGAGTACAATGGAGTGGTGGAAGTGTTGAAGCCTTTACCATTTGTAGGATCTAATTCTTTTCTTCTTGAGACTGGTGTCTTGGTTGAAACACAAAATCATTGTTTAAGATGCTTGAGTTTTCTTATGGAAGGAGTCAGTAAGTTCTTTGTCAAGTGGGAGATTATTGGGAACATGTGGCTCAATCTTACTGACCTGAACCTCCTGAAAGAGAAAAATTGGTGAGACACCTGGGGATGTCTTGTCGATAGGAAATTTAGCTCTAAAGGCTCGAAGTTGTCACATTGATGAGATAAGTGCTCGGTCTTGTCGATGAATGTTGTCGGTGTGAGTTTTCTAACTCTAAATGATGCTAGGAGTCTAGGCGAGAAGTTCAGATCAGGGAGACTCTTGTCGATGGAAGCCATCAGTATGACTTGAACTGTTGATGTGAGTTTCCTAGCTCATAGTGAAGCACATTGTCTAGCCGATAATTGGACATCGATGGGACTCTTACTGATCTCGAAAGCATCAGGGTGACATGCAACTTTGTTGCAACATTTTGAACTTGTTCCGAAGCATGTTGTCTTTTCAAGAGTTGGACATCAGTGTGACTCTTACCGATGAGGTTTCTAACTACAATTGAACTTATGCTCATCGAGAAGACTTAGTACCTTGGTGGGATATTTCAAACTAGCTCTAATCCTTGTTGTTTTGTTGATAAGGTTGTTTGGTTGACATCAGGAAGACTCTTACCGATCTGAGTGAAAGTCATTGGTGTGACCCAAACTATCGATGTGAGTGTTCTGATTCTCACTGATGATAGAAGTCTGGCTGAAGAGTTTCATCAGGGAGACTCTTGCTAATCCGATGCTCATGGTCATGATGGTTCTTTTGGGACATCAGGGAGACATGGGATATTGATGTGACTTTCCATTCTTTCATCGATAGTGTTGGTCATTCCGATGGACTCGAAGGTGGACCATGGTTAAACGAACACTGACATGGTTGACTGCTGAGTTGTTCGATGGACTTTGGATGACTGTGTTGAGTTGGTGGTGAGCATTCGTTGATTGGTAAGATCGACAGTTGATCTACAGAGGAAATTGAATCGAACTAGTTTTGGATGATGAAGAAAAATTATTGTGAAGAATTGGTCAAGTGTGGAGACAGTAGGAGATGGAAGAATGATCAGATAGTTCGCTTGGAAGGATCGTTGTATGTGAAGACATTGTAATGGTGATCGAATTAGAGAGAATGTGATTGATCTAGAATGTTATGTTGCTAGATTCTCTCCAAATGGAACAAGATGTAAACTTTGTAAAGGCTTAGATCCTGAATTGTATTTGTAACTATGTTTTGTTGCTGAATAATACAATGGTGATCTAGACTTTTCGAGTGTGGGGATTTTTACCCGAAAGGGTTCTCCCCACGTAAATATGTGTGTCCATGTTTTTTTTTCCAACTTTCATGTTTAATGGTTCTACAAGATTGAATATGTTAATTGGTGTTGTTTGGAACTGGTTTAATAAGCATTTGTTTTTCTCTAAAGGTCAATGTGGGAAATGATCTATGTCTGATTCCACCTTGCGTAATAGTAATTCATGTCTTTGAGGCAATCTAATGAATCAAAAGCTATCGAAGGCATTTATGATCTTGGATGTTTCTTTTGAGATGCCAACATTCTTTCCCAATATTATCAAACATGATTGAACCTTCTTCAAAACAACATTGAAGCTCTGATCAGACTTTGTATTCTATTAGATACCAATAAGGGTCTCCCATGGCGTTTCCAAATTTATTCTAGGAATGGAATCTTGCAACAAGAAATATTCCTTGAAGGGCCTAAAACTACATGTCATTCTTGCCACCTAAAGAACCATCCTAACAAAAAATGTTTGAATAGTTTTGCACAAACTTGGGGGGCTTGTGAGGATCGGGAAAATAGATTAGTTGTAAAATGAATCCTTTCCAAGAATGATCTCATCTTGTTACCAGAGATTTCTCTTGGGCTTGAAGAATTTGCATCTAATAGCTTTGGGGCCTTGGAGGAGAGTCCCCTAAAAAATACAATGGGAGTTAAAGGTATGATAGATACCCCCTTGGGAAAGGCTCACACTCCTTTAAAGGCTCTAGCTTGTAGTTGGGAGAATGAAGCCTCGGTGTAGCTAAATGTTTTCTTGGAAATTCCACATTCTTAAGATCTGGAGATCGCTAATGAAAATATTAAATTTGATAGTATGATCCTAAATTCATGGGAAAAGGAAACAATGTCACAGGTAGTTCCCTCAATAGTCCCAGATATAATGGTTGAAGACTTGGTTAAGTAGGGTGATGAGGAAGTGTTCTCTTAGAGCTCTATTTCTATGATATCAAAACTAAATACTCCTACTAACCTCAACCATTTCACTTGGCTAAACATTGAAATGGATCCACCAAAAGAAAATTGTAAATGGGATATTATAAAATATATTCCCCTTGCCTCGCAAGCTCCCTCCTCAAGGTATCTATCAACAATGGTAAAATAAATCTTAAGGAAATTAGGAGGTAAAATAATTGATGAACTCAATGAGGGGGACCTAATGATTATGTCTATTCCTTAACACTCTCAATCTCATAGACTCAATTCAATGTGTTGACCTTTTCTCCTAAAACAAATACAAAGAAAGGAAAAAATTATAAGACAATGAAAATTCAATAAGATATTGTCATGCGTTTACATACTACCCTGGATACAAATTTGAGTGTAAGACTGAGGAGACTTGTTGATCTCTTTGAGACCAATGAAGTTCCTTTCATGGAATTGTAGGGGCCTAAAAACCCCTAACAAGAAGAATTTTATTATATGATAGATTGACATAAGTGATGCACATATTATTTTATTGCAAGA
Organism: Sequoiadendron giganteum; assembly: GCA_007115665.2. Taxonomy (NCBI): domain Eukaryota; kingdom Viridiplantae; phylum Streptophyta; class Pinopsida; order Cupressales; family Cupressaceae; genus Sequoiadendron; species Sequoiadendron giganteum. The sequence goes on along the minus strand of CM021102.1, from coordinate 751,473,586 downwards.
AATAAAATTTTTAGAGGAACATAATAAATAAATTTTTAGTAGATGGACTAGATGGGAAGTGCTTCTTCACCAGTTGTAGGGGCATCAAAAGTTCTAGCAACCCAACTAGATCCGTATAAGTTCAAGGTCAAGTTTATTGTGGCTCACCAATTGTGGATGCTCAACAACTTTGAATATTTCCAACACACATTCTAGATATTCAATATATATGTACCTACATCAATTACCAATAAGAAACATATTTGGGATTCCTTATTAGTAAATCTTAATTAATTAGAAGAGGAATTGGTCATATTAGGAGTAGATTTTAATGTCATCACTTCCTTGAAAGAGAAAAATGGAGGTATTATTTCCCCTCCAAAAATAATGGAGGACTTCTCTAATTTAATTTTAGATAATGCATTGGTCGATTTATTATGAACAAAATGGTAAATACATCTAGACAAATAGAAGAAAACATTTTTACCTCTTCAACATGAATTTTAAATATGCCTCTTCCATTCTAACATTTCTTGGATAAGACCATTATCCAATCCACTTGGACATAGTTTGGAATACTATTTCATGGAAATTTAAATACTCTTTTAAATTTGAACATATGTAGTTCAAGGATGATAACTTATCAAATTTTCTTAGAAAATGGTAGGAAAATGCACCCTTTACAGTAGGGTCCAAACTTTTCCAAATAGCTAAAAAACATAACTATATAAAATGTTAGATAAAGCAATAGAATCATTTCCAGTTCAAGAATATTTTTAAACACAAATTTTTTTGTTACAACAAATATATTTACTCAATGAATAGGTCATTCAAAATGGCATGAACCATGAATCCTTCTAGAGGCACAATCGACTCGAGAAAGAACTAGAAGAAATTTTTTCTAGAGATGAAATATATTGGAAAAAAAGTTAAGAGAAACGTGGTTAAAAGATAGATATAGGAATATGAAGTTCTTCCAAACCTTAGCCAGGGTGATACACAATGCTAATATAATATTTTATATAAAATATTCTTTCAATGAGCTATTAAAAGAGGAGTTGTAGATTCAGAATGAGGTTGTTTTAATTTTTTTAGCCTCCTCACCAAACCAACAATTTAGAGTTTAGATTTGGATGAAAAAGAATGAGAATTCCTACATTACATCCCAGGGATGCTTACTCTAGATGAAAATAAGTTTCTCGTAGCTTCATTCAACCTAGGGGAAGTTAAAACAATAGTCTTTTCATTTACTCCAGATAAAGCTCTTGGTTCAAAAGGTTTCACTACTTTATTCTATCAGAAATGTTGGGATTTTATGGGAAGAGATCTCTAGCTAAATTTAGAAGAATTAGGTAGAAATTGTGCAAAGCTAAATGAGATTAGAACTACTCACATTTCCCTTATATATAAAATAAATCTCCTCCGTCATTTACTAATTTAGACCTATATCCATCTACATTACCATCTACAAACTCTTTTCAAAATAAATTTCATTAAGGCTTTCCAACTTCATCCTAGACATAATTTTAGAGGAACAAGGAGGTTTTGTTTTGGGGAAAGAGATTCTGCATTTAATCCATCAAGAAAAAATCCCAACCATGATCATAAAAATAGATATGATGAAGGCCTATGATAAAGAAAACTAGGAGTTATTATTAAAGGTCTTTTCAAGGCTCTAATTTGAAAAATATTGGTGAAAATTATAGATCCTTTCTTTCCTTAGTTCAGCTAAATTCTCAGTCCTTATCAATGGATATCAATCTGGTTTCTTGTTTTCCTCTCAAGGGGTAATGCAAGGGGACCCTCTTTCTCCTTTCCTCTTCATCTTGATGGAAAAAACAAGGAGCATAGAAATTTCAACTTTCCATGCATCAAATGAGTGGTATGGTATCAATATCCATAGATCAATTTTTTCTTACACAAATTCCTTATTTACAAATCATACAATATCATTTGGTCATCCATTGGTGAGAGAAGCAAAAAACATCAAATATGTGTTGGAAAACCACTCTCTAAGATGAAGACAAATGATTAATCCAAGGAAATTAAAAATCCTTTTCAAAATACAAGTGATTTGGTAATTACTTGCATCCTTTATGTCCTATAATTCAAACATAGTATCTCACCTTGCAGCTATTTGGGGATTCCCTTCTTCACAGGGGCTCAAAAAGCCTCATTTTTTAGCAAGCTTTTTATGGCTATCCTTGGCAAGAAGAGTTACTATAATCAGCTCAGTTTTATCTACCATTCCAAATGATTTCCTATTAATCCTTTAGTTTCCTAGGAAAATATATGTCAAAATTTCGAATTAAGAAATCTAGCCTTAAGACTGAAGCTAACTTGGAAGATCTACACAAATCCTTCATCAAAATGGTGCATAATCATGAGATCTAAATATCTAGATTTGATGGGCCCATATAGAATCTTCACTCTAGATAATCCTCTAGAGGGATCAAAAAATGTGGAAATTCATTATTATATTTTGAGAGTTACTCTCTCCTTTTCTATCATGGGCTATCAACAATCGAGAAAAGGTAAAATTTAAAAATAATTCATGGAATGGTAATCCCCTACAATATTTAGTTGATGGTTTGAAGGAGGCTTGAGATTGCGTAAAAGTAGTTTCACATTCAAATTTTCCGGGTTATGTGCAAAAGTGTAATGAAAATTTCAAATCAAATATCTCATGGATGAAATTTCACAATCTCCCATTTCCCAAGCACCAAAAAAATTTGCAATCAATATTGGATTCAAGAACTGTCTTTCTCTCAGACTCAGAAGACAAAATTGTTTGGATTCCTTCCAATTTTGAACAATATAATGTTAAATAGTGCTACAAATATTTTACCTCTAAGGACATGATTCAATTCTATACATGGCCATATAAGCTTTGTTGGCACTCCTCAATTCTCCTTAAATCAGGCACATTTTCTTGGTTATCTATCCAAAATTGAATCCTCATAAGCTATAGGTTGTCTAAACTATAGGTTGAGCTCAACCTTTCAACTGTATATTATGTGGTTTGCCAAGAATCAGTGGAACATCTTCTACTATAGTGTAGTTTTTCTCAACCATGCTGGGTCTAGATGCAAAATAAACTTCTTTAGTTATCCCTCCTACCAAACACTATCTTAGAATTACTTTGGAGTTGGTTTTCCCTAAATAAAGGTTCACTTTTTGAATCACTATGGGTAGTGATCCCAAATTTACTCATTTGGAACATGTCGCTTGAGAATACTAGAATGATTTTTATAAAAAAAAAAAAATTGGAACAATTTCATCGATAAATTAGAAAGGAGCATATCTGAAGTAGTGACAATAAATGTTGTGAAGAAATAAAATCTACACAACTCATTTTCATCCTGGGACAATGAAATGGTAAAGCACTCACACCTCCTCAAGGTTCTCAATCAAGGGGCATACTCTCATGTGGGTAAAAGTACAAAGTCGTGTCATACTTTAAAGAAACTTATTAGCGAGTAAAAGCACAAAGTTGTGTCACACTTTTCGCCAAATAAATAGTTTTGAGGGAAATATTTTCGACCATAAAAGTTTTGGCCAAATAGGTTTCGATCGAAACCATGTGGCATATATGTGGCACACAAGGTTTTGGTCGAAACCAAAAAAGTAAATTTTTCCCTTTATCGCTTTGAAATTGGCTTATTTTATGTGTGGGGTTTCTATAGAAAGGGTTTCGACTGAAACTGTTTCAGCCAAAGTTGTCTAGTTGGTAGCCAACTTAGCTTTTTCAAGAATTTTCTGAAACTTTCAACTTCAACTAAGTATTTCTTCAATTAGAATGATGTTTAAAAAAAAAAATACCCTTTTGTAGATCTCGAAGTGATGAATCCGAATATGTAATTTTTTTAATAGTTTTTTTTATTAGTTTTAAGATATTTTATTTTTAGAATGATGCATGTAGGTTGTTAAAGTTAAAAAGGAGGCTGATTAATTTTTTTTTTTAAATAATCAAACATATTAAAATATTTTAAAAAATATTTGGGTCACTAGAGGAGAGAGTCCTCTTCAAAAGGGTATAATTGTTTTCAAAAATGATTAAAATAATAAACAATAGTTGATGTCCATGGCTATCAAATTCTAACAAGTATGACTTTAAAACATTATTACGAGAAAAGAAAATATACATGAAATTTGAGTTTTTTTTTCTATGCACTAGATATTAAAGTTACCTATTTATGGAGAAAAATAATTTAGTGAAATCATGTTTTTTCATTTTTTCTTTATAGCAGGTAAGTAACCATTTTTTTTAATTTTCAACATTCTAAAATCTATTCTTAAATTGATAAAAAAAATAATGAAATCAATTTAAAAATCTAAAAAATTCTGAGGGAATAAAACTTCATCAAAATTTCTAAATTTCATTAGTTTACATCATTTTGAAATTAAAAAAATAATGACAACTTTTATGTGGTCGAAGTTCAAAAAAAAATTCATTGTTGGTTGATTCCTTTATAAAGTGTGACATAGGTTTGAGCTTTTACCCTACAAATTGTCTAAACACAACTTGAAATATCATATCCATGGCACTCTAAAAAGTGGCACCTACATTGGTTAGACAGAAAGGAATTTTACAATAAGCATAGGTGCCCCACTTGGTGGTAAATGTTCTCTTATGTTGATAAAAAATTTGGACCAAAATTTGGGGTGATCCCACAATATTGGTTTACAATTTTTGGCCAAACTGGACACTGAACTGATTTTTTCTAATGCAATCTTCACTTTCGGACACCTATAGCGGCTAAACCATGAGGAATTTGAACATGATGCAAACTAGTGATTTCTAAAATTTTGTCTTTAGATTCTAAATATTTCTTTTTTTGAATTTTTTGGAATCAAATTGCACTTCTTTTTTCCATCTGCTTCAAAAACTAGTTTTTTCAATAAACACCATTTTTAAGGAGTGGCGCTCACCATATAACACAACTTTTTTTCCATGAAGGATAAAATTCTATTTTTTTCTAATTTATATTTTTAACTACAATATCTAGTGCTTCCAATTGGTTTCATAGTGTTTTATTGAATATTTTTTTCTTTACTTAACTTTCAAAGTCAAACCAATTACAATTCAAACATAGGTGGACTGTATGACACAATTTTTTTTGTATGTATCAAAATTCAATTTTTTTTATTTTTTTGGATCAAGGAATTCAATATTTGATGCACTCATATTTTTCAAAAGAAAAATTTGATAATATGCTATATTTCCACATGTGCAGAATAGAGGGCTTGATTTTCAATGAAAAACCTACATTCACAAGAAATAAAAAATAAATATACTTATAAAATTAAATTTATTTAATATTATATTTTTTGGGAAGCTTATAATAAGGAATACATACTAACAAAAAATAAATCTTAAATGAATTCATTTGATACCCCAAAAGGTAAATCAAAAGTGGTTTTTTATCAGCATTTCGATAGGTGTAAAGGAGATTTTGTTATAGGTATGGTTTAATACTAGCGAGGTTCTATCCAAGGGGGCTTGGTATAAGGAGGTTCAATAAAACCATCTTCAATTGGAATCCTTAAAATGGAACTTTTAAAGGCTTAAATCATTATATTTTCTAAAAATATGTGATTTCAACAAAAAATAGAATCTCCTAGAAATTGTAAACTAGCATTCTGGGATCACCCTTTGATTGCAACCTAAGTAGACATCCAAGAAAGAAAACCTTTTTGACCCACTATCACATTATAAAATATTCTCTATGGAAGGGAGGGGATGATGATCCTTTATGAAGGATCTCTCTAGATCCATAAAATCTACACAAAGTCTTACTTACCCATTCTTTTTCTTGATGGGAACAAGATTTTCAACCCATGAAGAATGCTTGATGTGAAAAATGATTCTACCATCTATAAAAATTACCTTGAACCATGATCATAAAAATAGATATGATGAAGGCCTATGATAAAGTAAACTAGGAGTTCTTATTAAAGTTCAATTTTCAAGGCTCTGTTTTGCAAAAAATTGGTGCCAATTATACATCTTTTCTTTCCTTAATTCACCTAAATTCTCTGTCCTTATAAATGGATATCAGTTTGGTTTCTTCTTTGCTTCTCAAGGGGTAATGCAAGGGGGGCCTCGTTCTCCCTTCCTCTTCATCTTGATGGAAAAAATACCAAGCATGGAAATGTCAGCTTTCCATGCATCAAATAAGTGGTATGGTATCAATATTCCTAGATCAAACATCTTTTGCACACATTCCTTATTTACAAATCATACAATATTATTTGGTCATCCATTAGTGGGAGAAGAAAAAAACATCAAATATGTGTTGGAAAACTACTGTCTAAGATCAAGACAAATGGTTAATCCAAGAAAATAAAAAATCCTTTTCAAACTACAAGTGATTTGGTAATTAGTCGCATCCTTTATGTCCTAGAATTTAGATGGGGTATCTTGCCTTGCAGCTATTTGGGGATTCCCTTCTTCATAGGAGCTCAAAAAGCCTCATTTTTGAGAAATATTTTTGTGGCTATTCAAAGTAGAGTAGCTTCCTTGAGGGGAAGATGGCTATCACTAGTAGGAATATTTACTATGATCAGGTTAGTCTTATCTACCATTCCAAATGATTTCCTATCAGTGCTCAAAATACCAAAAGGGGTCCATGAGAACATTCTTAAAGTGTCTAGGCATTTTCTGTGGAAAGACAATTTAGACAATTCAAGAAAAATACCTTTAGTTTCCTAGGAAAATTTGTGTCAAAATCTGTAATTAATAAATCTAGCCTTAGGAGTGGAGCAAACTTGCAAGATCTACTTAAATCCTTCATCAAAATGGTGCATAATAATGAGATATAAATGTCTAGATTTTATGGCCCCATATAGAATCTTCACTCTAGAGAATCTTCTAGAGGGATCAAAAAATGTGGAATTTCATTATTATATTTTGAGAGTTACTCTCTCCTTTTCTATCATGGACTATCAAAAATCAAGAAAAGGTAAAATTATAAAAGGATTCATGGATTGGTAATCCACTGATATCTTTAGTTGATGATTTGAAGAAGGCTTAGTATTGCCTAAAAGTAGTTTGACATTCAATTTTTTTGGATTATCTACAAAAGGATCTAATGAAAATTTCAAATCCAACATCTCATGGATGAAATTTCACAATCTTTTATTTCCCCAACACCAGAAAAATTGCTATCAATATTGGATTCAAGAACTGTCTTTCTCTTAGAAAAAAGACAAAATCATTTGGATCCCTTCCAATTCTAAACAATATCATTAGGGCTACAAATATTTTACCTCTAAGGACATGATTCAATTATGTAGATGTCCATATAAGATTTGTTGGCAATCCTGAATTCTCCCTAAATTAGGCACATTTTCTTGTTTAGCTATCCAAAATTGAATCCTCATAAGCTATAGGCTCTCTAAATTAGGTTTAGCTCAACCTTTCAACTATATATTATAAGGTTCTTTGTAGGAATCAGTGGAGCATCTTCTGCTTCAATGTAGTTTTTCTCAACCATGCTAGGTCTGGATCCAAAATAAACTTCATTAGTTCTCCCCCTCCCAAACACTATCTTGGAATTACTTTGGTGTTGTTTTTCCCTAAATAAAGGTTCACATTTTGAATCACGATGGGTAGTGATCCTAGATTTACTCATTTGGAACATGTCGCTTGAGCATAATAGAAGGATTTTTACAAAAAATCTTAAATTGGAATAATTTCATCGATAAATTAGAAAGGAGCATATCTAAAGTAGTGACAGTAAATGTTGTGGAGGAATCAAATCCACACAATTCATTTTCATGTTGGGATAGGGCTGATGCAAGAAGTTGGGTCCACAAAACGCTCAAAAAGTGGAAGTGCTTTTGTTGTTTTTCATAATTTTTCACACTTGGACTGAAAATTTGAGGCACTTACACAATGAATCTTAAAAAAATTCTTGAATATGAAATTCAGAATTTTAAGTCTAGTTTTCAAATATGTAATTTATTCAAATACCTAGATGATAGAAATTAAAATATGGATGTATAAAAACCACTTTCTAAAAGTCATTTTTTTAGCATACCATACACATGTACGAATGCCGCTTTTAGACCCAAATAAAAGTATTTTTCTAATTCCTTTTTTGAAAAGAGAGATAATAACATGAAAATTTATGAGGATATTTTGTTGAATATATATTTTTTTAATGATTTTTTATTGGCCTTAATTTTTTTTTTTTAAATCAACGTGTACAAACAACATAATTGGACCCAAACTAAACAATTTTTGAATATTTTTTTTCATTGTGTAGAGAATTGTCTCAATGTTGATGCCATATAATTTTTTTACAAGAAAATTAACCAAAAAAATGTTATTTAAAAACAAAAAAAGCCTGATATTTCAAGTTTATGGACTAGTTTGTTTAGAAATTAATTAAAAAATATCAAAAATAATCCTATCTTAATAAAATTTATATATTTGGAAACTAGAGATTGTGTTCTCTAATGGGTTTTAATTTCATAGATTGCTTCAAAAAAAATTCATTAACCATACTGCTAATGTTGGACATTCCTCTTGAATTTGCCTTAGTTTTTAAGTTGCAGGTCAAAGGCTAAGGGTTGGGTTGCCAAGCCTCTCCCAAGGATAAAACCTAGGCTGCATGTGGGTTGGAGATTCCAATTTTTAATAATACATATGTGTTTTTAAAAATGTGTACGTGTTAAAAAATGCATACACGTTCTTTATTATTTAATTGATTATTTAAAAAAATAAATACTTTTTAGAAACCTGTATGCATTTTAAAACACATACACAGTTTGTATTACAAAATGCATATACGTTTTAAAACTCATATGTATTTCTAAAAGGTATTTAACTTTTTTGATAAATGACTTGTACGTGTTATAAAACGGGTACACATTATAAAACACACACACATTTTTTAGTGTGTACACATTTTTTTAGGCTTGGGTACCCGAAGCATAACACATTTGCATTTTTTAATAATGTGTATGTATTTCTTGCGAGATGTTTTTTCTGGTTGAAAACTCCCCTCTTCGTGGACCCAACTTAGATTACTTTTACCTGACAATGAAATGGTAAAGCACTCGCACTCCTCAAGGTTCCTAATCAAGGGACATACTCTCATGTGGGTAAAAGTACAAAGTTGTTTCATAATTTCAACAAACTTATTAGTACAAATTGTCTAAACACACCTTGAAATTACATATCAATGGCCCTCAAAAATGTGGCACCTGCATTGGTTAGACTGAAAGGAATTTTACAATAAGCATAGGTTCCCCACTTTTTGGTAAATGTTCTCTTATGTCGATAAGATTCTTGGACCAGAATTTGATTGTAATCTAAGTAGTCATCCAAGAAAGAAAACCTTTTTGACCCACTAGCTTTTTGTAAAATATGCTCCATGGAAGGGAGGGGATAATGATTCTTTAGATCCATAAAATCTACATAAAGTCTTATTTACCAATTATTTTTCCTGATGGGAACAAGATTTTGCACCCATTAAGAATTCTTGATGGGAAAAATGATTCTAGCCAGAATTAATTTGGCCAATTCTTTTCTCATTAAAGGCTTTATCTTAGGATTTTCAGGCCTTTGATTCTAACGTATAGGTTTGGCATCTGGGTCTAATTAAATTGTATGTTGGGAAAGGTTTGGGTCAAAACCCTTTAGGTCTTCATAAGTCCAAGCAACTACATCATTGTATCTAATGCAAAGATCTATGAAAACATCATGTTCAGTGGCAGAGCATACCTTTCCCATTTTTAGAGACTTTCCTTCTAAAATCTCTATTGGCTTGAAGTCACCCCTCTTTGTAGCTAAATTCATCCTTTTCTACTTTAACTAATCATTAGGGTTGAAGATACCTTCAAGGGTGATGAGACCATTCGGTATCTTATTGCTACTGAGCTACACAATCTTATCAACATACTAATTTTTTAGCTTGGATTGATCTATTTTAGAAAATTTACTCTTTGTTGATGACTATCAAATACTTGCCAGTGATCCTAATTATCTAGAATAGCAGTCCTCATAATAAGCCTGATATGTTGCTCCTTTTTTACTGCAATATGTTTTGGTATATCAAACTAAGCACCAACTCCTACAAGCCAATCAACATGCTTATTTTGGTTTCTCGATGTTTATTGGGTGTTAAAACCCTCAAAGCCCATAATTAGATCATAAACCCTATGTTTATAGGATTTGAGCAGATTATTCTTGGTCAAAATTTTCAAGTTCTGACTTGATGGACAACCAATACACTATCACAAAAAACCTGTAACAATTTGATGTTCTTATTTTGTGCAATTTTGAGACCTTGGATGAAGGCTTTATACTCAACCACATTGTTAGTGTAACTAAATTGAAGCCTAAAAGAGAAATAATATTTCTCCCTGTTTAGAGATAATAGAATTACACCAACACCAGCACCATTTCTATTTCTAGAACCATAGAAAAACATCTTCCACAATCCTCCTAAGTATTCTTGATTTTGTATGAGATTGGGGATAGTAGCATTCTCTTCATGAATTTAGTTGGTGCCCAAGCTAGTCTCAACAATATTTAATGGGTTAAATTCTAAAGCATTTCCCCATTCATCCAATAAAAAATCAAGTACCTCTTTTATAATATTTGTAGGCTCACAAATAGAACACTCCTCCTTTTGATCATGCAATATAAAATTTAGGTTTACTAGAATAGGAGCATAAGAATCTAAGTGATCTTTTTCTATAGGCCCGTATTTCATGGTTTCTTTAGTGCCATATCTAGTCATAAATAGTATGTGAGATCAATCAACCGATAAGTATCCACCTATTTTAGAGTGAAATCTCTAGATAAGCAAATGGAAAAATGAGAAGGGAGGTCTATGACTGAAATATCTTGCAACACATCACAGCTAGGACACGTATGCAAGGACAGTTTTAGATTTTTAATTACTCTTAATATATAGATAATAGTGCCATCCAATTGTATAAATTTTCTAGCCATTGGTTCATACTTGATACCATGTATGCTAGTAATTCCCTTAGGCATAATATAACTACTTTCCCCATAATCTCGTACAATTGTGCACTATATTATTTCCAATCATTAGAGAAATATAGAATGGAGGTGGCTTATTGATTTTGCTAGAATCCCCTTCTTCCTTAGTTTGTACCAAACTAATTGATGGGGTAGTCTGCTCTTTTTCTTGTACATCACTATACATTTTCATTCTCTTTCAAAGCTTATTGTAGTAAATCCCTTTGTGATGGAATGGATGGAGGCTCCCACATAGTAAAATTTATATTGGCTTTCTTCATTTTCTTCACTATCTTGAAAGGAAGATGACTAGATTTAAAAGGAACCTTTGGGACAACAAAGTCTGTTCTTATTGCTTGGGTGATCATAGGCTATTCCACCACTTTCTTAGGTCTATTCATAGGCTGATTTGATTATGGAACATTCATTGTCTTACCTGTTGATCCAATATTTGTACTTTTTTGAGGTTGATGAGAAACTGATACTTGTCCAACCATGGAATATGTACCTCCCTCCATTGCCATTTTCTTTGATCTTGTATTATAGGCTATTTTATTTTCCTCTTGTCAATTTACAACACAAAAATCCTAAATCGACCCCAAATAACAAATGAGGAGTTTTAACATGTATTATTTTGATTGCTAGGATTTGTTTCGCCTATGTTGATCTGTTGCCCTAAATTAGAGGTTTCATTTTGAGCTACTAGGGTTTGTGAAAATTCTCCATTTGGAAAATAATTTTGATTATGAGTTTTCTCACATGGGTAAGACCACTCCTGCCCTTGAGCTATGTTTTTTTTACTGGTACCAAAGCCTTAGTAGTTGTTTGTACATTATTCATTAGCTTGGAATGATTGCAGTAATTTTCTCCTTGATTAGACGACCTATTTTGTTGATAACCTTGGTTTTGAGGTTGATAAGGCCTACTATTTTTATCTTTCTTCCTATCCAATACTATTAATTTATTATTCATATTTTAGAGCAAGGTGCCTCAATCCTTTGGAAGTGAAGCAAAAGTGGTGTAGGGGTACCAAGCTAAATTTTGTTTTTAAGGTGTTAAAGTCTTTTTTTGGGTTGGATAAGGTCTTATATACAATTTAATGATGTAATAGGTCCATATTAGTGGTAATTATATTATTAGAAGGTTTATATTGCAAAGTTGGAAAATATGCTAAAAATGTCTTTTTTTCAAATTTTGTAAAAGTGCAAGAAATGAGGAAGTTGAACGGTCATGGGAGGTGAAAGGTCATTTGAGGTGTTGGTTTTCAATCATTTTCTTGATGGAGGAGTGAATATACATATGAGAAACATGAATGAAGGAGGGGGTGGATGATTTTGTACAAGCATTGATCAATAAAGCTCCGTTTTCTTTATAAATCTGAGTTTTTTCCTATTTTGCATGATGTAGCAGAAAATTGCATGAGCCTATACTGAAAGGAATTGAATAAAAGTGTTTTCATTTTGGTAGAGGGATTTTTTATCAATTTTTTGGTTTTTGTGGCATTGAAATCCACTTTTCTTTGAGCTCTTGGTGCTGATTTTACTGTAGACGGCCTAAAAATCTGAACTACTACTTTTGAGGTCATGAAGTGATTTAATGGTTCATTCCACATTATATATATACTATATCTCCATGTAATGAGTCCATTAGGTTAGAAATAGGTTATATGATGATTCTTGGAGCAAGGAAGATTATTTTGGAGTCATAGCATGTAGCTTTGAGTGTGAAAATATGTGATTTTGAGTGAATTTGAGTGGTTTTAGAGTGTGAATGGATGGAATCCATTGGGGCAGTCATTTGTGAGTGTCTTTTGAGAATTTTAAGACATCATATGGTATGATTTGGGTGTTTTATGTGGGAGTTAAGTCTGAGAGGAGTGATTTTCAATAAGGTGCCTTGGGAAACCTAGTTTTGGTGACTTGAAAGTGAGGGTTTAGTGGATTGGTTGCTTGCTGAATGTTTGAATCTCTAAAAATTATTGAGTCTTGTATTTGGTAACCCAATTAATGACTATACTTTGAGATTGAATAATTTTTAGGTGTTTGGGAAGGTGTCTCTTTGAAAAAGAGGCCTAATTGGCCTAGTGGCTAGAACAGTAAAGGCTTAGTTTGAAGAATTTATTTCAAAGGAATATATGTTGAGTTTAAGATATGTTGTAGATCATGAAAAAGGGTATCCAAATTTGCTCGTATAGTCAGAAGAAGTCATCTGGATCAGTATTTATGTTTGACAGTCCCTTGAGGGAGGGCTACTAGAGAGTGAAAGCTTAGAGTGTGTTTGTGGTTAGGTATGGGTCCTTGTGATTTGAGATTATTTTAGTTAATTTTGAATGAGGTTTTTAATATTTTTAGATGCCTCTTAATTTTCATGAGAAGGTCTAACACCCTTAGTGTGAGTTGGAGCCATTGTTGAGATTTGTGATTGTTTTCGAGAGCCAATCAAGGAGTCATTTTTATGATCTTGGTACTGATCTATTTGATTTTGCATGTGGCCCACCTAGCTCTACATTAGTTGGTATCAGAGATTAGGGATTAGGTCCCTTGAAAGTTTAAGTTGCAGGTTGAAGTTTGGAAGATTTTTGAGGACAACGTTATGAAAGATGCCTCCCAAGAGCAATTCTACTGCTAGAGAGTTACAAGAGGTCAAAGAAAGACATGCTAAGTTGTAGGAGTCCTACTATGTTGTGTTGGATAGACTTTCTTCCTTAGAGACAAATCAAAGAAGAGGTGTGGATTTGCGAGATACAAGTGAAGAAGAGGAAGAAGAGTATTCTGATATGGAAGAAGAACTAGATCCTAAAGATCAGAGGATGGCTAAATTGCTTAAGGTAGTCAAACATGAGACTCACAAAGGAAAGGTTAATTTTCCCATGTATGGTGGAAATTTGAATGAGGAAGAGTTACTAGATTGGATTGCAACTATGGACAATTATTTTGAATGTGAAGATGTTCCTAAGGAGATGAGAGTGAAGATAACAAAAAAAAAGCTAAAAGGACATGCACTATTGTGGTGGGACTATGAACAAGTTGAGAGGAGAAAGAAAGGTAAATCAACTATCATTTCTTAGGATAGAATGGTTGGTAGAATCAAAGGTAAAAAATTTCCTAAGGATTATGAATTCAATTGTTTAAGAAACTCCAAGGTTTAAAGCAAATGGATTTAGATGTTAAGAGTTATACTGAAGAGTTCTACAAGTTGAGTATAAGATCAAGTAGAATGGAAGATGAGGTTGAAAAGGTGGCTAGATACCTTGGTCGGCTTATATTTAACATTCAAGATGAGCTAGTTGTAGAAAATCCAAGGATAGTTGAAGAATGTTTCCAATTGGCTATTAGAGTGGAGGAGAAGATTAAAAGAAGGAAAGATAAGTCCATTAGAGGAAGAGGCATCAATCAGAGAGGAAGAGGATCATTTCACACATCAAAACAGTCCCATGAAGAACAAGAAGATGAAAAAAAAGGTAAGGAGCAAGTGGTTGATTCTAGAGGTGGTTTCAGAGGTTCTAGAGGCAGATTTGGTGGAGGTAGGAATGAAAATACATTTTCTAGAAGATGCTACAACTGTAATGAATTTGGGCACCCAACATACAAGTGTCCTAAAAAGCAAGGATCTACATCAAGTGGAGGTGAAAGGAGAAGTGATAGGAGTCAAATAGTGCAAGAAGATGAATGTGAGTGTGTTGGTTCTTCTTGTTGGAAAAAAAAGGATAGACAACTAAGAGGGAGGGGATGAATCAGATGTCACAGATTATTTAAACTTATTAAACCTTATTCAACTTATTCTCAGATTTGATGAAAGAACATTAAGCATAAACAATCGCCACATCAGAAACACAAAGAACACCAATATTTTATACATGGAAACCCTATTAGGGAAAAAAACCATGGTGGATGTTAGTCCACAATATTATACCCTGTTAAAAGAATAGAGATGAATAATGAGAATGCACATGCATTCAAGCACACTACCTAGAGCTCGCTACTCAAAGAAGACACACTATCTTACAAAGATATTCAAATTAATACTATATGGAGGATTTGAATTGAGGAATTGTCTTCTTCAAAAGCCTGATTACAGTTTCAGTTAAGCACATAAACACTTCTTTAGGCATTGCTCTACAATCGAATGATCTAATATTTATTCACACATAGCACTCACACACTTTTCATTATACACACACACCTCATGAATCTCAAATGAAGAACACAATCGCTCTTATATATCTGCTACATGAAATTACATCAATAACTTTGTTGGACAAAGATAAATGATAAATGAATACAAACTATCAGCCTAATTCATGAAAAAATCTCAATGTACACCAACCGAAGTTGGTCACAACATAATGAAGACCTAAAACAAGATCCTTGAACACACCAAACATTCATAAATTAATCCAGAGTATGCTACAACCGTCATGTCAACCAAGAACATGAAAACCCTAACATGCAAAGGAAAAATCTCTAATCACGAGCACACCGATCAACGTAGACATCCAACAAAGATAGAGCATGATCTAGAAACATCAACAAACATCACAGGAGAATACACAACAAATCAAATTACCAGTCACATTCTCTTCTTCTAGAAACACTAGCTACAGTAACATAATAATTGTAGGAACACAGAGACTCACAACTTGCTCAAATCTTGATGTGCACCTCTAAAACTTCTAGTAGATACACTAGATAGGCTAAGCAACAAACCCTTTAATCTACAACTTTTGAATACCAAAATACTAAACTTCCCAACATGTTGTACTTCAAAACTTCACAAACAACCTTCAACATATTTATTACAATTTTCTCAATATCCTCAACATAGGCAGCCTTCAAGAACCAATGCTAATAGTGTTGACATCAATGACAACCACATATCAGAAACTTAACCACAACATCCAATAATCTCCCCCTTTGGCATTGATTTCCACACATGATGTGAAAAATACACCATCAACGCAGCTAACTCTTCTTCCAACAATCTCCCCTTTACACATTGCTCTTCTCATATTGTTCTTCTCCCTCTTACTTTTAGCTCTTCCATAGTTTTTCACATTACTCTTCTCCCCCTTTGACATCAATGACAAAGGTACACATGCTCTGAATCACATATCTACATCATCTAATTACTCCCCCTGAGTAGTAGCCACTACAACATCAATCTGGATTAAGATATGATTATGAATGCGCAGATTGATGCAAAGACTATGCATCTTAGTTCTGATTAGGAGGGGTAATCACTGCTAACTTATGTTTGAGATACTCAAAATTATCCTTAGGCAATGGCTTAGTGAATATATTTACAATTTTTTCCTTAGTAGACACAGACTCTAGTTTGACTTCTTTGTCACTCACTTTGTCTCTCAAAAAGTGATATTTAGATAGATATATGTTTTGTCTTTGAATGCAGCACCAGATTCTTAGAAATTTTTATTGCACTTAAGTTATTAAAAAATATAGCAATAGGCTCATCATACTCAATTATGATATCTCTTAGCATTTGCTTCATCCATATTACTTGAGTACAATTTTTTGCAGCAGCAATATATTATGCCTTAGCAGTAGATAAGGAAATGGAATTTTTCTTTTAACTTAACCAGGACAACAACTTTTGTCCCAAGAAGAAGGCACCACCACTAGTACTTTTCCTATCATCCACATCACCTACCCAATCTGCATCAGTAAAGGTGCTCAAAGTAATATCATCATCTTTAGGATACCAAAGGCCAAAATTAACTATCCCTTTAAAGTATCTAAAAATTATCTTTACAACAGTCAAATGGGATTCCTTAGGATCATCTTGATATCTAGCAACCATACATACAAAATTCATGATGCCAGGTCTGGTCCGAGTCAAATAAAGCAAACCACCCATCATTGACCTGTATCTTATGTAATTTTTCTTAGGAGAATCATCATTTTGTTTTAACTTGCATCCAGTTACCATGGGTGTACCAACACGCTTTAAGTCTTCCATGCCAAAAAAATTCAGTAGCTCTCTTACATATTTGGACTAAGATATAAAAATTCCATTATCTAACTAAGTTATTTGCAATCCCAAAAATAACTTCATCTCTCTGATCATAGAAATTTCAAATTCACTCTTCATTTCATTAGAAAACTTCCTACACAAATCATCATCACCTCGAAAAATGATTTCATCGACAAAGACTTCAATAATCAATTATTTATCATGATCCATCTTAAAATATAGATTACTATCAATAGTGCCTTTATTAAAACTAAGCTTAAACAAGTATTTATCCAATCTGGCATAGCAGGCTCTAGGGCCTTCCCTGAGTCCATAGAATGCTTTCTTCAATTGGAAAACCATATCTCCCTTATCAATCAGTTTAAATCCATCTAGTTGCTCAATATATACCTCTTCTTCTAGCTCAGCATTCAAAAATGTTGACTTTACATCCATTTGATATACTTTATAATTCTTAAAAGCAGCATAAGCAAGAAACAATCTTATAGCTTCAATTCTAGCAACAGGAGCAAAGGTTTCTTCAAAATCATTAGCTTCCATCTGTGAGTGCCCTTTACATACCATTCTTTCTTTATTCCTGACCACTTCACCTTGTTCATTCAGCTTATTCCGAAAGACCCATTTAGTTCCAATCACATTTTTTTCCTGAGGTTTGGGAACAAGAATCTATGTATCATTTTTCTCTATCTGCATCAATTCTTCCTTCATTGCTTCCATCCAATGTTCATCTTTACATGCTTCATTGAAAATTTTGGGCTCAGTCTTGGAAATTAGACAATATTATTTTTCAATTCTTCTTCTAGTCTGCACATCTTTGTTCTTATCTCCTAAAATCTAATCTTTAGAATGATTTACCAAAACTTTAGGATTCTCTTGAACTTCTGGTTCTTTTGTTCTCTCTTCTGTACTTCCACTAGCCTCTCCTTCTTGATTCTCTTGATTCACCAGAACAATTTGGACTTGATTCTCTATCTGAACATTTTTCATTTTATCAATACTATCAAGTTGGTCATCTAGATCATATCCATAGTATCTAGATGATCTAGCAGTGTCTTCATCAACTCTAACATTTTCACTTTCAACCATTTTCCTCAATCTTCTATTATAGCACTGGTAGGCCTTGCTTTTAGTAGAATAACCCAAAAAGATTCCTCCATCACTCCTAGCATCAAACTTGCTGATATCTTCATCTCTCTTGATGTAACATCTACTTTCAAAGATTTTGAAATACTTAATAGTAGGCTTATATCCAAACCATAGCTCAAAAGGAGTCTTACCAGAATTATCATTGACATTTACCCGAATGATAGTATACACAGTAGTGCTTACAACTTCTCTCCAATAGATATGAGGAACATTACCTTCCAACATCATAGATCTAGCAACATCTAGAATTTTTATGTTCTTTCTCTCTACAACTCCATTCTGTTGAGGAGTCTAGGGAATAGATAACTATCTTTTGATTCCATGCTCTTCATAGAAAAAATTTAACTCTCAGGAAGTAAACTCACAACCTCTATCTGACCTTAAGCATTTAATCTTCAAACCTGTCTCATTCTCGGCCATAGCTTTGAAACTTTTGAACCTCTCTAATTCTTCATGTTTTTCTCTCAAGAAAGAAACCCATATCATCCTAGAGTAATCATCAATAAGAAACATACAGTACCTTTCTCCTTGTAGAATTTTGATTCTAGAGGGACCACACATATCAGTATGCGCCAACTCCAGTATTCCATTAGAATGATGTTGCTTTCTCCAGAAAGAAATTCTATTTTTCTTTCCCATCTGACATTCCTTGCATATGGTGTTAGTAGGCTTCACTAGCTTAGGAAGATCTCTTACTCCTTGAGTGCAGCTTATCTTGAAAATGTTATCAAAATTCACATGACACAACCTTCTATGCCATAACTAGCTTTCATCAATTTGAGCAATTAAATAACTTTCACTAGTAACACTTAGGTGAAAAATATTACCTCTTGTCTTTGTACCTAAAGCAATTAAATTTCTAGAACTTCCTAGTATCCTACAGTTTCTATCTTTGAACTAAAGATTGTATCCTTTTTCAACCATCTGTCCAACACTCAACAAATTATGCTTCAAGCCTTCTACATAAAGGACATCATTAGTATTATGTTTACCACTAAAAGGAATAATGCCTCTTCCATAAATCACACCAGCATTGTTATCTCCAAATCTTACAACACCACTGTCATACTTTTCCAAGCTTACAAACTTTCTTTTGTCACCAGTCATATGATGTGAGCATCCACTGTCAATCACCCACTCATCCTTTTCTTCAATTATGGTTGCAAGCGCTTTCTCAACACTCTTATTACTAGCAGATTTAGTGTCCTCATTGGACCATTTTCCTTGATAGCAATGAATACCCATCCATCCTCATTTCCATTTTCTTTATCATATTCTTCATCAGTAACACCTTCTTTAGCATAATAACATTTCTTATGAAATCTAGGCTTCTCTGGTTTGGACCTAGGAACTCTTTCAGGACATCTTGATGAAAATTACATATCTTATTGCAAGAGAAACATTTAATAGGAAACTTTCCTTTGTAATTACCTTGTCCTCTAGCTTCTCTTTTCACAATCAATGCTTCTAGCTCTTCTACCTCTCTTTCTTCATCTTCAATTTGTTTCATCTTATCTTCATAATTGAATTTCTTTCTAGAAATTTCTCTCAGATCATATCTTTGTTTGTTTCTTCCAGATATAGTAGCTTTAAATGTAGATTCTATCTTAGGGGTAGAGTCACAAAATTCACTCAACTCAAAGGCAGCAAGCTTACCAATCAACATATCTCTTGTCACATGTGTTACTGTCCTGAGCTCTTCAATATCTTGAGAATTTTTTTTGTAAGAAGTAGGCAATGATCTTAGCACTTTAGCTACAATCTCTTTTTCATCCAAGATTCCACCAGCACATCTAATACCCATCACTAGTTAATTTACTTTTTGCATGAAATAAATAATGTTTTCATCTTCACCCATTTTCAAGTTTTCCCACTTGCCTTTCAAACTTTGTATCTTAGCAACTTTCACTTGTGCATCTCCTTCATAAAAAATTTCTACCTTCTTCCCAATCCCATGTTTTGTTTTCAGATCCATCACATTTATCATCTTTGAATTTATCAGAGCACTCAACAATGCTTCTATAGCCCTGATATTTTCATCTACGCCCATTTTCAAGTTTTCCCACTTGCCTTTCAGACTTTGTAGCTTAGCAACTTTCACTTGTACATCTCCTTCATACAATGTTTCTAGCTTCTTCTAGATCCCATGTGTTGTTTTCAGATCCATCACATTTTTCATCTCTAAATCTATTAGAGCACTCAACATTGCTTCTATAGCCCTGATATTTGTTTCAGCTTCTTTGATCTCATCAGGAGTAGAGGGGCCATTCTGAGGAATAACATATATGTTCTTTGTAATCTTCCAAAAGATTTCACGAATGCACTTCAAATGACACTCCATTCTATCCTTCCATAAAGAGTATTTTGTTCCATCGAATCTAGGACTATCCTTCTTGTATGATGCCATCTCAAATCACCTCAAGATATTAAACTTCTTTAGAGGAACCTTCTCTGATACTAATTGTTGGAAAAACAAGGATACATAACTAAGAGTGCTGGTGAATTAGTTGTCACAAATTATTCAAACTTATTAAACCTTAATCAACTTATTCTCATATTTGATTAAATAACATTAAGCATAAACAATCACCACATCAGAAACACAAAGAACACCAAAATTTTATACGTGGAAACCCTGTTAGGGGAAAAAACCATGGTGGATGTAGCTCCACAATATTATACCATGTTAAATGTATAGAGATGAATAATGAGAATGCACATGCATTCAAGTACACTGCCTAGAGCTCAATACTCAAAGAAGATGCATTATGTTACAAGTATATTCATATTAAAACCATCTAAAGGATTTGAACTTGGAAATTAGCTTCTTCAAAAACTTGATTACAATTCTAGTTAAGCACAAAAACACTTCTTCACACTTCGATCAATCTTCTTCACTCTGCTCTATAATTGAATGATTTGATATTTATTCGCACAAAGCACTTGGACACTTAAAATTACACAAAAACACCCCATGCATCTCAAATGAAGAATACAACCACTCTTATATATCTGCTACATGGAATTGCATCAACAACTTTGTCGGCCAAAGATAAAATGATAAATGAATACAAACTGTCGGCCCAATTCATGAAAAATTCTCAACGTGCACCAACCGAAGTCGGTCACAACATAATGAAGACCTAAAACAACATACTTGAACATGCAAAACATTCAAAAATTAATCCACAAGGATCCACAACATGCTACAACCATCATGTCAACTAAGAACATGAAAACCCGAACATGCAAAGAAAAAATCTCCGATCATGAGCACACCGATCAATGCGGACATGCAAAAATTATAGAGCATGATCTAAAAAAACCAATGAACATCACAAGAGAATACAGAACAACTCAAATTTCCAAAATCACGTTCTCTTCTTCCAAAAACACTAGCTATAGTAACAAAATAATTGTAGGAACGCAAAGACTCACAATTTGCTCAAATCTTGATGTGCACCTCTAAAACTTTCGATAGATACACTAGATAGGCTTAGAAAAAAATCATTTAATCCATTGTAAGAGAGGGGGACCAACCACTGCAAGGCCCCAGTTCACAAAAGTCCAAGAGCGGAAAGGCTGCCCTAACTTACCTCAGTTTTAAGGAAGGTTAGGATAGAAAGGATGAAAATGATGAAGACTATGTGTCTGATCACTCTGCAATCATGGGAATTGAAGGGAGACTAGATGAGTCACTTTCAAGAGTCAACTCTACATCTTAGGTAGCTCTTTGTATAAAGACAAAAGCATAGTTCTAGGAAGATAGCATGATGCGCTGGCGTCTCACAGGTGCGTTGGCATTCATACAACCAAAAAACTAAAGAAACGAGGTTGGAATCTCGAGGAACGACTGACAGTCTAGTCTAATAGTTTTGGGAAGTAAAGAACAAGACTAAGAAAAGAGAAAGGTAAATACAAATATGATAAAAGAAGTATATTACCACAAGGGTGATGAAGATAATTTTGTAGAATAATCCTCTCACCAACTTGCTTCGAGATCTCTCCACCTGCACACAAAAAAGAGGGAAAGTGTTGGGGTTGTTTAGGGGCGTGCCTCAATCAGACCCTTGTCTTGGTGTTTCCACCTCCATGGACAACCAACTTTGTAATGATAGAAATAACGATAAAAAAGGGAAATACAAGCTACATATGCAAGAAACACTACAAAACAGTATGTGCTTACTCAACCAAATACGATAGAGGAGATGAGAGGAGCTTACCGCCTCCATCTGAAGTGCTCAAGGCTTGTGGAGGAGTGAATGAGAGGAAATCAAGCCTCTTTTGTTATGGTGTTTGTCCTATGCTCACACTATCAGAGTGATGGAGGGGTAGATTTCTGCAATGGAGTGAAGAATGCTACCACAAAGCTTGAAAGTGGATGCTCAAAGCATGGAGAGAGTGTGCCAAATTGTTCCAAACTCATTTAGAATGGAAGAATGGAGTGATAATATGAAGGAGAAGATGAAAAATGACCATATTTGGGTTGCCCAGCCGAAGAGGGCCATTACACTTTGACTTCCAATTGAAAGTGTAACATCTCTACAGTCTCCAGTTGTAGGAATCTATTAGGGATGTAAGTGCACCATGCGGATGTCTACGTGTTGCATGGGTGTCCCCGATAGAAACACCCCCACTGACACAAAAACAAGGTGTCAAGTGGAATGTAAGTGGCGGGATTAAGTGGAATTTAACCTCCACTTTTGATTTTCTAAAGTGTAAAGGGGTGAAAGGGGAAGCTGCATTATGGGTGAAAATTCATGCTCATACATTTTCCCCCACTTTAGTGAGAATGAGTACTAATGAGTGCTTTAGTAAAGTAGATTGGTAACAAAGTAACAAAGTAAGAGATGTATACTTGAACCGAAAAGGAAGCAGAGCACGGTCTAGTGAACTCAGAAGTGTAGAAATGAACTTCATAGTTTTGTGGAACTACAAAGTTGAAGTATGAAAGTGCCTTATAGGCTCATGGTCCTACAAGGGGGGTTATTCTTCAAGAAATCTCACATGAAGGAAACTAATAAAATCATCTTACAACCCTGCAAACCTATAAGGAAGGTATCCCCCAAGAACTCTCACATGAGGGAGACCGAGAAAAATACCTTACAGACCGAAAAACCTGTAAGGAAGGTATCCCCCAAGAACTCTCACATGAGGGAGACTGAGTAAAGGGGACTCCGAAGAGTCAGAGATGGCAACATGTTTACCTATAGATAAAACACATCAGGAAGTGGTCACACAGGCCAGTGAATGGACAGTCATCCAGACCATCGCTAAGTTGCAAGGCTTTCAAAGGGATCCCTCAGGAACCCTTCAAAAGGAAGGAGGGTCCACTCAAGGGACACACTATTTGAAAGGTAAAATTTAGTTGAGTTGCCCCTAAGCTACACATGAGGATGCAAAGTAGGTCTAGTCAGGCTACCCCTAGACTAGACATAAAGAAATGAAACTGGCCTAGTTGGGTTGCCCCCGAGTTAGACACCATAGAAAATATTGAAATCTTTTGAAGGGGTCCCTTGGGAACCCGACGTGAAAAGGATGGGTCCACTAGAGGGACACAATGTTCAAAGCTAATGTCTTCTTTCTCGAATTGATTCATCACCAAGGAATTTGAAAGAAAGGAGATCCACTCATGGGAGGGAAAGACTAAGACTGTTCTTGCTTTAAAAGAGAGTTTCCAAGTCCTTTCTTTATGAACCCATGAGAAAGGAAATATGTTCCACTAGGGTTACAAGTTGAGAATGCAATTCTTAAAGAAGGAATGTGTGAGGGGTCTTTCGAGAAAAGATTTGTTCAGCAATGAATGTTTTTTCTAAAGACCAAGTAATGTAGAAGAGGCATTATCCCACATCAAAGGGAAAACTCAAGCAAAGATGAGAGAAATATAAAGAGAAAAGTAAAAGAAAAAATATCACACAAAAAGGGCACAAGGGGATCTAGTTTTGTAGGGTTAGATCTGCCTTTATTTATATATATTAGGTAACTCTGGTAAGAGGACAAAGATCATCAATCCCCAACTAGATCAAGAAGAATGCATGGAAGATAAAGTAAAAATAAAAAATTGGGTCAACATGGAAGGAGGCCTAAATGCTCCCAATGCTTTGCATCATCCCCAATTTGCCAAAAGTTAATCACAAAAATGGAATGATGAAGGTACATAGAGAGGAAGGTGTACAACACAAACACCACACCTATATCCAAGCACCAATAGGGGTGACAAGGGTCATCCGGGAACATGTAGCAAAATTACGAGGGAACACATCACAACACACACATCTAATCTAAAGATCAAGAAGAGGGTCTTCCCCGAACATTGGTCGACCAAAAGTTCATCAAATTCCCACTCTAGATCATTGAAGGGGGAAGGATGCTGATTTTGTAATGTTGTAATGTTAAGGGGAGGAGCTTACGATCCTCCCAAAAAAAGGGCCAAGGCAAAGGGACCTGTAAGGTCTCCATCGCTCAACTCTTGTGGGTCTAAGGTCAATGACCTTGAAAAAATCGATGACAAGGTCGAAACTTCATCCACTAAGTTAAACATGCATTTAACAGGAGTGTCATGTTTCACCTCAATGGACAAAGGATTTTGCACCTGGGGTTCACCGTTAGGCTCACCGAGAGACTCGAGAGCGGTGACAAACTCAAGGGAGTTCAGGACTAGTTTCATTACTATGACATAACAAGTCAACTTGGGGCCACCTTAAGGAGAATGTGGGATCTTCTCACATCCCCCATTGCTAGAGGGGCCACGCTCTACCTTCTTCTTCATCGAAGGAGGTGAAATCCCCATAAATGAAACAAGAAGGGTCGAGGCAGAAAAAGAAAGAACCACAACGGACATAATCGAAGTTTTCACCATGTCCATAGGCTTTGGGAAAGGCAACACATCTGGGACAAAAGTCAACAAAGGTGGCTCTATCGAAGGAGAAATGAACACTTTCACCCTTCCTAGTACATGTGTGCTCACAACGGGAGCCAAAAGAGATTCAAAGATGGAAGGAGGGAAAGAGGAGGACGTAGTAGGAGATATAGTCTTTTCCTCCTCCTTCTTCTATAAGGAGGATTGCTTAGTTAGGAGAGCCTTCGGCTAGTGCTTATGCTCACATGCAAGGTGATTTCTACAGCTCTTCGAACTAGAAGCTGAGATTTGTTAAGGGATAGAAGGTTCTTGTTCAACCATGGGAGTATCTTTCACAGTTATTTCTACTCGAAGGACACACTCTTGAATGGGAGAAGAAGGGGTAGGTCTAGAAACGGTGGGAGGATTTGACTCTACCACTTTAGGGGTGGATCCTTTTCCATTCGAGGGAACATGAGGAGGTCAAGGGGAAAATTCTCTATACGAGCCTTTCTTTCTACTATACAAATAGTACCAGGGTCTTGGGGACCCATTGGGGAGATCCGATATCTTGACCTTCAGCTTTCGCCAGGGAGGCATCATCAGACTTAACGGGTAGAACCCATGCTTGTTCATCCAATATTCTTCCCAAGAGAGAGAGTGGATGATTCACCTCTAGAGGTAGTGAGCTTCTCCATTCCCTTTCGAGAAAAAGAGGCAGTTGGTTGCTCATCTATAAAAAGGGTCAACATTGGTTGCCCCTTGCCTCAAGTTTTGTACTTCACATAGTTCTTGTAAAGTAGGTCCATTCTCTGTTGGAGCGGACCTATTGGAGTGGGCCAAAAGTGATACAACAAGTATCCTACATGAGATACCATAGGATGATATCTAGTGTCATGCACTACGTGCACGACACCTTCATGGGAAAACTTAAGGCACTTATGAATTATAGAGGCGATCCCATTCATGGAAGCTAGCCAAGGTATACCTAGCTTCAATCTAAAGAGGTCTGACTAGGGAATAACGTCAAAGACCATGTCTACACTCCTAGGTCCAACTAGGGCAGACAACATTATCGATCCATAGGGTTTAAGAGAAATTCCATCATGTGTATGGATGATGGAATTTGTTTTGTCGTACTCCTCCCTTTGTAGGGAGTTCAAGAGTAATATTTCCTCCATAACAAAATTCACTCTAATCGTGGGGTCGACCAAGACCCCTGTCACAATGTTGCCACTAAGGTGAGCAAGAATGTAGAGGAAAGAGGGTTTACCATTTCTTGGAATGTCTTTCAAAGTAAATGTTATATCTAGTGAACTGGTCACAAGGCGAGGAGAGGGAGTGACAATAACCATGTTAACATATGCCTTAGGGTGAGAAGTAGAATCAATGGGATCGATAATTATGTTAGCAGAAGGTGATAGAAACGGATCCATGTATATCTGCAATTCACTATTAGCTTTCACCATTGATTTTTTCATGTTTCTCTTTCCTCCATCAAGATGGATATTGTCGTCCTTGATGCAATCTTGTATCTCATGACACAAGCACATACAATGTTCAGTGTCATGTTCATTAACTCAATGGTACTGGCAATGTGTTTTCTTCATACCATCTAGAGTATGGTTCTCTCACTGGTTTAGGAGGCGACAGGTAAGGATCTTATCCTTCACCAAATTTTGCAAGATGGAAGAGTAAGACTCTGATAGATTCGTAAAATTTTGGTCACATATAAGGCCATTGTTATCCACAATGGATACTACATTCACAACAGTTTTACCTCTTCCTGAGATCAATAGGATAGATCTTCCTTTTGAATAAGACTGTGAGGGAGGACCCGCAAACTGAACCACCATTTTTTGGTACTCTCGTAAAGCTGCACACAAGTGTGCAAAAGAAGGATATTTCATGAGGTGAACTTCTCTTACCAAGGCCTTTGTAAGTTCCCTAGGAAGACCTTCTATACATCAAAATCAGGTAATGGATATGAGATCCATGAGAAGAGCACTTGGTATTGTGCTATAAAGTCCTTAGTCTTTTCATTGTCCCCTTGTTTCCATCTAACAAGGTTTGAGAAAGTCATCTTTGGTCCAATATTGGCTTGGAACTATCACAGGAACTGATTCACAAGTTGATCAAACATGAAGATGGAATTATCAGGCAAAGAACATTACAAGTCTAGTGTTGTATCTTTGAGGGATTGGAGAGATATTTTGGCCATCAACGCATCATGATGGAAAAAATTTGTGCATAAGGAATTGAAGGAAAACACATGTTTCTATGGGTCCCCTTTACCACCGTATTTCTCAAATTTGGGAATCTCCATCCCTTATGGGAAAGGAGTGTTTAGGATTGCAACCGACAATGGGCTATGTAGGAAGAAGGGCTGGAAGATAGGCTAGGTCAAGGCCTAGGAAAGGTTCGACAGCTATTTTTGCATCTTCCCCATATTCTAAAGAAGGGTATTTAGAATAGGGTCATTAAAAGACATAGGACCACGAGAACCACCACTAGAGCCACCATCATGACTACTGCTAGAGCCATGACTAGTACCACCGACACCACCACTGTGACCATTTCTAGAGATGCCACCGATGTCATCGCCACCAGTGTGACTTTTGCTAGAGCCATTACCAGAGCCGAAGCCACCACCATGACTTCCACTGGTGCTACCTTTGCCAATGCCACCCCCACTTTTGAAGATTCTGCTGCCAAATCCTCTACCTATCATTCTACAAAATCCTCCACCACCAAAGGTGGCAGAAGGGGTGAAGTGGAAACCCAAAGGGTTCCTATTTACTTTGATAGTCTCAAAAATTTCAAAAGTAGAAGGTATATTGACCGATGCAACCGTGTCAGCCATATACACTAATGTAGGAGGCATCGACATCTCCAGCTACCTCTCATGTTCCTCGAGGAGGCCACCTCACATCATGCGACCATGGATCGAGGGGGAACATGCTTCATCCAGACCAAAGAGACTAGCTAAGATTTTGACACCTGTTCGGTCTTTTTCCACCATGTATCTTATTTCACTGATCACCTTAGTAGCCCTAGCCATCTTCAAGTTGCCTTCCAGGTGATTTTCCAATGCACCTAACCCTCTACCAAGGCTAATGACATACTCAAAAGTGATACGGATGGCCTCATGCTCGTCTATGAATGAAGAGGTTGATGACATAGGAGGAGTAGGGATGCGATCAGTCTCATCAAGAAATCTAGATTCCCCTCGTGATACGTTCTCCTGTGCAGACAGACCAACCGTAGAAATGAAAAAAAATCCGGTAGTGAAGCTAGAGGAGACCTTCATCTTGTCCATCGGAAGGTGTCATAGGCTTCTTCTAAAAATATGCCCAAAGGTTGTAGACTAGGTCGTGAAACTCATAAACTTTCACAACACACTTGGGTACAATGACCAAGAGATATCCAAGAAAAATTTCAAGATGCCGACAAATGGATAGACGTTGGTTCACGTCGGGTTCACCAAAAATGTAAGAGAGGGGGACCAACCATTGCAAGGCCCAAGGTCACAAAAGGCCAAGAGCGAAAAGGCTGCCCTAACTTACCTTAGTTCAAAGGAAGGTTAGGATAGAAAGCATGAGAATGATGAAGACTATGTGTACTTCAATCACTCTGCAATCTCAGGAATTGAAAGGAGACTAGACAAGTCACTTTCTAGAGTTAACTCTGCATCTCAGGTAGCTCTTTGTCTAAGGACAGAAGTGTGGTTCTAGGATGAGAGTGTGGTGTGCTAGCATCTCACAGGTGTGTTGGCATCCGTACAACTAGAAAACCAGATAAATGAGGTTGGGATCTCGAGGAAGGACTAACAGTCTAGTATAACAATTTTGGGAAGTAAAGAACAAGACTAAGAAAAGAGAAAGGTAAATATAGAGATCATAAAAGAAGTATATTATTGTGAGGGTGACGAAGGTAATTTCATAGAATAATCCTCTTTCCATCTTGCTTCAAAATCTCTCCACCTGCACACAACAAAGAGGGAAAGTGTTAGGGTTGTTTAGGGGCCTACCTCAGTCAAACTCCTGTCTTAGTGTTTCCACCTCCACGGATAGCCAAGTTTGCAATGATAGAAATAACGATAAAGAAGGGAAATAAAAGCTATGTATGCAAGAAACACTACAAAATAGTATGTGCTTACTCAACCGAATATGATAGAGGAGATGAGAGGAGCTTACCACCTCCATCCAAAGTGCTCAAGGCTTGTACATGAGTGATTGAGAAGAACTCAAGCCTCTGTTGTCATTGTGTTTTTCCTACACTCGCACTATTGAAGTGATGGAGTGGTAGATTTCTACAATGGAGTGAAGAATTTTGCCACAAAGTTTGAAACTCAATGCTCAAAGCATGGAGAGAGTTTGTGAACTTGTTCCAAACTCCTTTAGAATGGAAAAATGGTGTGAGAATATGAAGGAGAAGATGAAAAATGACCATATTCAGATCGACTAGCCGAAGAGGGGCATTACACTTTGACTTCCAATTGAAAGTGTAACATCTCTATAGTCTCCAATCGTAGGAATTTTCCATGGACATAAGCACGTTGTGGGAACATCTATGCGTCGCACGAGTATCCTCGATAGGAACACCCCCACCAACAAACAAAAAGGGCACCAAGTGGAATGCAAGCATTGGGCTTAAGTGGAATTAAACCTCCACTTTTGGTTTTCTAAAGTGTAAAGGGGTGAAAGGGGAATTTGTGTTAGGGGTGCAAATTCATGCTCATACATCTGCAACTTTGAAATACCAACATACTAAACTTTCTAACACGCTAGACTTCACAACTTCATAGACAACCTTCAACATATTTATTATAATTTTCTCAATATCCTCGACATATACAACCTTGAAGACACCAATGTTAATAGTGTTGACATCAATGAAAACCACATATCAGCAACTTAACCACAACATCCAACACTTCTAGTCTTCATGCTACTCTAGAAGTGGGAGAATCATTAATGATGGAAAGAGAATTCTTGAAGACATCTAAGGAGGAGCTGATCCAAAGAAGAGCAGTATTTAGAACAACCTGCAAAAGCAAAGGCAAGGTATGTAAGATAATAGTAGACTCAGGGTGCACTGATAATATGGTGTCAAGTGAAATGGTGGATAAACTAAAATTGGAAAAAATGCCTCGTAGAAAACCCTATAAAGTGTCTTGGGTAAGTCATAATCAGTCCATTGTGATAAATGAACAAGATTTAGTTGAGTTTCATCTTGGAGGGTATAGAGAGAAGGTAGTTTGTGATAATTTTCCTATGATTTGTTGTCATTTGTTTCTTGGTAGGCCATGGCAATTTGATAGGCACATATTATATGATGGAAGAGCTAATACATACACCATTGAGAAGGATGGAAGTTATTTTATGTTAACATCAATGCAAGAAGATGTCAAAGAGTAGGGTAAGGCATCAAAGGTCATCATGTTTGGTGAGAAGGAGATTGTGAAGCTTGTGGAAGATGAAAAAAAAAGTGAAAAGAGGATTTGTAGCCACTTCAAGGCTAGAAGAGATGAAGACAATGAATTTGAAGGATGAAGCAATGTTGAAGAGGAAAGAAGATTGTAGGTTGATGAAAAAATATGAGAAGGCCAAGGATGAATTCCTTGAGGAGATTAAAGGTGAGTTAGGAAAATATGATGGGATACTAACTGGCAATATAATTTTTCTTCTGATAATAAACAAGATGAAGGGACAGGCATATAATGTCAAAGTAGAGGTTATTGGAGTAGAGGGTATGATGACAGAGATTAGGGGTAAAATTATAGTGATTAAAGGTGAATGGCAAGGCCTAAAGGGAGAAATCAAGCATGAAATAGGGGTAAGAAAGTGTCATATAAGAGGGATTCATTGCACATGGGTCTCTTTCTTCTCAAGAGATCACCAGGGAACAAACTAACCTTATACACCTCTAACTGAATGGATCAATCAAATCATGAAGATGAAGTGAGAAAGTAGGTTCAGGATCTGAAAGAGCAAGACTTCTAAGTTCCAATATCTGGCTCAAGAGCTCTGAGGAAAAATACATTAGTGTAGTTCTAGGACGCTAGCACGATGCACTGTCATCTACAAGACATGCTAGCATCCTAACCTACAAAGAACTGAGGAGCTTAGGCAGATGAAATAGAGTGTTACTTCTTGACTTAGACTAGGAGACATGAAGAATCAAGCAATCAACAAAAATCTAGGAACTAGAGGAGAATGCAAGAGAACTTGAAATAAGATCACCTTCATGCATTTGAATCTTTATTCCAAGCTTCCCTTAATAACCTACACATAAGAGATCAAGGGGAAAAGGTTGGGGCTATATAGGGGCCTACCTCAGTCAGACCCCTCTATTGTTGTTCCTACCTCCATGAACAACCAAGTTTGGTAGAGAGTGTAAAGGAAATAACAAAGCTTGTGGTGAAAACAAAACCCGCTTCAAAGTAGAGCCCGCAGCAAAAAGTAGTAAATGAACTAGTAGGAAGGATTGATAAGGAGAGAGAGCACTACCCACGGGTCAAGACCCTCTTTCAAAGCACATGGGCACACTGCAATCTACTTGTTTGAGAGCTGGTAGCTACTCGGGGGACCTCAGTTCGACATGGCTTCGCTAGTGAGAGTGCTGCTACTCAAGGATAGAACTTACCCAAGACTAGAGCAAGTGGTGAATATGCTTGAATTGATAGCTTCCAACCCAAAAATGAGCACCAAAAGGAGTTTTTAATGCATGCAAGGGTAGCACAGATCCATTTCACTTGAGACCTAACTACTAGGATGTGTGTCACAAGGGTCATGGTTCTAGATTCATCGTTTCAAACTCAAAAAACCACCAGGATGCTAGTGCGATGTGTGGATGTTCGCACACCGCATAGGTGTTCAAGACCTAGATTCTTAGGAAACACCTTGTCGGGCTTCTGTCATTTCACCATGTGTCTACATGAAGCTAGAATCATGAAATTCTATCTCACGAGATTTTGTCATTAATGCTCCAAAGGTGTCATAAATGCTAGGAAAGATGCAAAAATGTGGAATTTCCCCTAGGTGCAATTATGTGACATTGCATTTTGCCTCAACTTTAGTGGGCTTGATTTTGGAAAAGATTAGCCTCACTAAAGTAGAGAAGAAAATTTTCACCCAAATTCTAGATTTTATGGAAATGTGAGTCTGGAAGAGGGATCACAAAGGTCATAGAGGTTGAGCTAGCCAGTATCGAGGATGCCCCTAGCTCTTAAGCTCAACGATCAACAACACAATGATCACATAAAACTATTCAGAACTATATCTTGCAAAACCACATTTTTGAGTTAGTTTCGAAAACTCGGAAGAAACTACCATGGATAGAAGAATGATCAAGAAAAAGTCATTGATTCGGAGGAGAGAAAAAATGATCAAGAGGTGACTATATAGCCCCTCCTAATTTTACCCCCAACATGGTGGGTTAAAGTTAGGAGAAACCAGGGGGCCACAAATTTTAAGAGAAATGAGCCCCCAGGAGCAACCTATATATACCTAGGTGGACCCCTAGAAGGGTCATTTTCACTATTCACTATGAGCGGATTGTTGAATTTTGTGAGAGAAAAGTTAGCAAAATTTTAAGCAAGAGAGAGTATGAGACATTGAGGCTAGTAGCTATGTAATGAAATCACCATGGGTTGTAAGGTTGACCAGGTAGGCTTCTTAGTCTCGATCTATATGCCTTTTCACTCATTTTTTTTGGTTTTTCATGTTTCGAGGTGCATAGCCATCTGAAGTGTGCACCTACATCCTCTTTCGGTGCTATCATCTGAGATGTGCGTTGGGGTCCCAGATCTGTGCTGTGGTCTTGAGGATGTGCTAGCATCCTTCGGGTGACCATGGTGGAATTGGGACACAAGTGCGTCACATAGACATCTTTGCAGCGTGCATATGTCCTTTCGCACGTTTGCTCATCATGATTATCTTTCTAACTTAAATTTTTTTTAAAAATTCTAGGATTATCTAGAGATTCAGGAGCATCTTGGAAGGTGATCATTTCACCTCATCTATGAGTAGAGAGACCGTTTATCATCGGATGAGGTCACACATTTGGAGCGGGTCAATCTCTAGCATGTATTCACTATGTCAGAGATGTGATACCATGATAGGATGCTCACCGCACTGATGGAGTAGTGGCATGCTGTTACCTCATCTTTCCATCTACCCTGCAGAGAGATGACAATCACCCTCGAGGATATCTATCAGATCCTTAGGCTCCCCATCTATGGACAGTGGGTGTCCTTAGATGATACTTGATCAATGCGGGAGCATAGCGAGGGTGTTCGGTACTACATAGGGCAGACCAACGATAGTGATGACACTAGCCACTTATACATGCACTGGTATGAATAGGTGAGGACAACAATATTGCTACTACGCTGGGTGATGGGGGTGACAGTTGCTTTTCAGATCACTATAGAGATGTGAGGCTCACATCTCCATTGGGGCCTCATCTCGATTGTTAGAGACATGGTCAAGCATAGGACTATTTTTGCCTAGGGGTGCAACATGCTAGCACACCTCTATCAGGAGCTTGGTCAGTACGTTCACTATGAGTACCGTAGTCTTATAACATGCAAACTTTTGTAGGTGTGGGTATTCATCGACATCATGTGCACCTAACCAATCAATTCTCCTCAGCGATGACCGTATGATGCCCTAATGGCCCACTGGTATGACATGACAAGCTAGTGGAATTTTGAGGATGTAAATTTTGGAGGCTGTAGTTTGATATTGTCACCATAGGAGAGGTTTGCTAGAGACCCCATTGCTATTTTAGGTGGGTCAATGATAGTAGGTTCCTTAGGAACCTACAACGAGAATTTTTCTAGTGGGTCGCCATGACTATATTATTGTACCTTATTACTGGAGTCGAATCATGTGGCAGCATGGCCATGTATAGAGCATACCACCCAATGTTCCCACATACACCAGGGCACACTATAGTGCAATGAGGGTAGGTGATTGCCCTCACCCATCTATCACAAACATCATCTTTTTGGATGATGATAAGCTCGATCATGATCTTCTGGCCATAATGGCCACAGATAATGTTGGGGTAGTGACTGATTACACATGGTGGTGGGAGAGGCATCATCTTGCTACAGTCTTTGGTGAGGGTGCTCCATGAGGGGACCTAGGCCTACAGGAGGACAAGCCTCACCAGCCTCCAAAGGGAAAGAGGAGAGCCCACCAGTAGAGCAGTGTAGAGGAGGAGGAGGAGCCAGTACTAGAGGAGGAGGAGGAGGCAACACCCATGAGGTGATGATGATGAAGGAGATCAGCTCCCCCCCCCAACTACTTTGTTTAATCAACACTACCAACCTCCACTATCCCATTAGCAGTGGCACTAGCATCTCCTAGGGTTCCCATCAATATCGGTGGCACAGGCCCTAGTGTTGATCCACACCCTAATCCCACATGGAAGCCAAGGGATCTAGGTATACATAGTGCATTATTGTTACTTTCCTGCTTTTCATATTTCTGCTTATGCTTTTTTATTTATATACACATGCCATGTGATATTGATCCCCTTATTTGTCTTTGTGATTGCAGAGGATGCACAAGGATGGACTTATCTTATAGCTCAGTGTATTTAAGAGGTGGCCCCTATTGTACCAATCTAGGGGACGGTCTTAGAGGCTTATTGGCCTATTTCAGTGGGGAGGCATGCCCCCACTTTTGAGCTAGTATCATGTCTACGGACCACATACAAGGAGTTGGGTGTAGAGATGGTGCAGCTGACTGTAGAGTTGACAACCACTAGGGGTCAACAAGATCAATTGTTAGGGGAGTTGTGGACAGTGCTCGCCAAGTGAGATGCGGTAGTGAGGAGAGTTGATGTTGTTGAGGCGGTGCGTGATGCTCTTAGAAGTTGCATTGATGAGATTGATGCACAACCAATAGCCATGATCTCGACAAATGTCCAACGAATGTAGGAAGAGCTTATCCAATTGAAGATGGACATCTGTTCTTTATAGGGGAGCTCAGAGGGATATGGGCGGGTCTATCTATGTCACTTTCACATTGATCCCAATCAAAACTAACTGTGCAACCTCCTTCCAAAGCACCAAAATTGTTTCCAGAGCTAGAGGGCTCAGGGAAACACATGCCCTGGGGATACGACCCCTATTTTGTACATCAATTTTGTAGTCGGGCATATATATTCATACATACTTGTAGATCTTTGTATAGACATATATTCAGTAGCCACTCATTTTTATGGCACTGGCTCAATACATGTACATGAAATTTGATTCATACATTGGATATATATATACATCACTTTCAATATCATGGATTTTCTTATGTGTATGCTTTCCATTTTCATGTATGCTCATACTATGGATGGTATTTTCTTATATGGATATATGTTTTTATTAGATGTTGATCATGATTTAATTTAACATGTTTATCTACATGTTAATTAAATGCTATGATGATCTAATAATGTGATGTGATGTATGGATATTTAACATAGTTGAACACACATATGTATGTTTCTGTTACACATGCACACACATGGTCACGTCGCAAACACAAAAAATCTCATGATGTGAAAGTGAGTGAATGTTAATATATGCAGTATTACTACCTTTTTGGGAGAACACCACACACATGGCACATTAGGACACTATGCATAGTATCGACGAAGATGCATCACATTGATAGGCTCTTTTAAAGTTCTTCCATCCATAGATGATAATCCATAGGCACCTGAGCCATATACAAAAACCATGATGTAAGGACTAAATTTCCCTTTCTGATTAGGTGGCATGTTTACATTCTGCTGATTTTTGTATAGAACTAGGTCTTATAGCTTGAAGGTTCTAGGAAGCACACCCTAATTATATTTTCTAGATAGTGACTGTTGATAATCCTTAAGATGATTGAGGGCCTATAAATAGTGTTCATCGAGCATCTCAAGCTGATGCAAATGGTTAACCCAATAGGTTTCATCATCAATCACCCCCCTAAGGGAAACCCATAAAGATGGGATTTCCAAATCTAAAGGCATGAAAGCTTCAGCACCATACAAGAGGTTATAGGGCGTTGTTCCCGTCACTGTGCAAACACTCGTGCAATAAGTCCACAAAGCATATGTTAATTGAATATGCCAATCCTTACGATGTTTATTGGCTGCCTTATGAAGAATCAGTTCAAGCATTTTCTTAGAAGCTTCTGCTTGGCCATTAGATTGTGGATAATACGGTGTAGAAAACCTATGTTGAATATGAAATTTTTCCAGGAACTTCTTTACTTCCTTCTTTATAAATGCTGTACCATTGTTATAAACAAGTGTAGCAGG
Source organism: Sequoiadendron giganteum (assembly GCA_007115665.2). Taxonomy (NCBI): domain Eukaryota; kingdom Viridiplantae; phylum Streptophyta; class Pinopsida; order Cupressales; family Cupressaceae; genus Sequoiadendron; species Sequoiadendron giganteum. Next base: position 751,437,302 of record CM021102.1, on the reverse strand, counting down.
CAATCCAAATTGAGAAATGATATTGTTCAATAGGAAGCTACAAATAGTTTCAACACTCGTGGATCAAAGTGGAATAGTCTCAACCCATTTTGTGAAATAATTTGTAGTGTTGATAATAAAGGTATGTCCTTTGGAAGAAGGAGGTGATATTTTTCCAATAATTTCCAAACCCCATTTTGTGAACGACCAAGGAGAAGTTTTATTTTCCAACTCCTGAGCAGGAGCATGGATAAGGTGGCTATGTTGTTGACACTGAAGGTACTTCTTGATGAAACTGAATAAATCTTCTTCCATCATCTGCCAGTAGTATCCCATGTGTATCAGTTTCCTCACCAGGGATCTACCACCAAAATTTCCACCCCCAGAGCCCACATGGGCTTCTTTAAGGGCAAGGGGTATTTACACTCTAGTGAGGCATCTTAGCAGCAAGCCATTATACACTTTTTGATAAAGAACATCAGATAAGATGACATAATGGGTTGAAAGCTTTCATATATGAGTGCAATATTTTTTTGTCACAGTATTAGGAAAGTTTCCCTTCTTTAAGTAATTGTAGATGCTATAGAACCACTCTCCTGAATCTGCATGAAGGAAAACTAGAGACTCGGGCATCTTTGATCGAGAATTTTTGGGGTTCACACAACCTAGACCATGAAGTGATATTCCTTTGTATCCTCTTATGAATGTACCAAGGAAACAATGCTTGCCATGGCATCCACATATCTATTTTATCACCTAGGAATGTTGTTTACTGTGAAAGAGGAAAAATGATTAAGCAAGGACAAAGCAAGGTCTCAATATCAAGACAACTTACTTTTTTTAGCTTGATAAGTTCTCGTTATCTGATTCACAATAATTTTAGAGTCACCTAGTATACGAAGATGTTTAATTTTCAACGCAATCATGGCACGCAAACTGGAAATAAGAGCTTTGTACTTAGCAATATTATTGGTGCATGGAAAATCTAATCGAAAGGATAGGGGGACTGGTTTACCTTTGGGGGATATCAGGACCACACCTACTCCAAAACTGGTCTGACACCTTCATCCATCAAATTAAATTCTCCATTCAAGGTCATAGTTGATTGTGAAGATATTCTCATCAGGGAATAGGTCTAACCTAGGGAAGGAGTGAGGTGAGGGAGTGTTCGCCAATTTTTTGGCAACCGCTTGTCCTTTTACTAATTTATGAGTGACAAATTTTATATCAAACTTAGATAGCAACATAAGCCACTTCGCTAAAATCCCAAGAAGGTCGACGCTAGAGAACAAATGTTTCAAAAGATCTATTTATCCATCGAAGTACATTTTCCATTCGAGTTCATAGTTGATTGTGAAGATGTTCTCATCAGGGAATAGGTTCAACCTAGGGAAGGAGTGAGGCTAGGGAGTGTTTGCCAATTGTTTGGCAACCGCTTGTCCTTTTACTAATTTTTGAGTGAAAAAATTTATATCAAACTCAGACAACAACATAACCCACTTCGCTAAATTCCCAACAAGGTCAATGCTAGAGAACTAATGTTTCAAAAGATCTCTCTTTACTATGATGTGAGTTTCAGCATGGAGGAGATAGTGCCTCAGCTTTTGTGTAGTGAATACAAGAGAAAGGCACTGCTTCTCCATGGATGAATAATGGGTTTCACAATTGACAAGGTCATGATTAATGTAGTAAACTACTCTCTCTCTTCTTGTGCCATCATACAAGCAAGTAGGGCTGCCAAAGTGTACGGTGAAGTAGTAAGGTAAAGCAGGAAAGGTCTATCTTGCATAACTGACATCAATATAGGAGGATTGGTCAAATAAGCTTTGATGGATTCAAAATCTCTCTGACATTCTTCATCCCATATAAAGAGAACATCCTTCTTTAGGAGATGGGTGAAAGGAAGGGTATAGTCACCCAACTGAGATATGAATCTATGAATTTCCTAAATCTTCCCTAGTTAGCTTTGTAACTCGGTGATTTTCCTTGGTTGAGACATGTTAACAATAACATCAATCTTATTTGTGTTAGCTTTGATTCCATGATAAGAGACTATAAACCTAAGAAGCTTACCAACATCAACACCAAAGACACACTTCTATGGATTGAGTCTCATCTTGTAAAGTCGAAGCCTTTCGAAGATAAGATGAAGATTCTTCACGTGATCTTGACAGTTTACAAATTTTGCCAAGATGTCATCAACATAGTCTTCCAAGATTTTATGAATGAAATCATGAAATATCAAGGTCATTGGTCATTGATAAGTTTCTCATGTGTTCTTTAATCCAAAGGGCATGACCACATAGTAGAAAGTCCCCCAAGGGGTAGTAAAGGTTGTCTTGTACTGATCATCTAGATTAATACAGATCTAATTATAACCCGAGAAGCCATCCATAAAAGATAATGCATGGCTTGCGGTCGAGTCCACAATCATATCTATATTAGGTAATGGAAAATCATCTTTAAGAGAAGCCTTGTTAAGGTCCCAAAATTCAATGCATATATGAATATGTCCATCAGGTTTGCTAATAGTGACTATATTCAAAATCTAAGGAGAATAATCAATGGGAGGGATAAAGCCTGCTTTCAATAGCTTCTCTATCTCGGTCTTGACCATTAAAGCTACCCTAGGATTGGTCTTTCAAAAAATATTCTTAACGGGCTTAGCATTGGGACATAGAAAGATATTATGGACCATTATAGATTCATTAATACCAGGCATATCTTCATACATCCAAGTGAAGATGTCATGGTAAGCACACAAGAAAGTGCATTTTTCACCTACTTCCTCAAAAGAGAGGCACTTCCCAATCTTGATTACTCTCTCTGAAGATTTAGTATCTATGAGGAATTCGATAGTATCCCATTTAAGGAGGGAATTGCAGTCCTCAAGATGAGATATTGGAACATCATCATTGATGTTAGATAGAGGGTCCCCCTCATCAATGCTCAGAATGGATTCTCCAAAGTATGCCTATTTGTGTAAGTGATACGAGAATTGTTTCTTGTGATGATAAGGAGGTAACGGGGAATAAGCACCTATAAATTCCCCCAATGCTTCATCCGAAGAGAAAACATCTACAGGGACCTTCTCTACTTTTACTCTTTCTTTTATCAACTCAGGATGGATCAAAACTCAATGGTTCAACCGAAATCATATTAACACTCCACCAAGGTTTTTGTCTAGACTGCTCAACGGGGCATCCCAAACCCAAATGGTGTTTTCGTTGCTTAAATTAGATAGCAACTTGTATTCATTTCTCGATACATCCTAGGCCTTTCTACCCATAGTCATATCAATAAGCAAGTTCATAATTGAACCCATAACAAGCTTGTAGAGTTTCAAGAGGGCGTGGTTGTACGTAGAGTGTCTCATTCCACCAACGGAAATCGAAAGTTTGTACGGGAGCAGTCCAACTTCCCTTACTTGGTTAAATTAAAACATCGACCTTCTTTTCAAAGATGGGGTCATTCTCTCAGGGAGGAGCAGTCTCTTGGATGGGATCACACTTCGCTTCTTCAATGGGTCGGTTGCTCATCCTCCTTTTGGAAGAATTCAGGAATTCTATATTGGAGAGGTCCGACTTGTACTCTGCTATGAAGAATTCAGAGAAGTTCAAGGAACCCCAATCATCACCTAAGAGAGAATTCACTTTGGGAGATGAAGGAGAAGATGGAGGGGATTCACATTTTTCCATCTTAGGTGGTTCGTCTCGGTTGATACTAGCTCAAGGAGCAACTTCCACAGTAGGTATCAACGAGGAACCAGCCATTGCATCAGCGATTAAGGAAGGAATGCAATTATTGAGAGTGGAAGTGGTTGAATTACAACCAATAGTGGCTAGTAAACAAAGGTGCATAGCTTCTGCATCTACTTTAACCATAACCACTCGATCGTTAGCAACAAACTTTAAGGAACAATGTAGTGTAGAAGTTACTACACCCATATCGTTAATCCCAGGTCTTCCTAAAAGAATATTGTATCGTAATGGGTCAAGCATTACGTAGACCAACGTAGGAAAAGTAACGGGGCCCAATTGTGAAGGTAAAATTATCGTACCTAGAGCTTGGCTACCAACATTATTAAACCCATGAATATATAAGGAAGAAGCCACTAACAAGGATGAATCAACCTTGATTTTAGGTAGTAGATCTATACAACAAATGTTGAGGGTTGAACAAGTGTTAATAAAGGTACGTCTAATATCAATGTTAATGTTTGCTATGATCATCAGAGGTTTCACTTGTTTCTGCACGTCCGGAGGTGGGAGTTCTTGCGGGTGGAACGTAATATTCAGTGAATCTACTCGAATATGTTCCATCAATATGTCAATGTCTATAGGCCTAGCAGAGGTAGGAAAGAGAATCTTTTGTAAGGATTCCTATAGCATCTCTTGATAAACTGGACTAGTTTGAAGCAAATCCCAAAGTGAGATCTTAGTTGGAGTAACACAAATTTGCTTGACAAGATCATAATCACCTGGTGCTTTGGTCACGGTTTTAGGAGCTATTGGAAGGTCGCGTCGAGACAAAGGTAAAGAAGTAGGAGTTTGGTTTGGTTGTGATGTAGGAACAACATCTTGTTGTTCTAAGTTTTGTATGTTTCTCCTTGTAGGGTACATGTGTCTGACAACATTATAAGAAGTATAGTTACTATCTTTCACAAATCTCGAATATAAGTCTAATGGATTGCTATGACTTGAAATCCCATAGATGAAATAGTCCTTTCTAGGGAATGGATCAGTTGGGGTCACACAAATGAAGGGTTTCTTAGGGCTTGGAGGACCCATAGAAACTACTACCATATTTACTAACACTTCAGTTAGCAAGGAAGGAGTTTTTTTTGAATATTTATAGATAGGGTAGAGTGCCTTTAAGAAATTCTCTAGAGAATCTTCTGAGAATCTTCTAGCATATCAAAATCTTGTTCAGAAAAAGACTCATCATAGCTAGACAACATTATGAAAAGGAATCTGACAGTCCACATTGGGTTCACCAAAATGTCATATAAGAGGCATTCGTTGCACACGGGTCTCTTTCTTATCAAGAGATCACCAGGGAACGAACTTCCCTTATACACCTCAAACTAAATAAATCAATGTGAAGATAAGTGAGAAAGTTGGTTTAGGATCCGAAAAAGCAAGATTTATAAGTTCCAATATCCAGCTGAAGAGCTCTCAGCCAAAGACATCAACATAGTTCTAGGATGCGAGCACATCGTGCTATCGTCTACAAGACACGTTGGCATCCTAAGATGCAAATAACTTAGGAGCTCAGGAAGATGAAATGGAGCCTTACTTCTTGACTCGAGTCGAGAGACATGAAGAATCAAGCAATCAATAGAAAGCTAGGAACTAAAGGAGAATGCAAGAGAACTTGAAACAAGATCATCTTTGTGCATCTGAATATTTATTCCAAGCCTCCCTTTGTAACCTACACACAAAAGATCAAGGGGAAAAGGTCGGGGCTGTTTAGGGGCCTGCCTCAGTTAGACCCCCGTATTGGTGTTCCCACCTCCATGGAAAACCAAGTTTGGTAGAGAGTGTAAAGGAAATAACAAAGCTTATGGTGAAAACAAAACCCACTTTATAGTAGAGCCCACACCACAAAATAGTAAATAAACTAGTAGGAAGGAGTGATAAGGAGAGAGAGCATTACCAACAGGTCAAGACCCTCTTTCGGAGTACATGAGCACACCACAATGTACTTTTTTGAGAGATGGTAGCTATTGGGGGGACCTCACTCTGACGTGGCTTTGCTAGTGAAAGTGTTGCTACTCAAGGATAGAACTTAGCCAAGACTAGAGCAAGTGGTGACAATGTTTTAATTGATAACTTCCAACCCCAAAATGAGGGCCAAAAGGAGTTTTTTAATGCATGAAAGAGCACCATAGAGCCATTTCATTTGATACTTAACCACTAGGATGCATGTCACAAGGGTCAAGGCTCTAGATTTGTCGTTTCAAACTCAAAAAACCACCAGGACACTAGCGCCCTGTGCGGATGCTTGCACGCCACGCAGGCGTCCAAGGCCTAGATTTTTGGGAAACACCTTGTTGTGCTTCTTTCATTTCGCTATGTGTCTACATGAAGCAATAATCATGAAATTATGTCTCATGGGATTTTTTCATTAATGCTCCAAATGTGTCATAAATTCTAGGCAAGATGCAAAAATGTGGAATTGCCCCTAGGTGTAATTCTACAACATTACAAAAAGAAATCAATCATGGGTGTAGGTGATAAGAACATGTATGCAGATGCAAATATAGATTGGACATCAGTTCCAACTGAGAGGTAGGTCAGAGACATGATATCAGGTCAATATGGGATAGTGGAGCCCTTCCTAGGAAATAAGGAGACTACAAGTGCAAGGTGCAAAGAAAATTTATAGTCTTTGATCCAAAGGAAAAGAATACCAGGTGGAGGAGATTTTAAGAACAAATAAATGGAGTATACAAAGGTGGACAATCAGAAAAAAAACATTCCAAGAGACTTGGAAATTTTTTTTTAGCTCAGGTGTATGGTGCAGGGGCACCAAGCTAAAAAACATTTAAGGTGTTAAAGTCTTGTTATTGGGTTGGATAAAGTCATATAGACCATTTAATGATGCAATAGGTCCATATTAGTGGTAATTAGATTATTAGAAGGTTCATATTGCAAATTTGGCAAATATGTTAAAAATGTCTCTTTTTCAAATTTTGTAAAAGTGCAAGAAATGGGGAAGATGAACGGTCATGGGAGGTGAAAGGTCATTTGAGGCATTGGTTTTCAATAATTTTATTTATGGGGGAGTGAATATATGTATGAAAAACATGAATTAAGGAGGGGGTGGATGATTTTGTACAAGGATTGATCAATAAAGCTCTTTTTTCTTTGTAAATATGAGTTTTTTCCTCTTTTACATGTTGTAGCAGAAAATTGCATGAGCTCATACTAAAGGGAATTGAATAAAAGTGTTTTTATTTGGGTTAGAGGGATGTGTTAGCCACATTTTTTTTTTTCTATCATTGAAATCCACATTGTTTTGAGCTCTTGGTGTTGATTTTATCGTAGGTATCTTGGAAATATGAACTACTAGTTTTGAGGTCATGAAGTTATTCAATGGCTCATTCCACATAATATATATATTGTAGCTTAGTGTAATGAGTCCATTAGGTTAGGAATAGGATATACGATGATTCTTGGAGCAAGGAAGATCGTTTTGGATTCATGGCATGTAGCTTTGGGTGTGAAACTATGCAATCTTGAGTGAATTTGAGTGGTTTTAGAGTTTGAATGGATGAAATCCATTGGGGCAGTCATTTGTGAGTATATTTTGAGCATGTGAAGACATCATCTGGTATTTTTGGGGTGTTGGATGTGTGAGTTAAGTCTAAGAGGAGTGATTTTTAAAAAGGCACCTTGGGAATCCTAGTTTTGTTGACTTGAAAGTGAGGGTTTAGTGGATTGGTTGCTTGGTGAGCATTTGGAGCTCTAAAAATTATGGTATATTATGTTTGGTAACCTAATGCATGAATTTACTTTGATATTTAATTATTTTCAGGTGTTTGGGAAGGTGTCTCTTTGAAAAGGAGGCCTAATTGGGCTAGTGGCTAGAATAGTAAAGGCTTAGTTTGAAGAATTTCTTTCAAAGGATTTTATGCCGAGTTGAAGATATGTTTTAGATCATAGAAAAGGGTATCCAAATATTTTTGTACAGTATATAGAAGTCATCTAGATCTGGATTTATGTTTGACAGTCCCTTGAGGGAGGGCTACTAGTGAGTGAAGGCTTAGAGTGGGTTTGTGGCTAGGTATGGGTCCCTGTGATTTGAGATTTTTTTAGTTACTTTGAATGATTTTTTTAATCTTGTTAGATGCCTCTTAATGTTCATGAGAAGGTTTGAGACCCTTAGTGTGAGTTGGAGCCATTGGTGACTCACACCATTGTTGAGTTTTGTGAGTGTCTAGGAGAGCCAGTCAAAGATCCAAGTTTATGATCTTGGTATTGATCTATTTGATTGTGCATGTGGCCCACCTAGATCTACATCAAAAAGTAAAATATTGGCTTCTGGAATCCACTAGCATAGGAGCCACCAAAATAGGAGCTACTATTGGCTATGAGGAAAGCTCTCTAAATAAAGGAATTGATGGCCTAGGATCAATTTCCTCAGCCCATATTAAACAATTTTCTACCCTTATGGCAAGATCATATGTGTCAAGAAAAGTATAAACTCCCATTAATTGAATCATAATAGCTATATCACTATTAAGAACTCTTAATAAATATAGGAAAGCATATTGAAGGGAAAGCTTGACCAAAATAAGGATTTTGTCCCAAGTATTCTAGAATATATAATTGAAATCACTAATGAATTCATGAGGTACTCTTTTAATTTATGTTAGTTGTTCTACTAGGTATAGATGGTCACTCTTGTCCTCAAAATATTTGCATAACTTCTCCCCTGACACATCCCAATTGTGAATGGAGTTAGGTTGTATACCTTTGTACCACTATAGAGCCTTTCCCTTTAGAGAATTGGAAAGCAATCTAATATCCACATTGTCTTTTGTAACATCATGCACTGAGCATATCTTTGCCACATCTATGATGTGTTCTACTAGATTTGTAGATGTTTCACCAGTAAAATGAGGAATATTTTTAGGGAATTGAATGCTATATCATTCTTTTGGGCTAAAATTAAGGGGCTTCCACCAATAAAAGACACAAAATGATGATTTTTAGTTAAATCCATATGGAATAATGTCTTGTTTTTATTGGTATCAAGTGTTCTAGTCTAAAATAATCTACCCACATGTGGTGTAGATTGAATTATAGGAGAAGTGCTTACATTTCTATTTCTTCTTATAGGTGACAAGGATTGTCTATTTCTTCTTCTAGAAATAGAGAATGAGAGCTAGATGTATTGGAAATTACCTCTAGAAGATGATCTTGTATGGATTCTTGGCATGAATTTGTAGGTATGATCTTGAATCAAGAGTTCTAGGTAGCAATAAAGTCACCAATTTGATTGCAGAGTTCTTCCTTGATTGTAGAGTCACCAGGTATTGATTGGGAGCCTCTTCAAGGCTGAAATAGTAAGAGTAATACCACCTTCTCAACAAAATAACATAAAACTTCATTAGTCCCACAAGGCATGCCAAAAATTGTTGTCACATAGAACTGCACCCTACTAAACAAGAGTTTAGTGTTTTAATGACACAATGGAAATGACCTCAAGGTGTGGGACCTTTACAAAATGAGGTAAACTATTTGGAGAAGGCCGACTTCCTTTTCTAAACTAAGTGCAAATGTGTTTGTCTAACCCAGCACATGAAAACCCTATTACTATTCTACTCTAATAGATCACATGGAAAAGAGATAGAAGGAGACATAAAATGAAAAGAAGTTGATGCACTGAATTTAGAGTTTTCTTCTTCCTAATTCAAAACATCATAATATATCAATGAAATAGCTAAAACACATGCTTAAAATGAAGGTAAACATATTTTACTCAAACATGCAAGAGATTAAAGTGATAATAGCTAAACTTTATTGACATAAAGATTAGAAGTAATATTTATAATGGTAGAATGAAAAAATTGTAGGTCTACAAAAGAAAATCCTAGAGGAGATAGAGGAAGAATATATTTCAAAAAGATACAAACATTTCCTTTATAGTTATAGAATAACTAAGGATTGAATTCAAAACCATAACCATAACCTAACTAGGGTTTACAGGAAGATGAATTTGATCAAATTAAAACTGATCCAAATTGCTCCCATTACAGAGCAACATAACTAGCCATAAAGGCTCCTGGTGTCTCGAACAAACCCAAAAATGATGACTCACATGAATACAATGATGGGAACCTAAAAAATCCATAGAAAAATATATATCCAACATACCCTTATAGGAGAGACATGGCCTCTACAACACATCATAGAGTTATGGCACTATCAAATTTCTGAAAAAGTGGCATTGAAAAGGTGTAAGAAATTGGGCCATAGCAAATAAAATTTGATCTAGTAGTTGAGAATTTCGATGAGATATTACTTCTATAAATTTACCATGAGCAGGATTAATTAGTTATTGGAGTTTGACAATTGGTTTTTGGATCTAGCATGGATGGCCAAGATTTGATCTTGAATGAAACTTTAAAACATAGTCATTGATCGCATGAGGCTCAAGATCAATGGCTATTGTGCAGCCTTAATACATAAATCATTTCATTAAGAGTGTAATGCATCAATTTGTGATGCATAGGATGCATGTGATGCAATAAAAATTGACCACCTGTTGCCTGTGAGACATGTCACACAATCACTTTGTCACGCATTAGACCTAGACCCACCATATCATTTCCATCGCACATCACATAGAGGACTTATGTTTTATGTTTCCAAACCATGATGTGAATAAATCTCACAACAACCATTGGATCCTTTCCCTAAAATCTTAACTATTGAAATGCTCATCATGGCGGACAAGACCATCATGAAAAGAACCTCAAACTTATAACATGAAATCATGATAAAAAGACTACATACGATAACAATTGAATCGTGTCTTTACATTTTGAACATTGAACATGCATCTCTCCAAAATAGATCATTGTGAATAGCACTTGGGTAGAATCATTCACAACAAAAATGTGAATGATGTGTGTGATGACTGTCAGATCTTCATTATTGAATTTGAGTCATTGAAACTACTTAAGCAAACCAAAAGCCTCAATCCCACCATGACATATTTCACCTACCTATTCCCCTGCTAGTCTCAACTCAGGACCCACCATATCACCACAATATAGTGGGAAACCACCACCTATCCACATTGATATCATACACCCTTCCATTATTCATCACGTAAAATACTTTGCCACTGTGGAGCATAGAAGTGATGCACTAATCCAACACAATAGCTATTGGATCTTCATTGTGGGCACACCACACATCATGATAAAGGATTTAGTTATGAGAATTCAAACAACAATGTGAAGGGAGATAGTGATAAACACATCATTGAACAAACTTGTAGCACAAGGAAAGAGGGTCGATCACTTAACAATTTTAAAGATATAACTTATAACTTATGTGACATAGAATAGTTGATTACCATTCAACAAAAAAACATAACTCTGTTATCCACCATGACTGTAAACCTTAGGGTTTAACTATAAACCCTAATTCTACTTGAGAGAAAAAATAAAATTCCTAAGCATGTTGGACCTCTTCAAATTATGCAGACTAGACAAATCAACTCCTCTTGAAAACCCCATATCAAATTTGTAGACAGATTCCTCTGCAAACCTATGAAAGCGACTTTTGTGCAACAACATAACAATACTGCATGACAACATTGCAACCTTTTTTAACAACTTTGCAACATTTGCAAAACATGGATTTCAATGGTATGCGCACATAGGATATCTCTGATTGGATATAAATGATGGGTATCCAAGGGTGGCATAAAGTATTTCAACACCACCCTTGGGGGCTCATGTAGTGGACAACAGATTTCACTAACTCATGTCAGTGTGCATTATTATTTGCATAGTGGTCAATGAGTTCCACTTGTAAACATTTTTGGTCAAAAAATCGAGACATTATCCACATTGATTTGGATAGTTGAGGCTCAATCCACCCCCTTTTTTCTCTTCTTTCTTTGTCTTTCACATTGTATGATTGAGTATCTTATCATTATTGCATACATATGTTTAACATAGGAATGTGTCTCCTTAAGCCTTTGTTGGCTTTTCCATGAGATCTTAGATCATGGGGGCTTGATCATCCTTCCTAACCTTTGTCATATTATCCCTCCAACGATTATATAATTAGACTTCTCTTGATTTCCTACTTTAATGTGAGTTTGACACAAGGTCATCCTCTAACTAAATTTGGGGTTAAATGTAGTGTAGAAAAATGTATCCCTTTACATTTTCACACTTTTTGGGCCCTCCTTTTTAAAGTTGACTTAATAATTTATTAATTTAGTGTTTTAAAATGTATCCCTTTAAATTTTCACACTTATTTGGGGCCTCTTAATTATGCTTTAATAAGCCCTTTTATTCATTTACAAGCCTAATATAGGTTATATTTTTCGAAGGGGAAACCTGACAATAATTAATTCCAATAAATAAAACTTTACCTTGAGCAATGTTTGTTTCAAGAATAATGACCTAGAACCCATTCATCCATGGGTGAGTGGGTCCTCTCTAGAAATTTGGATGTAAATTTAAATTATTTTTTCGCACTATTTTAACATTTTAAAATCCATATTTTAATGTTGGCTTGTCATATTTGAATTTCAGGAAATTAAGGATACATAATGTAGAGAAGGGTGACTCGCTACTCGTGAGTCTCTTTATTCTCAAGAGAATCCCAAGGGGTGAACTGCCCTAAACTACCTCAAGGAACAAAGTGAAAGTTCTAGAATCATGAAGAGTAAGTCATACAGATTTTCTGGATAGACTAGCGAGTTCTCAAGCAAAGGATGGTAGCACGCAATAAAGTTGACAGTGTGGTGTCCTGGAGTTCTAGAGGTGTGTTGGCATCTCGTATGGACCAAAAACCAATTTTATCATAGAAAATAGCAAAGCGACTACTAAGAATCAGATTGCTAAGAACTTATAGAATACGGGAAGGTGATAGAATGTAATAGAACTGAAATGAAGTAAAGTACAAATGATAAAGTAGGAGAATAAGAGATAGAAAATTCTCACAACAACCTAAGTAATGAAGCCTCCAACATGTGAATATATTAAATACCTGCATGCATAATATCTGGAGAAAATGTTGGGGCTATTGCGGTTTGCCTTAGTCAAACCCTCATTTTGGTGTTCCCACCTCCATGGACAACCAAATAGATAGAGAGAAATGAAGAAAGGAGTGATAAAAGCAATCCCCGCTTGAGGAGGAGAATCCATATCACAAAATGGATATGCAATATATATGGGATGTCTGAAATCCGAAGATGCTCCCAAGCACAAGATAAGGGAGATATCATTTCCAAGGCTTAAGGAATCCAAAGAAGGAGAGCAAGATAGATGCAAGAGCCAAGAGAAACTCAAAGACTGTTCTAAGAGCTTGAGAGTGCTTGAAGCTATTGTAAAAAGTGAGATTTATGTAAGCAAGTTAGCAAGAATAATATGGGAGAATTTCCATGATAGAAGCCAAGAAGGAAAAGAAGGCCAAATGAGTTGAAAAGATAGATTTTAAAGAGGCAAAAGAAGCTTCCAAAGCCGTTACAAGGCATCTTGAGTCATTACCACTGACAAAAGTAGCTAACAAGTGGCAAACATTCTTCAAAATGATCATTTGAATGTTGAAACGTTGCAGGACGCTACCATGGCATGCAAGTGTTTGTGTGATGTGCTAGTGTCTAGACACATCATGCTAAAAAATGACACAAATAGGAAAAGAACGAGGTTTTACACAAAGTTGACACATGAAAGTAGCTGCTAAAATGCGGTCCCGAGCATCCCGAGAGGAGAAAACGGTTGATGTGGGGGCTAAAATGAACCTACACAAATGCAAAGGGAGTGGACGCTAAAGCACATACAAGAATGTATGTGAAATTGAAAGGGGTGCAATTTTATGACATTACACACCTATGAATTTATACAAGGTTATTTTAGTAAGTTTCATCTAGATTTTCAAGATTTACAAGAGCACTTTCAAGAGAAAATTCATAAGAGAAAATTTGATGATCAAGAGCATTCAAGACCAGATATATTAGATATTTATTGCAACAATCAAGATCTATTCATCATGTCAAAGTTTTCTTGCATGAATTTTTTTGGAGCTAACATTATGATGTAGGTTTCAAAGTCAAGTTCAAGAATTCAAAGTATTATTCAAGTGTCAAGATCCACATCCAATTCAACCATTTTACACAAGTTGTAAACTTTCTAACATCTTTTGGATGCTATGGTTGTGTTTCTAATATGTGGTTTTCATTGATGTCAACACTATTAACATTAATGTCTTTAAGACTGTATATGTCGAGGATATTGAGAAAATTGTAATAATTATGTTATAGGTTGTCTATGAAGCAGCCAAGATCGGTATGGTAGAAATTTTAGTATGTTGATAATGAGATGTTGTGGATTAAAGGGTTTGTTTTAAAGCCTATCTAGTTTCTACTTCAAAAGTTTTAGAGGTGCACATGAAGATTTGAGGAAGTTATAAGGTTCTATGTTCTAACAGCTATTATGTGTAATGATCTCAAGTATAATCCTGCAAAACATATATATGTTAGAACATGCATGCAATAATAAACAAATCATTCAATGGAATGCAAAGGAGAATATGAAAGAAAATGGAATGAGACTAGAACAGTCTCACCCATTTCTCTCCTCCATGGCTACTTCCATTGTACCTTCTTGAGATTGTTGTGATGAAAATGATGCCCTCAGATTTGAGAGCAAATTTTATAATGCCTAGCCTTAGCAAATACCTTTGAAGGATTTAATGAAATAAACTATGCAAAGTATTAAATATAATATTCCTAATGTGTGATAATGTATATGCCAAATGAGGATAAATTAAATGATTGATCGATAATAAAGATTCAAGAGATAAGATTGATCGACCTCAAAAATGAGATCAAGATTGTCATTTTATAGAAAATGCAATCTTGAATGGATGGACGAGATGAGAGATTGAGAAGTGCCCTAGAATCAAAGGTCAAGATTCAATAAGGCAACTCTCATTTAGGATTAGGGCAAGATACCCATATGTGTGAATAAGATTTAATTAAATGAATTAAATCAAGACTAAATGTGACAGTTGAGATGAAATTAGTAAAAATCAGAAGACAAAAGGATGAGATTTTAGAAAATCAGTAATTTTAGAAATTACTTGATTTGTAGAGGAATATTTCCCTTTTGAATTAAATTAATTCAAAATAGAGATTTTGTGAGATAATAAGTAATTGATTTTTGAAATCAATTACTAAATGAAGAATCGGTTAGCTATGTGAAGATATTTTTAAATGATTTTCTTTATTTAAAAATATAGAAGTGTCACATAAGGCAATTAAATAATTAATAATAATTATTTAATTTTAATTAAGAGACAATTACTTAATTAAATAAATAAATGAATTTATTTAATTAAGAGAGGATTTAGGAATTAAATCAATATATTTAAAATATATTAATTTAATAACCAAGATGACTTTAATGATAAGGATTAATTAAATAAATTGATGAATTTATTTAATTATTAGAAGACTTTGACAATTAGTGACATATTAAAATAAATAAATAAGATTTATTTATTTAATAATCATGAAGAATGAAGGATTATTAATTAATTAAATAATTATGAATTATTTAATTAATAGTTGAATGTGGGTTAGAAACATAGTTATGCTAGGGAAAAAGGTGATAAAATGTCGCTTGTAGGCCTAAGTCATTTTTAGGTGTCTACATTTTCCCCTCTTTGTCATAATGCAGCTTGTCACGTTATGGCAAAGAAAACAAGTCCAGAACATGCCCCAGTGCAAAATAAGTTGAGGAAGAATGACGAGGAGGTAGTAGTATGCCCCGTCGAGAGGACAGTTGGGTTCCAAGAACACAGACATGCTCTCAAAATTAATGAGAAGACTAGAATATGACGAGACAAAGAAATGGTAGAGAGAAAAAGATGAATGCTAGGATAGAAGGAAATGCAAGTTAGTGCGGAAAATGAAATGCATGTTAAAATCCTTCAATATTTGCCAAGGTGCTAATATGTGTTGCTCGAATCATCATTGGGTGGTAAAAATGACACAAATGGACAACAAACACCAGGGTATAACATAGACCAAGGTGTGCAAGGTCATCCAATTGCAAGACAGACAATTGCAGACAAGGAATGTCCTAACTCATACTAGAGGCCCATTTGCCCTAGTCTTTTTGTCAAGACAATCCATAGACAATAGTCAAAGAAAATAAAATAGGTCATGAGACGTCGTTGCACCTCTAAATCCTTCAGGGGACATCCTTGAGGTAGCTAGTAACATGACCAAAAGACAAGTCAATAAAAAGATAAGACAAATTAGCCAAAAATTCATAGTCATTTACTTTGTATTGCCAATGTTTGTTTGCCAAAGATTAATTATTTGAAAGCTTGATAGGTTGATAGGTTTTGATGGTTTGATGGTGCCTAAGATCAAGAAGGACACATCCTGAAAAGGAAAAATGACACTTTGACGAGATCCAAATCCAAGAAGGACACATCTTGAAGAGGACCAAAAAGTGACAAGAGTGATATTTTGACCAATGTTTTGGCAAGCTGACCGATGCTGACTGCATAATTGATTGGACTATGTTGTCTGATTTGGACTTGATTTTGACATTTGACATTTCAAATGACTATTTTAAAAGACATGACCAAGTTTGATTGACAATTTTATTTTGACAAACCTAAAGGACTAACCTAATGTCTCGGGGATTCAAAGATGAATCTTGCCTATGTAGCAAAGGCACAGAGACAACGTAGTTCAGAAAAAGATGAAAATTGACTGACGAGACTGATTGGATTGACTCGATATGATTGAATTTGACTCTATTATTGGGACTTTGACACTTTTTTGAATGTTTTTGTGTTTTCTCAGGACAATTTTCAAATTTTTAGGTCTTTTTTAGGACTTTTTTTGATTTTATGACTTTTTGGTGTTTTATGAAAAACAGTGACAAATGCATGTGAACGATGTCGACGCACATGAATCCAAGGACAACCATGATTTTGCTGCTAGCCAAGCTGAATACAGACGGATAGGTGATGATGATGATGATGACAACATTGTTTGATGTGGGAAGGACACATCCTGAAACAACATGAAATGACAATGTTGTTTGACGTGGGAAGGACACATCCCAAAACAACATGAAGATGACAATGTTATGACAAGAGTATAAAAGTCTGTAGTAGGTCTAGGGACAAAGCCAAGGAATGTTTTGGATAATATGTTAGGGTGCCATATTGTTGCATTTGAAATGAATTGGTGAGGACTAAATGGGATGATGGAGGATTTGTAAACCATTGACAAGGGAAACCAAGATGGGTGACAGGTATAAGGCAAGAAAGATTGATGACTTGGACTAGGAGAATTATCATATGGTCTCCAAGGATGATGTTTCATAGTGAAAAGGAGGCTGTGAAGATAATGACATGATATTTTTTGAATAGTGTATGACCAAAGGATGGACATGTCAAAAGTTTTCCAAAGTCTGATTTGTGTTTGCGCCTTAGTCTTTGTCAAGATCAAAGTAGGTAGAAGAATGGATGAACATGATAGAGCCAAGATGGATGAATGGAAAGATGTCATGGGAAATGCATGGGAGATAAGACAACTTGCCCCCAAGTGTAATGGTCCACATAGATGATTTATTCTACACATGATGCCTGTTTGCCAGGTTTTCATCATGATACTTATCCAAAGCGCCTGTTTGCCAGGTTTTCACTGTTGGACGAAATTTTTCTCTTCACTATTTTTGATATTTTCTAATTTTTTTTGGTCTCACCAAGACGCTTGTTTGCCAGGTTTTCATCAAGGGACAATTTTTTTTATTTTTTTATTTTTTTGTATTTTTGCATTTTTGCCGGATAGCCTTGATGCTTTATATGACCACTGACTATGCTGAAGCCTTTGAAAATGTCGATGTAGAGACTGGTGCCATGACATGCCAATAGTGACCTTTCTGAAGTAGTTGCCTTGTCAGGATGATAGCGCTTGCATACACCTGATTGATGTCATTGTGATCTTTGTTGATACTAGAGTTGGCTTTATCAGAATACGCACATCGCGATAGAGTGCCATGAGAGTCCTTATGATAGAGAGTTGTTGCCAAGATGCGACGAATTTTTGACATGGGATGCTTGGACTTTAAGGATGATGTAGGATTATGATGGATGATGGTGGACGTGGATGGGTTGGTTGGATGTTTGGATGTAGCTATTTTTACTCTCCAAACTTTGGGTGTTGGGTTAGGATGTTGTTTGGAACCAACATTTTCATATGTCTTTCTTGATGGCCATTTTGATGGAGGTGGACATGTATTGTATGTGGGAATCCTCTTGTGCTGTGGCTCCATATTTTGATTGACTTTTGAATTTTGCATCTTTTCTTTGCCTGATTCTTGACTTAATCCATTTTGTTTTGGGACCCATTTTAGCTTCATTTGTCCACTTGACTTTTTGTCTGATTTGATGGCCTTCGACATTTGATTTTGTATTTTATAAGACTTTTGTTGGTTCCAAATGGAAGGTTTATTCATGATGGAATGATGGTTTGGGGTCTGGAAGGAAGGGGTATTGGCAACAATCTTATGACAAGGACTACTCATGAAACCCATTTTGACATTTGTATTAGATAAAGTTGCCCCCAGTATCGGAGAGGGACCACTAATGTCTTTTGATTTTTCGACTGATGAATAGCCAAGACCTTGATGTCTATAATGTAGTTGAACTTGTACAGGTTCCAGAATTCCTTGTTCGTGTAGGCCTAATCCTTTGCCTTGATAATGCATGTTCTGATAGATTTTGTTGGCAATGGGATACTTGTCATTTTGGAAGCAAGATGCTAACCCATCCTTATTGGGAAGATTAATGCTTGAAATCTTCTCCTCTGTAAGAAAGCCTACTTTGAAAAACTTAGATGATCCTAATTGATAGGATGTTGTAGCTTTATTGACATGTTGGACAGGTTTTTGATTTATATCTTCAATCTGATCAGGTGACATGTCAGATTCCGATGATTATCTTGGTGCTTCCAAGTCTATGTCAAAACCATCTTCATGGTCATTGTCATAGAGCCCACTAAATTCAGCTATAGCTTGATTATTTTCAAATATGTCCATGCTAGAATATTCTTGTTCTAGTGGTAGATCATCTATGTGTCCCATGGAGGCAAGTGTCTCACTTTTGGGAGTGGCATTACTTGAAGTTTGAATGGAATTGTCTTCAAGCATTTCATTGTGAGTGGAATAGAGGTCTAGGAGTGGATCATATTGGACTTCTTGATCAAAGATAGTGTCTTGATCAAAGATGGGTGCATTTTGAATGTCATGATTGGAAGTAGTGTCTTGAAAGAAGATAGGTTCCTCTTGAATGACATGGTTTTGGATGGACTCTTGACCAAAGATAGGTGTATTTGGTATGCCATTATTGTCTAGGAGGACTTCTTGAATGGATGTAAAGATGGAGTCATGGAATGGACTACTTTGATCTTGACATGACGGTGATGTTATAATGTTGTGCTTTGGACTTGCCTCTTGACATGTTTCCTCAAGTTTATGAGATGGGATGGGACTTTGGAGACCATGACTAGATATGCTTTCATGACCCAATGGAGTGTCTTGAAATGGATTGGTGTATGACGGATTAGGATATGACATGGAGTTTTGGACTTGGTTGAGGGATGATGGGCTAGAGTAGGACATGAATGTATGACAAGGATTTGTCGTGGATGAAGGACTAGGATTAGGATATGACGTGGGTAGTGGGCTAGGATACGACGAAGGGCTAGGATATGACATGAATGGAAGACTCTGATATGATGTGGATGGAGGACTAGCATATAATGAAGGACTAGGATATGACATGAATGGAAGATTTTGATATGATGTAGATGACGGACTAGGATAAGTTGAAGGACTAAGATATGATGTGGATGCTTGGAATGGATTAATGGAGGGTTGGTTTCCCTTGTCAAAGGTAGGGTGGGTATGACTGATTGAAGTTTGTTGTGACTCGGTGCCATGGATGGTGTTATGGGACCCTTGATAGTAGATGGATAGCGGACCAGGATAATTGGACTATTGGTAAGAGGGATGGATGGATGGAGGACTAGAGGGTGAGGTGAGTTTGGACTTGCATTGTAGGTATAGCGTTTTGAAGTCCCTAGCAAGTTGTGCGTGGCCCTGATTATTGAATTGGCATTCTATTTGACGAGCAAGCATGTCACCGTGACTTGAAGACATGATAGTGGATGAAATGAGACTAAGACTATGCAAAGTGATAAAAGGGGATGCCTTATGTTGAAGGATTTTTAGGAAAGGTTCTCTAACCACTCAAAGTTTGGCCAATGTCTTTGATTGGATTGTCAAAGGACTAATTTGTAGGACAAGATGATAAAATGACAAGGTGAGACTTCCACACTAGACTTATGAGTTGGAAGTAGCTCACCAAAGGACGATGACTTAGGATTAATTTGTTTTGACTTGGTCCAATGACAATGTATTTTTGAGACAAAATTTTTGACAACGGAAGGAAAGTTTGCCTATCTCAAAGGTGTAAATTTGAGGACTTAATACTTTTCCTATGAAGATGAGGATGACGGATTGCAAGCTAGATGAAGACTAAAATGCAAAGATGGATGACTTGGACAAGTGCCTTGCTGGTTTTTGACAAAATTAATGTTTTCCCAATTGACAGGCAAATGCGTCGTTTAAGGTCTCATATGCGGTGCGCTAAAGCAGATGCGTTGCAAGATTTTGACTTGTTTTTGCAAAATGGCAAATGCGGCATTTTAGACAACAAATGCGGTTTGGTATGGCAAATGCGGCTCACTGATTGCAAATTGCATTTTGATAGAGCGAATGTGGTTTTTCAGATGTCGAATGCGGTGTAGCAGAGCGGTTGCATCGCAATATGCAATTTTTAGGGAAAAACCCAAACACAGTTTGTAATTTTTGACCAGTTTTTTGTGATTTCAGTATGTGATTTTATAATTTGTTTGAAGATTTTTAAGAATTCTTGGCAAACACAAAAAACAAAAATATGAAATGCTTGTTCAAACAGACTCATTCTTAAAAGTCAAGTGGGTCATCCTCGCAATCATAGCCCACATCTTAAAATCACGTCGACTCACACAGCCTTGTCACCCCCTAGAAGGCGCCCGTGTTTTTGTCTTTTCCAGGTACATACTCAAGTTGACGGAAGTGGATACCGAATCCCCTGAGCAAACAATCCGTGGTGATTATATGGTGAGTTTCTTGGGGGGAGATTCTTCCCTCCCCTTGCACCGTGATTGAAAGGATGTCTGGTTACTGACATGGCTGGCTGCTACACTAGGTTCTTAGTAAGTCTTTTTGTTCAGTGTGACAACGGATATACTCCCTCGAGAGACCTCCCAACCTTTAGAACAAAGGTTTTGGGGATGGTTATCCCGTCAACTACTGTCAAGTTGGATTTTCATCAACAACTTGCTTTTGATTATAGTGGGTTGGAAACCTTAGCTTTAGGTGTTCCCACTTAGGTCATTCCCGTAAGGTGAGTACTTTTTTCCACTACGGCAGGCCTGCTAAGGGTTGTATGAAAGTAGTAAATGCATAAGTATGAAAGAAAAGATAGGTCTGGCTTTTTGATCACCCAGTAAAGGGGAGAATATATGCCTACTATCCAAAACACACAAAGCAAGTGTTCAATTTTAATCCCACAAAAAATATTTTCTAATCTAAGTGAAGATGTTGCTTCACACAGACATGGTGTTCATTTTAATTCAACAAAATTTTGTGTGGTGACTATCTTAGATTGATAAATTCTAAATTTAAAAAAATGCCTACCCTAGGGTTGATAAATTTAATCCTTAAGTGTGTCTACCCTAGGATTGGTTCATTTAAAACCTAGAAAAAAAAAGACTGGCCACGGTCACGTCAGATCCAGATTACAATTCTAAAAGGCGAAATTTTTACCAGAATTTAAAAAAAAACAGCAAATAGTAAAATGACCATAACTTTCTCAAATCTTAACGAAATTTTAAATAGTTTGAAGTTTTGGAAAGCTAGAAACAAGGCATACAAAACCCAGATAATAATTTTTTAATTTTTCATTCGTCCATTTTTCTGTGCTCTAAAGAAGATGACGGGATTTTGTGCAAATTCTTGGCTGTAACCTGCAAAACAACAAAAACAAACAAGAAAAGCAACAAATCTGCAAAAAATGTGTTAAACAAACTTGTCGGGTTCACCAATGTAATGATCTAAAAAATCCTGCAAGATAAGATTCAAACAATTAGCTATACCTGCAAGTTAGTTTAATATCAAGCAATGAGACACATAAGAATATAAAAAGGAAAATAAAGTGAAATGGAATGATCTCACCAATCTTCTCTATTCATGATTGCTTCCATTGCACCTTCTCAAGCCTTGCTGCAATGATGGAATGCCCTCAGATTTCTTTGTGAGCAAACTTCTCTAATGCCTAGCCTTAACAATGCTTTTGAAGGATTTTAAAATATCAAACTATGCACACTAGAAAGCAATTTCCAATATGCAAATAGTAAATAAAGTCTATGATCTCTAGAATGCCTATAATAAAAGTTTATATTAAATGATCATGGATCCGAAAATGAAATCAAAATTGTCATTTTATAGGAAATGCAATCTTGAATGAATGGACAAGATGAGAGATTGAAGAATACTCTAGAATCAAAGGTCAAGATTCAATAAGGCAACCCTAATTAGGGTTAGGGTAAAATACCCATAGGTGTAAATAAGATTTAATTAAATGAATTAAATCCAGACTGAATGTGACAGTGGAGATTGAATTAGTAAGAAATCAGAAGACAAGAAGATGAGATTTTAGAAAATCAATAATTTTGGAAATTACTTGATCTGTAGAGGAATAATTCCATTTTGAATTAAATTAATTCAAAATAGAAGATTTTGTGAGGTAATTAGTAATTGATTTTTGAAATTAATTACTAAATGAAGAATCAGTGAGATATTTTAAAATGATTTATTTTATTTAAAAATATAGAAATGTCACATGCCATAATTAAATAATTAAAATAATTATTTAATTTAGAAGAAGTAGTTAATTAATTAAATAAATAAATGAATTTATTTAATTAAGAGAGGATTTAGGAATTAGTGACATATTAAATAGATATATTAAAATATATTAATTTAATAATCAAGAAGACATTTATGATAAGGGTTAATTAAATAAATTGATGTCTTTATTTAATTATTAGAAGACTTTGATAATTAGTGACATATTAAATTAAATAAATAAGATTTATTTATTTAATAATCATGAAGAACGAAAGATTATGAATTAATTAAATAATCTGAATTATTTAATTAATAGTTGAATGTGGGTTAGGGACACAATTCAAATGTTACAATTATGCTAGGATGGGAAGTGGTAAAATAGTGGTCGCAGGTCTAGGTCATTTTTATGTGTCTACAATGAAATAGCTATGAACATTGAAAACAACAAAAAATATGGAATACCAAGGTATGTTTTATCTACATATGTTTTCTGCCCTAAAACACCAACTGTGGTTGAGAGGAGTAAGATAGAAATTGAAAATCAAGGTCAGAACACTTACACCACTATTGTCTAGGATTGAATATCATCCCATAATTCTGACCTCAAGGAGCTCCAAACACATTGTTGAGAAGATGCATGCGGTTATGATCATACAACTTCTTTGCAAGACCTCTCTTGCATAAGAAAAAACAAAGGAGAATCATCATATGATATCTATGCAAGATTTGTGGATGCTCTGGCTGCAATTATTGAATTTCATAGACCTAAAAACTTAGTCTGCATTGATTTATTCTATGAATCTTATGAACTAGGTTTGAGTGCTTTACCAAATGAGTTGAAGCCTCTTAGGCTTGACCAGGTGTGTGAATGCTTTTCTCTATTTGAACAAATTAGAGATGACTATCACTGAGCTATTACATTTTCAGTGCACCATGATAATGATTTTGCTAACCCATATGAGTCAAGTAATGAGATGTCACTTGAAGAGGAGAGAAAATCAGAGGTTGAAAATGCTTGCCTTAGTGAAACTAATGAAATGAATAGTTCTATTTTTTTTTAAGTTCCCAATATTGATGGTCCTATGGATAAGATAAGATTGAGAATTTAGTCTAAAGTGTCTGAACAAATTTGTAACATTGATGGGTCTTCTTGTTGTAGAAGTGATGATGATTTTGAGTATGGTCAATTATCTGTTGATCATGATTTCCCTCAAGAGGAGGTGATAAAATCATTTATTACAGATAAGAAATGTGTTGATAATAATGAGACTTTGAGTAACAAGATGCTACCACTTTCGTTTGATAATGCTATGGATTTGGAAAAATATTTTGACCATGTTGTCTCATATCATCTAGATTTGATAGAGTTTTTAGATATGTGCATTGAACAATCAGAGGATGAAATGAAAGATTGTATTGGTTGCTGTGAGTTTAGGGTTGATTGTGATTATGCTAATAAGAAGGACATTGATTACAATAATTCTGAATGTGATGATAATTTGATGGATTTGGACCTTCCTGCTGAGGAGACTGAGGCTCAAATTTCAAATATAAATATGATAGAAAATCAATTATTTGATGAGCCTCCATATTCATCAATTGAAAAAAAAGGTGATTCTTATTGGTACAGCCATAATCCACTCTTTGATGATGAAGGTTATTATGTATATCACACATGGTTAGGAAGTGGTTTTGAACCAATAAAGGAGCACATTGATAAATCATTTGAAGGATTTCCCTATGACTGTTTTACATTTGAAATAAGTGTTGCAGGAAGAATTTAATATCATGGAGCCAACTACTTGGAAGAGTTTTAAATTTTTCAGTTTCCAGTTCAGCTGGAAGGCATTTATATGAAGCATGACATTGAAATGAATAGAAAAAAATGTTATTTGCAACATAAAAAATTTCATATTATGAATATAACATATATGCATCATGTAGTGATAAAGGCTTGCATTTTTTAACTGATTACACAATAAATAATGATAAATATTATACTGGCAGTGGTATACTTATGAAAGCTGTGATAGATGTCAATAATAGTGTTGGTAATCAGATGGTTTTTAGTGCTAACAAAAAATTTCTCATAAAAGGATGCTTGTACTTGTTGCAATGGTATGGAAGAGGTACATATGGACTGGAGGAAATAAGTTCCTTCAATAGGTTGGTTTTTGATAGGGGCAAGATTGGGTCCCAAGTTTTAGTAGCATGGTGCCACTAATAGGAAAATGAAGCCTGGATT
The DNA here is from genome assembly GCA_007115665.2 of Sequoiadendron giganteum. Classification (NCBI taxonomy): domain Eukaryota; kingdom Viridiplantae; phylum Streptophyta; class Pinopsida; order Cupressales; family Cupressaceae; genus Sequoiadendron; species Sequoiadendron giganteum. The sequence continues at coordinate 751,412,331 of CM021102.1, read as the reverse complement.
ATATTGAATGATGCAGTGTAGAACATTGCATCTCACAAGAAGGTTTCTAGCAGGATGGAGTCTAGACCTCCTATTTCTGGCTTTTTGGGCCTATGTATAATTTATAAATAGGTTATTTCTTTTTGTTTGTTTCTTGCTTGTCTTGTTTTTTCCTTTGGCATTCTGGTTTGCTTCACCCTTTTATTCTAGGATCTCACCATACCTATGAGAGGCATGTGTCCCCAACAAGAACCACTAATGGAACCCCAAAAAATTTCTTGGTTTTATCATGAAAATTTGTGAAAAGTTTGGTTTGATCATTTGTGCTTGTTGTAAGGTAAATGTTCCCATCATTGTGATAGGGTTTTATATTTGTGGAAATTTTAAATCTTGGCTTGAAAACCCTTCGTCGTTCTAATTTTACAATGACCTGTCTATCCAGTTCCTGGTCACTTAAGTTGTCATTTGTGCCATCATAATCGTTGTTTTACTGACCCCGTTTTTTATGGTTGATGATTGTCTTATGTATTTTCATGTATTAACGGTCGAAGGCTTAATCTAAAGAAAATTTTAAATATTTAGACTTTTTTATGGGTTGTCACCTCATTCACCTAGGAGCACCCCTCTTTTTATGAATAAATTTTGTGGCATGCACATGATAAGAGCTTAGTATGGGTGATTTGATCAACTTAATCAATTTGGACTGTTCCCTGTATTCCCATGTTGAATTATTATTTCTTACTTTATACATATGGGTTGGCAGGCTTTAGCCACCTGTAGGGTATAATGGTGGGCTCGGTCCTTTCAGTAAGGATGACTGGTTTTTTTTCAAAGAGGATTGACGACTGATGGACTGATGATGTGTTCATATCTGTGTCATTCCCCATGAGCCCGTCTTGTTTCATTTGGTATTATTTTAATGGCATGGGCTAGTGGGCAATGGCCACATGGTGCCTTCTAAAGGTAATTTTTTTCCTTCTTCGGGTGGTACATGTTATTCGAAGGATGATCAATGGTATGTGGTGTAACACGTTTTCTCATCCAAGCTTTCCTCCATGACCCCGTTCATTTGAAGTTGTACAAGGTGGTAGTCTTATAGGCTAGCAGGCAATGCGACACTTCTTTGTTAGTGTGATTGATGGGCTTTGATGATGGGGTTTTGAGGGAATTGTTTTCAGTGGTCGGTGACTAGTGACATGGATAAATCTTAGCCACTCCCTACCATCTCATGTGGGCCCCAGGCCCCGACTGTGTCCTGTATCTTTCAATGAGCAAGATGGATTTTTCCATATGGACTTTATAAATGGGCTTGACTAGTTTCTAATAAAGATGGAATGCTTCCAAATTTGGCTGAGGGGATATTATTTGTAAATTGTGCTATTTTTAGCTTTGTTCTTTAAAGCACATGCTTAAAATCTCAATTGTCAATTCCATCAACCTTTGATACATTTCAAATGGATGGTAATAAAGTAGGGCAGTGTATGAGTCATTATCCTAAGATCAGATATGGATCAATCCCCATCATTTTTGATAGGGAGAAACACAAGTGAAATATTTCCCACAGGTGAGTGGTTATTTCTAGCAGGATGGTTTTTAATGCTAAGTACTGAGTGGATGTTTATCTACTCAGTTCTTTTTTGTTCTAAAAGAGGCATTAAAGCACAACTAAAACTCAATTATGAATGGTTGCATGATATTTTATCCATTGATGCATTTTAAATCATGATTAGCGGTTAGGATTAAAGGGATCAAGGTAGAATGTTGTCAGCATGCATACATAAGATTTTTTGAAGAATTAATGGTTGACACACTTGCATGGCTCGTTATAAGGAGGACTGATTTTCATACTCTTCATTTAGAAATTACATTGAGTTTGAGTCAGAAAATAGAATTGGCTGGAGTTTTCTGAAAGGATGAATAAGTTTGAGGAGTTTTTTGGGCCAGTCCGGAGGTCTAGAAAACTAAGCTTTCTCGAGTCTGAGAAGAGTATTCAGGAGGATGAAGATGATATGCAAGGAGCTCCTGCTACACAAAAGGATGGAAGAGGACACAAATTTTTTATGAAGTATGGTGTTAGGTGCAATTACCACCTAAGGAACCGAACAATTTCAAAAGAATTAGTCAAGTTCAAAGGAAAGAAGTTGGTGGGATATGTAGAGAAGACAAAGAAAAGGTGCAAGTATCGTAAGGCTTATCCAGGGAGGCTCAGTTATTCTAGTGAGCTATCTGATAGCCCCTTAGAAAATGAGGGCAACACTAACTCAGAGGGTGATTATTATCCCCTCTCTCCAGTACCATCTGATGATTCTGATGAGGTAGTGGTGATGGTTCCTCTAGTTCCACCATGAGCAAGGCATGGGATAGTATCATCTTAGGCTAATGACTCAAAGTGATGACTATGTCCCATGTTTATTTTCAATGACACCATAGCCCCTTTGTTAGGATTGTCCTATTCAACATTCATGTGAATTCTTGTTTCTAGTGTTGATGTGGAATTTTTTCGGGCTGGTGTATAGGAGAGTTGTCAATTTTCCTAGCGTTGGGATTTATGTATGTTTTTGTTGGAGTTGCTAGTGGAGAATCTTCTTTGATTGGTAGGAGTGAGGAGCTCATGTATCTACATGCAGGTCATGTGAATTTTGTTCTTTTACTCTTCCATGATGGCATGTAACCTGTTAATGTTAATACAGCGTCGGTCTTCACTAGACACATATTAAATACATGGGCCGACCTTATATTTGATTTATATCATGTACTTATTCTGGCCGACTTTAATTGTTATTAAATATTTATCAAAGGCCGACCCAAGTGAAGAGGCGCCTAGGAGATATAAATACAAGGTCACTTCTTGGTTATTCACACAATTCAATATCAAGAAGTTCGCTATTATTGACAGAGCAGAATTCGCAGTCCTAGAAGAAGTTCATACTTAATCAGCAGATCATCATCTTGTAGCAGCAGATCATCATTTTGTAGCAGCAGACCGATTTCAAGGAGAAACATATTCATTTGTATCTTTGCATCTAGGAGAGGTGCTATTATTCATTGTATCAAATTCGACATTGTGTTGGGCTTGAGTTCAAGCAGATTTCTGCTCTTATTCCTTCAATATATAAGAGATATATTTGCTGGGTTTTTCTCCCTCAAGAGGAGGGTTTTCCCAGGGTATCTTGTTGTGTTCATTGTCTTATGTGTTGAATTTCTTTTGTTCAATTGATTATCTAATCTGATCTAAGAAAAACTAACATGGTATCAGAGCGGGTGTGAAAAAGATTGTGATCAGATTTAGTTCGCAACACTCACCTTATTCTTTTTCAGTCTATCTTCTAAATTTCTCAAGATGGTGAACGGTCTGAAAATCAAGGATAGACTCGAAGGGATCTCAAATTACATATCATGGAGGTTCAAGTTCATGCTAACTTTGGAAGAGAATGATTTGGCTGAGTTTGTGAAAACAAAAGTTCCTGAACCTGAGGGGGAAGAAGAGAAGCTACAATGGAGGAAGAAAGACACTAGGGCAAAGAAAGCATTGGTTGATTTCGTCAAGGATCATATTGTACCAATTATCTTCAAGTTGGATACAGCAAGAGAGATGTTTACAACCTTGGAAGAGATGTACGAAATCAACAACACCAGTCGTGCCCTTGCTCTGAAGCAACAACTTCATCATGTGAAAATGGCAAAAGGAGAATCTGTTATTACATACTTCATGAGGATTTTAGAGATAAAAGATCAGCTCTCCACTATTGGTCACATGATTGATGATAAAGAACTGACTATGCTTCCTCTCAATGGTCTTCCGCTTTCATGGGAGGCATTCATCCAAGGAATCAGTGCAAGATCCGAACTTCCCAAGTTTGATCGATTAAGGATTGATTGCATTCAAGAAGAGTCAAGACTAACAGCAAGGGGGATTGGTCAAAGCTCAAAGAATGAAGAATTACAAGTTCTTACCTCTCATTCATCAAACAAAGGAAAAGGCTTTAAGAGAGGTTTCTTCAAAAGGAATCGAGAAGATGGAAATGAAGATGCTCCTACCTTCAAAAGGAAATGAGACATGTCCAAGATTCAATGTTTTCGTTGTGATAAGTATGGTCACTTTGCGAGGGTTTTGCCCCCAACGACCTAAGCTTCAAGTTGCCACTGCAGATGTTGAAGAAGTTGCTCTACAAAAGGACTCCAGTGATTATCTATTTTATTCAGCCTTGTCTAGCAATGTTTCTACTGACTCTAATACTTGGTTGATTGACAGTGGTGCTTCTAGGCACATCACCGGATTCATAAGTCATCTTTCAAACTTAATGGAAAGCAACTCCAGTGATCAAGTTGTTATTGGAGATGATGCTAGATATTCTGTAAAAGGGATTGGAAACTCCACTCTTCACTTGGATTCTGGAATTTCTTTGGAGTTGAATGATGTACTGTTCGTACCAGGGATAAAGAGGAACCTTGTTTCAATTTCAGCATTAGAAGACAAGGGTTATCAAGTTGCCTTCTCTAAAGGGAAAGTTCTTATATGGGCAAAGAACTCCAGCTTCAAAACTGCTCAAGTGATTGGAGTTAGACATGAATGTCTCTACACGCTGTGCACTCGTCCTCTTCAAGCACTTGTGCATAACAGTACCAGCATGTGTGATCTTTGGCATCGAAGATTGGCTCACATTCACTTTCGTGCTCTACCTATCATGGAGAAGATGGTCACCGGTCTTCCAAAATTCGATCAAGAACATGAAGGTACATGCAAGGGATGTGCCCTAGGCAAGAACACAAAAGGTACGTTTCATTCCAGTGAAAGTAGATCTAAATGTATTCTTGATCTCATTCATTCTGATTTGTGTGGTCCAATGTCTAGTGCATCATCTAGTGGTTTCTTGTATTATATTATTTTCATTGATGATTACTCTAGAAAGACTTGGATCTATTTCTTGAGATCTAAAGAATCAGAAGAAGTATTAGAAAGATTCAGAGAATTCAAAGCACAGATTGAAAATCTGTCTGGGAAGAGGATCAAAGTATTGAGATCTGATAATGGTGGAGAATACACTTCTGGCACTTTTCGAGACTTTTGTATTGAAGCAGGGATTAAGAGGGAGTTCAGTGTTCCCTATAATCCACAACAAAATGGTATTGCTGAAAGGAAGAATAGGTCTATTGTGGAAGCAGTGAAAGCTATGATCCATGATCAAGACTTACAAATCTCTCTTTGGGCTGAAGCATCAAGAACACCGTCTATGTTCAAAATAGGAGTCCCCACAGGATCTTAGAGAATAAAACTCCTGAAGAAGCATTCTCAGGCGTGAAGCCTGAAGTTAGTCATTTGAGGATCTTTGGCTGTCCAGTCTATGTTCATATTCCAAAGGAAAAGAGAACAAAGCTAGAACCTTCTAGGAAGAAAGGAATTCTTGTAGGCTACAGTGAGACATCAAAAGCTTACAGGATTTACATTCCAGGACAGAAGTCTATTGAGATCAGTAGAGACGTCACATTTGAGGAAGATGTTGCTTATAGAAGGTCCAAAGGCACTCCTATGGAGGTCGATGAAGAAGAACCTCCTCAAGATATGGAAGTTGACCATATTCCAGAGAATCTGAAGGAGGATACAGAACCTAAAGAAGATATTGATCCAGCTGAGCCTTTGGATCCTACTGATGGGCCTCTAGACATTGTGATTGGAAAGAAAAGACCTCTTTGGGCTCGCAGAACAATGCAGGAAGCAGAAAGGTTTGTAGCCCCAAGAGGAGCCTTCAGAGAAAGCAAGAGACCTCACAAGCTCTCTAGTTATGTTGCTTTGATGAGTCAAATTATTGAGTCAGGGCCTTCAAATGTTGAAGAAGCTTCTAGTCAACAAGTATGGAAAGATGCTATGATTGAGGAGTATCAGTCTATACTTAAGAATGATGTTTGGGATATAGTTCCTAGACCCAAAGACAAATTTGTGGTGTCTTCTAAGTGGCTCTTCAAGATCAAGCATGTAGCTGATGGGAGCATTGAGAAACACAAGGCTAGATTTGTGGCTAGAGGGTTCTCACAAAAAGAGGGAGTTGACTATGAAGAAACCTTTGCTCCTGTGGCTCGTTACACGTCTGTTAGAACCATCATTGCTATTGCTGCATCTAGAGGATGGAAGATTCACCAAATGGATGTAAAGACAACTTTTCTGAATGGCATAATAGAAGAAGAGGTTTACATTGAGCAACCAGAAGGATTTGAGGTGCATGGGAAAGAGTCTCATGTCTGCAAGCTGAAGAAGGCCTTGTATGGTCTTAAACAAGCTCCTCGTGCTTGGTATGAAAGAATTGATCAGTATCTTTCAAGTCTGGGTTTCTCAAAGAATGATGCAGATTCTAACCTCTACTTCAAAGTAGTAAATGGTGAAGCATTAATTTTGGTTTTATATGTTGATGACTTGATCATTACTGGTGAAGAACATCTAATTCTAAAATGCAAGAAGGAATTAGCTTCAGAATTTGAGATGAAGAATCTAGGTCTCATGCATTACTTTCTTGGCTTAGAAGTTTGGCAAAAGCCAGATGAGATGATTCTAAGTCAAGGGAAGTACACTGTTGACATTCTCAAAAGGTTTGGTATGATTGACTGCAAACCTATGTCTACACCCATGGAGACTAATTTAGATAAGTTGAAAGAAGCTGCAGCTAGTTCAGAACCAGTGGATTCTACGATGTATAGACAGTTGATTGGTTCATTGATGTATCTAGTTAACACTAGACCTGATATCTGCTATGCAGTGAGTGCACTTAGCCAGTTTATGTGTGAACCAAAGCAAATACATCTTGTAGCAGCTAAACATATCCTGAGATATTTATGCGGCACAATCAGATATGGGTTGAGATATTCTTCAAACGTGGATTTGGAGCTGCATGGTTTTACCAATTCTGATTGGGCAGGATGTGTCTTAGATCGGAAGAGTACTTTTGGTTGTTGCTTCAGTTTGGGGATTGCTATGATCTCCTGGTGTAGCAGGAAACAGTCTTCAGTGGCCTTGAGTACAACTGAAGCAGAGTATATTGCAGCTTTTGTGTCAGCTCGTGAGGCAGTGTGGCTTCGCAAGCTCCTTGCAGGATTGTTTGGACAATCAATGGAGCCTACTATCATACACTGTGATAATAAAAGCTGTGTGAAGCTTTCTGTCAATCCTGTGTTTCATGATAGAACAAAACATGTTGAGATCAAGTACCACTATATTAGAGATATGGTGCAAAGGAAAGCTATACAGTTGAGGTATATCAGCACTGAAGAGCAAACGACAGACATTCTCACCAAGCCTCTCTCTAGGATTAAGTTTGTATACTTCCGGGAGAAACTTGGTATGGTGGAGAATGCAGCCGTGACTAAGAAAGAGTCTTAGTAATCAGTGATCCTTGTTGAGAATGCAACTCTTTGC
>CM021102.1:751212943-751404850 GCA_007115665.2 Sequoiadendron giganteum | reverse complement strand
CTTCTCATCTGTAAGAAAGCCTGATCTAAAAAAGATAGATGATCCTAATTCATAGGATGTTGTAGCTTCACTAACATGTTGGACAGATTTTTGACTAACATCTTTGGTTTGATTTTCTGACATATCAGATTCTGATGATTCTATTGGTGCTTCGAAGTTGATATCAAAACCATCTTCATGGTCATGGTCATAGAGCCTACTAAATTCATTTATAGCTTGATCATTTGCAAATATTTCCATGCTAGGAGACTCTTGTTGTAGTGGTAGATCATCTATGTGTCCCATTGAGGCAAGTGTCTCATTTTTGGAAGTGTCAATACTTGAAGTTTGGATGGAATCGTCTTCAAGTGTGTCATCATGAATGACATATAGGTCAAGGAGTGGATCATTTTGGACTTCTTCAAAAGTAGTGTCTTGATCAAATATGGGCTCCGTTGAAATGACATGATCAAAAATAGGGTCTTGACCAAGGATAGGTTTGTCTTGAATGACATGGTTTTGGATGGAATCTTGACCAAAGATAGGTTCATCTTGAATGACATGGTTTTGGATGGACTCTTGACCAAGGATAAGTTCATCTTGAATGACATGGTTTTGGATGGATTTTTGACCAAGGATAGGTGTATTTGGTATGCCATTATTATCTAGGAGGACTTCTTGAATGGACGCAAAGATGGAGTCATGAAATGGACTACTTTGATCTTGACATGACGGTGATGTTATAATGTTGTGCTTTGGACTTGCCTCTTGACATGTATCCTCAAGTTTAGGAGATGAGATGGAACTTTGGAGACCATGACTAGATATGTTTTCATGACAAAATGCATTGTCTTGAAATGGATCGGTGCATGACAGAATAGGATAGGACATGGAGTTTTGTACTTGGTTGAGAGATGATGGGCTAGAGTAGGACATGAATGTATGACAAGGATATGATGTGGATGGAGGACTAAGATATGACGTGCATGGAGGACTAGCATATGATGAAGGACTAGGATATGACATGAATGGAAGATTTTGATATGGCGTGGATGAAGGACTAAGATATGATGTGGAGGCTTGGGATGGATTAATGGAGGGTTGGTTTCCCTTGTCAAAGTTAGGGTGGGTATGACTATTGGAAGCTTGTTGTGACTCAATGCCATGGATGATGTTATGGGACCCTTGATAGTAGATGGATAGTAGACTAGGACTATTGGACTATTGGTAAGAGGGATGGATGGATGAAGGACTAGAGGGTGAGGTGCGTTTGAACTTGAATTGTAGGTATAGCGTTTTGAAGTCCCTAGCAAGTTGTGCGTGACCCTGACTATTGAATTGGCATTCGATTTGACTAGCAAGCATGTCATCGTGACTTGAAGACATGATAGTGGATGAAATGAGAATAAGACTGTGCAAAGGGATAATGCAACGTGATAAAAGGGGATGCCTTATGTTGAATGATTTTGGGGAAAGGTTTTATAACCACTCAAAGTTTGGCCAAATGTCTCGATTTGGATTGTCAAAGGACTAATTCGTAGGACAAGTTGATAAAATGACAAGGTGAAACTTCCACACTAGGCTTATGAGTTGGAATTAGCTCACCAAAGGACGATGACTTAGGATCAATTTGTTTTTACTTGGTCCAATGACAATGTATTTTTGAGACAAATGGTTTGACAAAGGAAGGAAAGTTTGCCTATCCCAAAGGTGTAAATTTGAGGACTTAAGACTTTGCCTATGATGATGAGGATGACAGATTGCAAGCTAGATGAAGACTAAAATGCAAAGATGGATGACATGGACAAGTGCCTTGCTAGTTTCTGACAGAGACTGGCAGAAAAGGATGTCAGTAAAATTTGATTGTAAAAGTTTGGCCTCTGGTTTTTGATAGGAAATTTTTTTTTCCAAGTGACAAGCAAATGCGTCGTTTAAGGTCTCATATGTGCTGCAGTATCAGATGCATCACTCCAAGAAGCGAATGCGTTGCAGGATTTTGACTTGTTTGCAAATTGGCAAAATACGTTGTTTCAGACTGCAAATGCGGTGTGAAAAATCAAATGCAGTTTAGTCTTAGGCAATTGCAATTCGAAATTGCAAATGTGCCATTTTAGCTAGCAAATGCGACTTAGAATGTTTGGATACTGGAAAATGCGACTCAGTGATAGACAATTGCGGTGCAATAAGGCAGATGCGACTCAGTGATGATCAATTGCGGCTCGAAATGACAGATGCAGGGGGCAACTAGCAAATGCGACTCAGTGTTTGTCACTTGCAGCTCATCAGAGCGAATGCGGCTCAAGATGGTTCAAATGTGGCGCATCAGAGTGAATGCGGCTCGATACTCTGCAATTGCATTGTAGGGAATAATTTTTGTAGAAACCCAAATAGTGTTTTGCAGTTTTGACGAGTTTTTGTGGTTCTAATTTGTGATTTTTAATTTGTTGAAGTCTTTTTGCAAATAGTTGTCAAACACAGATATTAAAACCTTAAATGTATGTGCAAGAAAACTCACTCTTAATGGTCAAAGGGTCATCGTAACAATCACAACCCACATCTTAAAATCACATTGACTCACACAGCCATGTCACCCCCTAGAGGGCGCCCGTGTTTTTGTCTTTTCTAGGTGCGTACTCAAGGTGACGGAATTGGATACTGAGTCCCCTGAGCAAACAATCCGTGGTGATTATATGGTGAGTGTCTTGGGGGGAGATTCTTCCCTCCCCTTGCACCGTGATTAAGACAATGTCTGGTTACTGACACGGTTGGCTACTACACTAGGTTCTTAGTAAGTCTTTCCGTTCAGTGTGGCAATAGATATACTCCCTCGAGAGACCTCCCAACCTTTAGAACAAAGGTTTTGGGGATGGTTATCCTGTCAACTACTGTCAAGTTGGATTTTCATCAACAACTTGCTTTTGATTATAGTGGGTTGGAAACCTTGGCTTTAGGTGTTCCCACTTAGGTCGTTCCCATAGGGTGAGTACTTTTTCCCACTACGGCAAGCCTTCTAAAGGATTTAATAAAATAGGAAATGCATAAAGAAAATGGGTAAGTCTAGTTTTTTGGTCACCCAGTAAAGGGGAGAGCATATACCTATTACCCAATCAAGCACAGTAGATAAATGTTCAGTTTTAAATCCAAATGAAATTTTTCTATTCTAAGTGAAGATATTGCTTTACAAAAACATGGGGTTTATTTTAACCAAACAAAAGTAAATGAAGTGACTATCCTAGAATTGATAAATTGCCAATTAAATTGCCTATCCTAGGATTGATAAATTTTAAATGAAATGTCTACCCTAGGGTTGGTTCATTTTAAACCCAAAAAAAGGAAAGACTGGCCGTAGTCGCGTCGGATCCAGATTACAATTCTAAAAGGCAAAATTTTTACCAGAATTTAAAAAAAAAACAGCAAATAGTAAAATGACCATAACTTTCTCAAATCTTAACAAAATTTTAAATCATTTGAAGTTTTGGAAAGCTAAAAACAAGGCCTACAAAACCTAGATAATCATTTTTTAATTTTTCATTCGCCCATTTTTTTGTGCTCTAAAGAAGACGACGAGATTTTGTGCAAATTCTTGGTTGTAACATGCAAAACAACGAAAACAAACAAGAAAAGCAACAAATCTGCAAAAAACGTGTTCAACAAACTTGTCAGGTTCACTAATGTAATGATCTAAAATATAATCCTGCAAAACAAATCTTGTTAGAACATGCATGCAATAATAAACAAATCATTCAATGGAATGCAAAGGAGAATATGAAAGAAAATGGAATGAGACTAGAACAGTCTCACCCATTTCTCTCCTCCATGGCTACTTCCATTGTACCTTCTTGAGATTGTTGTGATGAAAATGATGCCCTCAGATTTGAGAGCAAATTCTATAATGGCTAGCCTTAGCAAATACCTTTGAAGGATTTAATGAAATAAACTATGCAAACTAGAAAGTAAATTCTATTATGCAAAGTATTAAATATAATATGCCTAATGTGTGGTAATTTCTATGCCAAATGAGGATAAATTAAATGATTGATCGATGATAAAGATTCAAGAGATAAGATTGATTGACCCCGAAAATGAGATCAAGATTATCATTTTATAAAAAATGCAATCTTGAATGGACGAACGAGATGAGAGATTGAGAAGTGCCCTAGAATCAAAGGTCAATATTCAATAAGGCAACTCTCATTTAGGGTTAGGGCAAGATACCCATATGTGTGAATAAGATTTAATTAAATGAATTAAATCAAGACTAAATGTGACAGTTGAGATGAAATTAGTAAAAATCAAAAGACAAAAGGATGAGATTTTAGAAAATCAGTAATTTTAGAAATTACTTGATTTGTAGAGGAATATTTCCCTTTTGAATTAAATTAATTCAAAATAGAGATTTTGTGAGATAATAAGTAATTGATTTTTGAAATCAATTACTAAATGAAGAATTGGTTAGGTATGTGAAGATATTTTTAAATGATTTTCTTTATTTAAAAGTATAGAAGTGTCACATAAGGCAATTAAATAATTAATAATAATTATTTAATTTTAATTAAGACACAATTACTTAATTAAATAAATAAATGAATTTATTTAATTAAGAGAGGATTTAGGAATTAAATCAATATATTTAAAATATATTAATTTAATAACCAAGATGACTTTAATGATAAGATTAATTAAATAAATTGATGAATTTATTTAATTATTAGAAGACTTTGACAATTAGTGACATATTAAAATAAATAAATAAGATTTATTTATTTAATAATCATGAAGAATGAAGGATTATGAATTATTTAATTAATAGTTGAATGTGGGTTAGAAACATAATTATGCTAGGGAAAAAGGTGATAAAATGTCACTTGTAGGCCTAAGTCATTTTTAGGTGTCTACATTATGTTACTACAAATGGTGTTCATGGAAGAAGATAAGGTGATTCTGGTACTCTGAGTTGTTGCATATTTTCTTGTGGTGTTCGTGGATGTTTCTATATCATTTTCTACCCATTTTGTACATCTGCATTGATCATCGTACTCACAATCCGAGATTTTCTCTTGTATGTTCATGTTTTTCATGCTCATGGCCGACAAGGTGTTTGAAGCGTGTTGTGGATCTTTGAGGAAGAATATTTGAAGGTTTTTTATGTTTGAGGACATTTTTTCGGGTCTCTACTATGTTGTGGCCAACTTTGGTTGATGCGCATTGATAATCTTTATTGTTTTGGGCCAACAATTTGCATTAATTCTATTATTGTGTTGAAGCCAACATAAAGCAATGTAATTTCTTATTGCAGATATATATAAGTGATTTCTTATCTCATTTGAGACATGTAGTATGCGAAGTGTGTGAGTGCTATGTGCAAAAAAGGTTCAAATCATTCAAAGGCAGAGTAGAGTGTGAAGAAGAGTGAAATAAAGTGAAGAAGTCTTCATGTGCTTAATCAAAACTCTACTCAGGCATTGGCAGATGCTACTTTCTCAATTCAAATTCTTTAGATGGTTTTAATCTGAATATTTTTTGTAAGACAGTGAGTCTTCCTTTGAGCAGTGAGCTCTAGGTAGTGTGTCTGAATGCATGTGCATTCCTTTTATATTATTCTTATAATTTTAACAAGGTATAACTTGTGGATTAACCTCCATCGTGGTTTTTCCCCTAACAAGGTTTCCACGCAAAAAATATCGATGTTATGTATGTTTTTGTTGTGTTGTTGATTCATGCTTTCACTGTTATTAATTAGATATGAGATTAAAGGTTAATAAGTTTAATAAGTTTGAAAATCTATGACAACTGATTCATCCCCCCTCTCAGTTGTCTACCCTTGTGTTTCCAACAATTGGTATTAGAGTAGGTTCCTTGGAAGAAGTTTAACAACTTGAGGTGATCTCGGATGGCGACACACAAGAAGGATAGTCTGAGATTTGATGGAAAAAATTATTCTCTATTAAAGACTTGAATGGAGTGCCATCTGAGATGCACTTTTGAATCCTACTAGCACATTACATGCAATAGGTATGTTATCCCTCCAAGATGACAAATGTTATGGATCTGAAAACTGCTTATGAGATCTAGAAAAAGTTAGAAAATTTATATGGAGGTGATGCTAATGTGAAGATGGCTAAGCTACAATGTCTGAAAGGAAAATATGAATTGTTGAAGATGGGAAATGATGAGAATATTGTTAATTTCATGCAAAGAGTGAATGAACTAGTGTGTGGTATTAGATGCGCTGGTGGACAAGTGGATGAATCAGAGATTGTTGATAAAGTGCTTAGATCCTTGTCAGATACATACAAAATCAATGCTACAACCATTGAGGAGCTCCAAACTGTGACAAATATAACTAGAGATATGTTGGTTGGTAAACTTACTACTTTTGAGTTGAGTTAATTCGGTGATGCCCTTCCTAAGACATAATCTCCATTTAAAGCTACTACTTTCAGGAGAGACAAGTAGATATATGATCTGGGTGAGGGTTCTTCTAGAAAGGTATTCAGATATGAGGAAGAAATGAGATAGATTGAAGAAGAAGAAAGAGAATTGAATGAGATTGAAGCAATTATTATCAAAAGGGAAGTTAGAGGAGAAGGTAAGTATAAAGTAAAATTTCCTATAAAAAAAAAATTCTTGCAACAAGATAGGTCATTCTGCATCAAGGTGTCTTGAAAGAGTTCCTAAGACAAGACCTTACTAGCCTAAATTTCAAAATAAGTGTTACTATTCTGTTGATGAAGGTATGAAAAATGATGAATTTGACAAAGGGAATGGAAGTGAAGATGAATTTTTATTTATTGCTATCAAATAAAATAATTTCATTTGTACTAAATCTACTAGTTGTACAAATGTGGAGAAATCTCTAGCTGCTTGAGTTGAAGAAAAAGAAGAATGGGTAATTGATAGTGGATGCTCACATCACATGTGACAGGTGATAAGAGTAAATTTTTAAGCCGGGAGAAGTATGATTGTGGTGTTGTAATATTTGATGATAACAATGGTGGTATAATTCATGGTAGAGGATGTATTTGTTTTGATGTTAAGCATAATATTGATGATGTTCTTTATGTTCAAGGTTTGAAGAATAATCTTGTGAGTGTTGGACAGATGGTTGATATGGGATACAATCTTCAATTCAAGGATGGAAAATGTAGCATACTGGGAATTTCTGGAAATGTGATTGCTTCAGGTACTAAAATAAAAGGTAACATCTTTTATCTGAATGTTGGTAGTAAAATTTGTCTAATTGCTCAAGTTGATGAAAGTTAGTTATGGCATAGAAGAATGTGCCATGTAAACTTTGACAATATTATCAAGATAAGTTCCTCATGGGTTGTGAGAGATCTTCCTAAGTTGGTGAAGCCTACTAATATCATATGGAAGGAATGTCAATTTGGAAAACAAACTAGAATATCATTTCATAGCAAGCAACATTGTTCAAATGAATTGTTCGAGCTTGTGCATATTGACTTGTGTGGTCCTGCTAGAATCAAAATTCTACAATGTTGTAGGTACTTAATGTTGCTTATTGATGATTACTCTAGGATGATGTGGGTTAATTTCTTAAGGGAGAAATCTGAAGCTCTAGAAAAGTTTAAGATCTTGTAGGCTATGGTTGAGATAGAGATAGGTCTGAAGATTAAGTGTCTGAGATCAAATAGAGGTGGTGAATTTACTTTCGGTGAATTCAATTCTTTTTGTGAATAGCATGGGATAAAGAGATAATTATTTGCACCACAAACCCCTCAACAGAATGTAGTTGTGAAAGAAGGAATTGGATAGTTCAATATGCTACTAGAACTATGATGTTGGAAGGAAGTGTCCCTCATATACATTGGAGACAACATGTGAGTACTGTTATTTATATCAGTAACCGGGTACAAGTCAAAGGCAATACTGGTAAGACTCCTTTTGAGCTATGGTTTGGTCATAAGCCTATTGTTAGATATTTCAAAATATTTGGGAGTAAATGCTATATCAGGAGAGATGAAGATATAGGAAAGTTTGATGCTAGAAGTGATGAAGGAATCTTTCTTGGTTATTCTACTAAGAGCAAGGCCTACCGGTTCTACAATAAGAGATTGAAGAAAATGGTTGAAAGTGAAAATGTTAAGGTTGATGAAGACATTGCTAGACCCTCCAGAACTTATGGATATGATTTTGATGATCAGAATGATAGTACAAACAAGAGTCAGACTTCAAACCAAGTTCAAATTGTTTCGGTGAATCAAGAAGAACAAGAAAAATGAGAGAATAGTTTAAGTACAGAAGAGAGACCACAAGAGCCTAAAACTCAAGAACACTCTAAGACTCCAAGGTATGCGAGATTAAATCATTCAGAAAATCAGATTATAGGAGATAAAAACAAAGGTGTCCAAACTAGGAGAAGAATTGTAGAAGAATATTCTTTAATTTCAAAGGTTGAGCCAAGTAATGTCAATGAAGCATGCAAAGATGAACATTGGATTGAAGCAATGAAAGAAGAACTACAACAAATTGAGAAGTATAATACATGGATTCTTGTTCCTAGACCTAAAGAAAAAAATGTAATTGGAATTAAATGGGTCTTTAGAAACAAACTAAATGAACAAGGTGAAGTTATCATAAACAAAGCAAGGCTGGTATGCAAAGGATACTCTCAAATGGAAGGAATTGACTTTGAAGAAACCTTTGCTCCTATTGCTAGAATTGAAGTTGTGAGACTATTTCTTGCTTATGTTGCTTACAAAAACTACAAGGTTTATCAGATGGATGTCAAGTCAACATTTCTAAATGGTGAAATGGAAGAAGAGGTGTACATTGAGCAACCTGATGGATTTCAATTGACTGATCAGAGAGATATGGTTTGTCCATTGAAGAAAGAATTATATGGACTCAAGAAATCCCCTAGAGCTTGGTATGCCAGATTGGATAAGTACCTGATGAAGCTTGGATTTAACAAAAGTATAACTGATAGTAATCTATATTTCAAGATTGATGATGATACAGATTTGTTTGTGGAAGTCTTTGTCGATGATATCATTTTCAGAGGAGATGATGGTTTGTGCATGAAGTTTGCTAATGACATGCATAATGAGTTTGAGATGTCAATGATTGGAGAGCTGAAATTATTTTGGGATTGCAAATTACTTAGATAGATAAAGGGATCTTTATATCTCAATCCAAATATGTGAAAGAACTACTAAAGAAGTTTGGTGTGGAAGATTCAAAACCAGTTTGTAACTTCCAACTCCAATGCATTATTTTCAAATCATTATTTAATTAATAATTTCATTTCTAGGCTGAATAGTTGATTTAAATTTATTTATTTTTTGTCCCAACTTGTTCATAAAATGAAATAGAATCAAAATATGTATCATTTTTGTTCATAGAATTGTATACAATTGATTAACTTCATAGTACATGAATGATATCAATAGTGGTGTGAAAATTATTCATCATGGTCCATGTGGTTATGTATTCTTATGGATGGAAAATTGGAATTTGGACTAACGGTTATTGTGAAGGTGAGGTGAGTATGATACAACCTCTTGATTCAAATAAAAAAAAAGGGGTAAGCTATTCAGGGTGTTCTCTTGAGGTAAATGAGTAAGTAAGTTGGACTTAGTTTTGATGTTTAAATGTTATGTGATTATGATTGTTAGGATATGGGGCTAGCTGATTTCCCAAGGGCTAGTTGATATCAAATAATCATGTTTCATTAAATTTAATCTTTGAATGCTAGCGTTGAGATGACCAGATTTGAGTATCTTTTAACCTTTGAGGACTGGGTTTTAATTAAGCACTTGGAAATCAACAAACACGATTAGGTACATAAATTTATTTTCTATTAAATTGATAATTATGTGAATTGTGAATTATCTTGTTCATTATATTTATAATTATCAAAGGACTAAATATTACGATGAGTTGCTAGTCAATGGGAAACGAGAGAGTCCAAAGAGGCCCTAGTCACCCTACTTCACATGTTGAAGTTATATGTTTGGTTGTGTCACCTCGAGTCCAAATAGTTATTATGTGTGTGTCAAATAATTTGGGTGTTTACATTAATTGTGTTGTAGCATTGTATTTAAAAAGTATGTTTTTTTGTCTTAAGAAGGTGGGAAAAAAGTGCAACCCAATGTTGAAGTTATATGTTTGGTTGTGTCACCTCGAGTCCAAATAGTTATTATGTGTGTGTCAAATAATTTGGGTGTTTATATTAATTGTGTTGTAGCATTGTATTTAAAAAGTATGTTTTTTTGTCTTAAGAAGGTGGGAAAAAAGTGCAACTCGTATGGAAGATTGGAGGCCATTTTTCAAAGGTTAAAAAAAGACGAAATAAAAGTTTTAGACAAATTTTATAATCCCAAAAGGGATAATGAGGGTAAGGGAAACAAAAAGGGGAAATACAATGTGTTTTGGGAGAGTTTTGAGGTAGCTTTCGCTAGCTGGAGTTATAAGGATGAATGGGGGACAAATGGAAGATGAGAGATTGGTTTCATCACCATGGAAGTTGCCCACTGGTAAGCTAAACTTTTTCAATTATTGAAACCATGAAATTTTGTGGGTGATGGATTTTTATGTGTGTATTGTGAAATGCGAAATGGGTTCCAAAATGATGTGATGCTTTTCAGCCTTGTCCATGCTATGAGTTCTTGTGATAGGTGGTGTATTCTTGTTTGTCCTTTGTGTAAGAAATGCAATCTAAGATTTGGGTTATCTATGTGAGAAATTTTTGCCATGTGTGTGAAGAAAACAAAATGTAAAATCCTTGAGTTGGGGCTTTTCTTGGACTCTCTTGGCTAGGGGATACGGTGAGAGCTCATGTAACTTGAAGACCCATTATGGTTGGGTGGTTAGTTTTTTTTCCCCATTGGCTTACAATTGCATGTTTGTAGGTTTGGAAAAACTCTCAAATTTGAAGGCATTTGTGTCTCTACTATTCAATATGAGTTTTATCTTTTGGTGATATATGTCTTGTTGGGATAAGGGGATAAGGG
The DNA here is from genome assembly GCA_007115665.2 of Sequoiadendron giganteum. Classification (NCBI taxonomy): domain Eukaryota; kingdom Viridiplantae; phylum Streptophyta; class Pinopsida; order Cupressales; family Cupressaceae; genus Sequoiadendron; species Sequoiadendron giganteum. The sequence continues at coordinate 751,393,895 of CM021102.1, read as the reverse complement.
TTACAAAAAAAAAGAAAATATTGTTGTAAGGGACTTGTGATATGTTGTTAAAAAAATGCAATTGTTGCATTCAATTTATTTTCATAGAAAATAAGGTTGATTCTTTGATAAACCCTATCCGCTGTTATCTCTCCTAACTATGAATTTGTTCGTAAGTAGATGTGATTTTGGGCTTAATTTGTTTTGGATAATACCATGTGTAGAAAAAGATGAGGTTATAAGCTGCAATCAAGTAAATTTATGCCCTGTTGTTTTCATTTTTGTTGTTTGTAAATCAATATTAGCTTCATAACAAATCTGGGTTGGAAATAAAATTGAATATTACTACTATTTGAGGTTTTCTTTTCATGTTGGATTCCTGCACTCTTGAATATCATATGGAATCATAATGTCACACATGACTTTCACTACACCCATACATGGAGTAGTTTGTTTTGGATTGAAGAAATCAGCTCCACCTCAAATGGATATTTTGTATCTTCTTTTCCATATGGATTTAATTGGGAGAATATATATATAATAATTAAAAAAAACACTATACATATTCTTATGTAGTAAATAATGCAGACTAAGGTTGAGTATAATAAACTCCCTATAACAAAAAAATCCGAGTACTGAAACATTGAGAAAATTCTATAAAAAGAATATATATATATATATATATATATATATATATATATATATATAATATAAAAACAAAATAAAAGATTAAATAACAAAAACAAAATAAAAGAAATACATTTATATAATAGAAAAATGCAGGCGATGGGCTGTTGGGGAGATTCTCCCCCACTGTGGCTATCACACCTCTCCTTACAAGTATTGACCCTTCACTTCTTCAGTTTGGCGAGCTGCAGCCTGAAAATAAGGGCTCAGCATGAGTTTTAGAGTATGTTTATTTAAATGAAAATTACAGTCGAATCCTTCTACTGCACACATTTAGGTTTTAGCAATATGGCTTCCTTACCCCTTCGTGGGTAAATTTGAGAGTTTGGTCGCCCCTGTTCAAACAAAAAAAATACAAATGTAAAATATATCTTCCCTGGCCTCCGCCATAGCTACTCCTCATGCAAAGTTAAAACGGTGAATGTTATTGATATATATTTTAGGGTTTGGTCAAGAAAGCCCATGATGATTTGTAGGGCTCGAGACAATTTTTTTAAAATAGATAAAATAATGAATCCGATGTTCACTTGCTTTCTGCGTAGCTTCAGGAAAATCTGGGGATACGTATATTCCTTAGTGAGGTAATAAGTGGGGCGCTATAATGGGGCTAAACTTCTCCTAAAATCAGTCCTCATTATTCTCCCAAGAAATTCGTTTCCTTAGCCTAAAAATTAGGAAACTAAAAGTGGTATAATATTTCTATGGTAAAACAATAAAACAATTAGATAGTATAAAGTTACTTACCTTAATAAATTTAAGTGGGCCCACCTTTGTAAATTAAAAGTATAGTAGTTTCTTTTTTCATAATAAAATAATATAAGAATCTAAAGATGCCATAATTAATTAACTAAAGTGGGTCCATTTTAATAATACCCAATAAATGGCTTTTTATTTATTTAATTTTAAGTAATAATGCTAATTATTTTGGAGAGAGGTAATCGTTTTATTTTATTGATTAATTAATTTATTTCTATTGTTAAATAGCTTTTTTTTTACAAGGCTTTTGTAAAACAAATTTAATAAAATATAAGAAATAAATCTTGGGGTTTAGAGGATTAAACACAATATATATATTTAGGTCCAAGTTTACATTAACTGATATGGATTTTTGTTTTGACTAAATTAAATTAATGTTAGAACAAAATAAATGTTATCATAAGTTACACATAGCATTGTATACAAATGAAAACATTGCATCCTTTTCAACATTAATCTTGATGTCGTTAGTTAAAATCGATGTGGTTACATTATGAACTATTTGCACTAATATTGTTCTTTCCTTGGAAGGGAGAAAAACATTAGGGCATAAATAAATAGTAGTTGCCCAAATACAATTCTTCTCTAAATAAATAAAAATAAAATAAATTAGCCCATTTTTCTTTCATCTTCATAATTGCTTAATACCATGTTAATAGTGCCTCTAATCTTTGCCAAGAAGAAAATTTACCTGAATTTTTGAATAATAAATTGTAAATTGAATTTAATGTTATTTATTTATTTATTCTTAGATTGTGGATTATGTAACTTGAATACTTATATTTATTTTATTATTTTCTTTGGTTATGTTCAATAGAACGAAAACTATGACAATTAAATGAAGGTTTGTATTTTAATAATTAAATAAAAGGTTGAATTTTAGTATATGACATTCATAATATAGTTTTAATATTGAGACATTTCTTTGTTTTTCATAATATTTGGTTTTTCATTAAAATATGTATATAATAATAGTAATTCCAAATTAGCCTAGTTATGGGTATGTACATAGGACACCCTCTCATAAGGAGAGACTATTGTCATGCATCCAACAATCATATTTTTTATTTGAAATTATTTCATCTATTTTATTATTTGTGGTTATCTTTCAACTCAATCATCATTATCATAAGTTTTAAGAACTATTGGAATGTCTAGCTAATTGTCCCAATTATATGAATTCTTGCAATAAGGGATTAAGATTGATGAGATGGTTTTTTTTTATTGCTATTTCTAGAATGCCTCATACTTTAGTTTAAACTTGGATGTCATGGAATTTTTTCTTTAAAAAAAAAAAATTGTTGTGATTTGTGCTCCTTTAAAATTAAAGAGGTTAAATACAATTATAATATCTTATATGTGTAAAGCACATGCATGAATAACCCCTAATTAATAAACATCAATGTCTTAAGATAGTTAAGTATGTCTTGCTTCTATGACAACATTAGATTGAAATTACATATAAATATAAATTATCCTAGACCTACTTAGCATGAATGTGTCTTGCAAGTGGCATGTCATTGATGATATCGTTCAAACAACAACATTTAATGTTATACAATGCTAACTTGTCAAGCTTTGTAAGGCAATAGATGCTTGTTTTAAAACCAAAAAAAATTGCTAGTTGTGTTTTATTTTTCGTATGTGTAAAATTAGGGCATGACATAGTCGGTACACCCATGGTGACTAGATGTAAGTTGACACAAGATGATGATTCTATGAAGGAAAATCAGAATAGATATAGATCAATGATTGGTGGATTGTTGTATTTAACTCAAACTAGACCAGCCATCATGAATGTTGTATGCTTTTTTGCTAGATTTCAAGTTGATCCTAAGGAATCTCATGTGACTACTATGAAGAGAATTTTTAGATAATTAAAGGGAATAGTTGATTTTGGTCTACATTATCCTGAAGATAATGATCTTACTTTAAGTGCCTTTACTAATCCTAATTGGACAGGAGCTATGAATGAAAGGAAAAGTACTAGTGGTGACACATTTTTCTTGGGAAAGAAGCCGATTTCATGGTTAAGTAAGAAGAAGAATGTCGTTTCCTTGTCTACTATAGAGGCATAATATATTGTTGCTGCTAAAAATTGTACTCAAGTTTTGTGGATGAAATAGATGCTAAAAGATATCAGAGTTGTGTATGATGAACCTATTGCAATATTATGTGATAAATCAAGTGCTATAAAAATTTCTAAGAATCTGGTGTTGCATTCAAAGACAAAGCATATATTTATCAAGTACCACTTTTTGAGAGATAAAGTGAGTGATAAGAAAGTCAGACTGGAGTATGTGCCTATTAAGGAACATATTGAAGACATCTTTACTAAGCCTTTTCCCAAGGATAGTTTTGAGTATCACAGAGGGAAGTTAGGGGTGATTACCCCTCTTAATCAGAACTAAGATGCATAGTCTTTGCATCAATCTATGCATTCATCGTCATATCTTGATTTGGATTGATGTTGTGATGGTTGCTACTCAGAGGGAGTAGTCAGGTGATTTAGATAAGTGGTTCAGAGCTTATGCAAATTTTCCATTGATGTTAAAGGGGGAGAAGAGTAATGCAAAAAAATATGGAAGAGCTAAAAGTAAGGGGGAGAAGAACAGTATGAGAAGAGCAATGCATAAAGGGGAGATTATTGGAAGAAGAGCTAGTTGTGTTGATGGTGTATTTTTCACATTATGTGTTGCCACAAATGCCAAAGGTGGAGATTGTTGGATTTTATGGTTGTGTTGATGATATGTGGTTTTCATTGATGTCAACACTATTAGCATTAATGTCTTTTAGACTGTATATGTCAAGGATATTGAGAAAATTGTAATAAATATATTATAGATTGTCTATGAAGCTGCGAAGATCGATATGGTAGAAATTTTGGCATGTTGATAATGAGATGTTGTGGATTAAAGGGGTTTTTTTGAATCCTATCTAGTTTCTACTTCAAAATTTTCAGAGGTGCACATGAACATTTGAGGAAGTTATAAGGTTTTGTGTTATGACAGCTATTGTGTTACTGCAAATGGTGTTCATGGAAGAAGATAATGTGATTCTAGTAATCTAAGTTATTTTGTACATTCTTGTGGTGTTTCTGGACATTTCTAGATCATGTTCTACCCGTGTTGCATGTCCGCATTGATCATTGTGCTCGTGATCCAATATTTTCTCTTGAGTGTTCATGTTTTTCATGTTCATGGTTGACAAGGTGTTTGAAGCATGTTGTGGATCTTCGAGGAAGAATCTTTAAAGGTTTTTTGCATTCAAGGACATTGTTTTGGGTCTCTACTATGTTGTGGCCAACTTTGGTTGATGCACATTCACAATATTTATTATTTTGGGCTGCTAGTCTGCATTCATTCTATTATTGTGTTGAAGCCAACATAAAGCATTGTAATTTATTGTTGTGAATATATATAAGTGATTTCTTATCTCATTTGAGACATGTATTATGTGAAGTGTGTGAGTGCTATGTGCGAAAAAGGTTCAGATCATTCGAAGGCAGAGCAGAGTGTCAAGAAGAGTGAAAGAAAGTGAAGAAGTGTTCATGTGCTTAACCAAAATTGTACTCAACCATTGGCAGATACTACTTTCTCAGTTCAAATTCTTTAGATGGTTTTAATCTGAATATTTTATGTAAGATAGTGAGTCTTCCTTTGAGAAGTGAGCTCTAGGTTGTGTGTCTGAATGCATGTGCATTCCTCTTATATTCTTCTTATACTTTGAATAGGGCATAACTTGTGGATTAACCTCCACCATGTTTTTTCCCCTAATAGAGTTTCCATGCAAAAAATCTTAGTGTTATGTGCATTTTTGATGTGTTTTTGATTCATGCTTTCACTATTATTAATGAGATATGAGATTAAAGGTTAATAAGTTTAATAAGTTTGAAAATCTAGGACAACTGATTCAACCCCACTTTTTTGGTTGTATGCCATTGTGTTGCCAACAAGATCTCCATTATCAAGGTTTCATTCAAGGTTTGATTACCAAAATGGGGTTTGACCAAGGCAAACCCCAATTCATGTGAAATCAAAATTTTTTCTCTCTTGTAAGTGTCATTGCAATGGAAGAAAGATTGAAGACCTTTTGAACAGAAAGATTGGAAAATTTATCAAAGTTATTGTCAAATCATGGAATCTAACTTAGAAATCTGATTTATGACTTTTCACAACTGAAACCTAGAAAAATAAGAAACTAAATATTAGCATCAAAGGCTCCTAAAATTTCCAAAAAAACCCTAACAAAAGACCTATTCACCCATGGGTGAATGAGTCTTATTTATCCTTTATAAAATCACTTTTGGTGACTAGTAAACACATTTATGACCTTCTCAAATTTGTAATCTATTTTTTGGTTCTAAGAATATTGATTTTAATATTGTTGTTTCAAGTGTTATATTGCATTTTTGAGTTGAGTTGTATTTTTATTTTTTCTCCCCAAAGTGTTTTTTGAACTTGACCCTCGTACTCAAAGCATAATGAAAAATATTCTCACATTGAGTTGATTCACCTAAGGGCTATTAGTTAATTCTTTGTGGGGATCTCATTTCCTAATGAATTAGTGAGAAATAGGTCCATCATACACCCTTATTACCAATTTCAATATTTGGTTGGTGAGCCCCATTTTTCACCTTTTCATCATCAAGGATTTTTTTCTTCTATACTTTCAGGGGTGGGAGTTCCTGTAGATGGAACATAATATTTGGAAAATTTGTACGAATATGATCTATCAATGCATTAGCATTTTTCAGCCTACTAGAGAAAAGCAAGATAATATTTTGCAAGGCTTCCTGGAGCATACCCTAGTAAACTAGAGTATTCTGAAACAAATCCCAAAGTGAGATCTTGGCAAGAGTAACATGAACTTTCTCAAAAATATCATACTCACTTAGTCACATAGCTGCAAGCCTATGTGCTTGAGGAAGGCTTGGTTTATAATGTGGTAAAGAAGTAGGTTGATCATCATTTATTTTATTCCTTCTAGTATTATAAGTGTGAGGCACTATATTATACGAAGAATATTTAAACTACATAAACTTTGTATAAAGGTTAGGAGAATTATTATTAAATGGAACACCACAAATAGAATGAATCATTTTGGGAGAAGGAATACCTTGATTCCCATAAATTAATTTTATCTTAGGCCTTTGAGGAGTGGTAGATACTATGATTATATTTATAAACTCATCATGATGTTTATAGGAATTATTTGAAGAAATATGTTCAACATTTAGCCTTAAAGGATCTAATGTGAGTTGAGAGTCATCGAATTCCCTAATGGATTATCTCTAAAAAATAGTGCATTGGAATGAAGAGAAGGTAGAGTAATATTAAGAAAAGTATCAATTCTTTCATCTTCTTGCAAGGAAATATCCTTTGAAACGAGAGGAATTTCATGAGAAGGAACAAAGATACCAAGTGACATAGGTAAATCCAAATCAACATCACATGCATAGAATGGAACATCAATAAAAATTTGAACAAAACTAGAAATTGAATTAATAAAAGAAGATAGAAAATGATATTTTAAATTAATAGACTAAATACAAGAGATAATCTATAAACAAGTCGATCGAATGCCTGTATATTATTTATACTTTGATGGAATGGAATGGGGTTGAAGGAAGCATCCCCCAAAAAATTTACTAGAAAGAAAAATCTTGGATTCATCCTTTTTTATGGAAGGAGTGTTCATTTCAGGTTCACCAAACTATAGAGGAGGAAATTTTCTACTCTTCAGTCTCTAGGACAAGAAGAGTCTACATAGAGAAAATGGTCGTCAATGAATAAAGATCAAGTGACAGGATAAAAAGGTGAATTTTTTTATTGGAAATAGTAGATCATGAAGGTCTTTTAGAAAGAATGAAAAGCTCTTGGCCAAGGATGACAATGTGTCCAAAGGATGACAGTGTGGTGCATTGGCATTTCATACAGACCAAAAGTTTAGAATGTCACCAAAAATAGCAAGATGACTACTATTTTTTTGAATTACTCAAAACTCTTGAAATTTGAGAAGATAAGAGAGTATAGAAGAACTAAATAAACTAAACTAAACTAAGTAAAATGTAGATTAAATGAAATATATATGATGAAATGAAAGAAGAGAAATAAATAAATAATAGCCAACCAAGCAATGAAGCCTCCAACAAATGAATATTTTCAATACCTACACACATAAGACTAAGGGAAAATGTTGGGCCTATTTAGGGGCTTGCCTCAATCAAACCTCTATTTTGATTTCTCCACCTCCACAAATAGCTAGATAGACAAATAGATAAAATAATAGATAGTGAAATATAAAAATAGATGAGATAGATGATGCCTAGACAAGGGATGTGATAAATTCCAAGATGATCAAAGACATAAGATAATAAATATTTTTTGATTGTAAGGCTTGAGGAATCCAAAGAGAGAGATAGAGAGAGAGAGAGAGACAGAGTTGTAGAGAACATTGTGAGGGATTGAGACCACTTTAGCAAGAAAGAGAGTTGTGTAAGCCTGAGAGAAAGAGAGAAAGGTCAAGAAGACTAAATGAATTGAAAACATGGATTTTAATTATAGAATTGGAGGGAAAAGAAGGTTCTCGAGCTGTTAGAAGGTGTATCGATTTCTTTCCACCAATAAAGGTAGGTGAGAAGTGGCAAGAAATTTAGAAATGATTGTTTGAATTTTAAAATATTGTGGGATGCTAGAGAAAAAAAAAAACATCCATGTGGCACTAGTCTACAGATAAATCATGTTAAAAATTATGGGAATGAGGAAAAAAAAGGTTTGATGTAAAGCCAACATAAGATTGTTGCTACTAAAAAGGGTTCCTAAGCATCCTCAAGGGAAAAAAGTTGATCCAAGGGATGAAATTATCCTACAAAAATACTAAAGGAGTGGACACTAAAATGGATACAAATGTGTAGTTGAAATTTCAATAAGGTGCAATTTTATGATACTACACCTTCAATTTTGGATAGTGGTGAGAAGCTATTCCAAGAGTCATCCCATAACAATGAATTTTCTCCATTTCTTATAGACTAGGTTAAATGTGCAATGATAACTTATTTGCATGTTATTATAAAATTCCATATTTTAGATCATTCTAGTGGTTTTTTTATTGTAAAGATTTGTTCAGGAATTAGGAAACCTATATATTTTCTTTGCATGATTCTAGTCCATTTGGAAGAAGGTTTTGCAAAAATATTTCATTCTAGTTTGGCCCCAAGGAAAAATTCTTTGCCTCTAGGTTATATAAACTAGTTCCTTCATATTTTTTGTATTCATAGAGTTTATTCAATGAAATTAATGGTATCTTACTCTTTAAATCTTACTTTCAAGGTTCCCATGCTAGATGAACTTAATGATGCATTGCTCTAAATCCAGCTACACTACTTTGGTTGCTTAAGGACTGAAATAACATAGTTGGGAATGGTATAAAGGACTACTTAAATTGTTAATGTGAGCTTTCCTAACATTATTAAATGTCTTTCATTCCATGATGTTATTCTATTTTAAATTTGGGTCACAATTTTGTTCAAAAACTCAGGCTTGTTTGGTGCTAAGAAGAATTAGATACCCAAGTATCGACATGTAAATTCATCATTTCTAAAATCAAGAATGGATAGGATACATGTTGACACCATTTTGGAGGTGTTTAGAAATAAGATACTTAATTTTTTTACATTTATTTTTTGACCTCATGCCCTGCAATAATCCTCTAAATATTTTTTAATGCCTCTTTCTTTTTGAACACTAGATATGGTAAATAAAAGTACCATATTTAATTAATAAGTGAGCCATATTGACTGTTGAGTTTAGGATATCTATACTTTACTGTGCGCCTTGATCTCTTGCCCCTACTATTGTCCAACTCAACATTTTTTTCATTAAAATGAAAAGGGAAGGAAATAAAGCATCACCTTGTTTGAAACATTGTGAAGAATTGAAGAAGCCAAATGGACTACCATTTACCAAGACTAATAACTTGGTCTATGTTATAAATGAATGAACCCATTAGTGCCATTTGTGAGAAAAATAATGTTTTTATAACACTTTTAGGAGGAAATCCCAATTTAGTCTATCATAGGCCTTCAACATGTCAAGTTTGATAATCATTGTTGGGATTATTTCTTCCTTAATGAAATGAAAGTCTAATGGGCTATTAAGGCCCCTTTAGCTATATATTTTTCTTTGAAAAATCCTCCTTTTTCATCCATGATAATTCTTGGAATGATCTTGGCGAGTCTCATAGTGATTTCTTCAAAAAATATTTTATAAATGTGATTACATAGTGATATAGGCCTAAAATAATCAAGGTAGAGGGGTTCTACTTTTTGGGGATTAATTCTATGAATGTATTATTCAATTCATCTATTATCTTGTCATTTCTCTTTGATTCCTCTAAGGATAACATAATTTCACACCCCATGAACTCCTAATATTTTTGGAAGAAGATGGAAGTAAACCCATTTGAACTTGGGGATTTGTATAGTGGCATAGAAAAAACCACTTCTTTTACTTTTTCTATTGTGAAAGGTTTTAGGAAGAGAATATTATCCTCCTCGGAGATCAACAAGGTAATATGCTAAAGCAAATCATCTAAGATGGTATGATTTTCTTAGGTAGTTTACTAGGCTGATGAGCTCAATAAGTTTGAGAAGAAGCAGACTACTTCTTGACTGATGAGCTCAATAAGTTTGAGAAGAGGCTGATGTTGAATATAATTTTTTTCTTTCCTAATTTTTGATGATATATGAAAGAATTTAGTGTTTTTGTCCCCTGCTTTGAGCCATATCTCTCTAGATTTCTACCTCTAGTATTTTTCTTCTCTTGTCATAATTTCTTCTAGTTCCAATTGCAGTTTTTTTATGTTGGCTGAAAGAAATGTTATTCATACCACACATTATGGTTTGGTCATCAATCTCATCAAGTTGGTCTTGTAGTGATATTTTCTACATTGTTTTTTAAATGCTACTTTTTGGCTAGCTGAACTATTTTGGAACAAATAATAAAAGGAATGTTTTCCCACCAACTCTTGAGTTGAGCTAGGAAAGGAGGATCTTTTAACCATATTTCATTAAATTTTAAGGATTAATTTAGATGGGGTGTTTGTGAAGCTAAGACCAATTGTATGGGAAAGTGATTTGAGTCCAAGAATGAAAGAATATATGAATCAAAAGTAGCTATTTTCATAGACCATTCTATAAAAAATTGGAATCTATCCAACCGTTCTACAATTAAGAAGAAGTATTTTTGCCTATTTGTCTATGTAAATATACCATTTTGGGGAGGGTGATCTAATAGATCATTTTCTAACATTAAATCATGGAAATCTTCCATTATCTTTGGGGGGATTATGCCCCCTTTTTCATTATGGTGAAAATTTGCATTGAAATCTCCCTCCAAAAGAATTTTCTCCTCTTTTAGATTTGATAAGACTAGGGATATGGCATCCCAAAAATTATATTTCCCAATTGTTGTTGTGGGTGCATAAACATTAAATAGTCAAAAACATAGGCCAAAGGAAGTTACCTTCATGAGCATCCACTGTTGCATTGAAAGGATTCATTCAACTTGGTTATTTTTTTCATTCCATACCACATCTAAGCCTCCTAAGGCTCCTTGTGCTAGAGAATGTAAGAATTTATATTTCTTCCATTTTCTAAGGACATCTTGTACCTGATAATTAGTGAATTTCATTTATTGTAGCATGATGATGTTTCCTTTTCTAGAGTCTATCTAAGGCTTTATCAAGCATATTTTTTTAGGAGAATTCAAACCCCTAACTTTCCAAGATGGGAATTTCATTTCCCTCAATGAGAGTGGTAGGTTCTCCTCAATCTAATATTTTAGTCTTGTGTAGATTGGATACCAGTAATTATTTCATCCTATTTTTTCTTAATTTTGGGGCACCTACCTCTAGTCGAGGGTGTTGAAATTGGTGTTTGAGACAATATTCTATCTGATTGCACAATTGAAAGGGTTTGATAAAATTTATATTTCAGATTCTTGTTAAGTGCTTCCTCTACCTTTCTTTTTGTGTTAACAATGTGTAGAATAGAATAATTTCTCTTATTTATTTTTGATTTGGTTATTAATATTAAATCCAAATTCTCATCAATTTCATTACTATCATAAATTCCAAAACTCTCATTAACCCTAGTTTGTATACTTTTATAAATGTTGTTGAAATCTCAACCTTGAAATGATACAAAGTATAGAAGATTATTTTCTTATGAATAGGGATTTGGTTTAAATGCATCAATATTAAAAGTTGTAGTATTAGATAATAAGTCTTGGTCTCCAAAGGAAAGACATGATTCGAACTCATAAATGCATTATTATGAATTATTTTTACTTTATTATTTGTGAAATATTATTTTAATACAAATATTACACCTATAAAACATATATAAGTTTATGTATATACAAATCTTCTGAATGTGTACATGAGAATAAATTCTATTTAAAATTTTATGATTTGAGCTACATAAGATAATATGTCCATAAAGATAGTAGAGTATAATATTTGAGATCAATTATATGTATATATATGTATGTATGTATACATATATGTGTGTGTATGTGTATTCATGTGTGTATATATATTTATTTGTATATGCATATATATTTACATATTTATATCTATATTCATGTGGATGTATGTATGAATATGCAAATTTTCATTTTCAATTGATTATTTGTATACCTAGAATGTATCTAGAAGTTTCTTGGGTATGTGCAGGATCATCATGGAAAAAAAAGGCTTTTAAATGGCAAGAAATTTAGAAAAATCAGAGTTAGGAAACCTAACATAAAAATTTGAATAAGTTATCTATATTATTTCAAAAATATGTAAGAATATAATTTGTATCAAATTGAATTTAGTTTCTAAATTACTAGGTTTATTTACAAAGAAATACAATCTATTTAGTGAAAATTTGAAATTTCAATATAGTAGTACTTAAATTTCAAGGAAAAAATAAGAAGTATAGGTGTCTGTCTGACCACCCTAACCACTTTAAAATGATAATATTTTTTTATAAGGTTTTAGATATAAGTAGAGGACTCATGTCCCAATGTGATGCATATATTTTTGTAATTTTTTTCCTAGTAAATAATTAATTATAATTTTTTTATGACAACTTTTAAAAAATATAAAGACTTGTATGTCTGACTAGCTTAACTTGGTCAAAACTTCATGAGATTCAATTTTTTTATTTTTTATTTTTTCTTATAGTATGCAAAGCATAAAGTGTGATGCATGTTTTGGATTAAAAAAATATGATACCATTTGAAAGCTATAGATATTTTTCAATCAGTCTAAAAATTAGGACTTTAGTCGTAATTCAATAGAAAATGAATAATAATTATTTATTAAATTCAAAGTAAAGCATAATTTATATGGTGAAAAACTAAGAATCTCTTTTAAAAACTCTTTTGATTTCATCAATTTTGGATAAAAGAAAAGTCGCCAGCCACAAACCCATCATATTGCCACTTTTTGGCCCATCATGATCCTACACATACCCTCTTGATAGATTATTTTCATTAGTACACAACACTAGTTATAATATGGCTTGATGACCATTGGTTTTCCTTGATTCTTCTACTCTCATGAAGGGTAGGGACACATCAAATAAGAAGGTTTGCAAGACACCATTCATCATGGGACGAGGAAAATTTCTTGCATGATTCTCTCTCTCTCTTGTAGTTGATTGACAAAGACTTGGATTATTAGAGACAAAGTATTTTATTTCACTTGGGATTGTATTATTATTGAAACATCATATTTTACTATTATAATAAACATGAATCACCTCATCTAGATAAGATTAGATATGTTTATTGAAAAATATAATCCTATATTGTTATTTATATCAATATGATGTTCGTTAAGGAAAATGTAAATTATGATTATATTATTTATCTTGACAAAAAAAAGAAAAAATAAATTTGAAAGGAATATGTTTCCTATGATATGATTATACTTTCTCCTTTACATGAAGTTATTTAAATGAAGATGAATTTGTGCAATTCATGATTTCAATTTTGCTGGTGATTTGATCAATACATCAATTTTATTCATTACAAAAATCGAACTGAAATTTCTCAAGAGAAACCCATCAATGCTACTTCGATTTGTGATCATCATAGCTATCAGTGATTTTTTTAGTGGCTAATAGTTGAAATTTGGGAATCCAAAATTGGCTAATAGTTCAAGCTACAACATGACTTGAATCGCCACATTTTTACAAAAAATTGTTATAGTCTTATTTAAATTTCCAAATAATTTATTCTATTAAAAAAATTAAGTCAAAAATTCGCCACAATATTCGATACATGATTAGATCAGATTTGCCTAAATTTTATAAATTATAGTAGAAATCTATATTAATTCACCAATAATATATCATAATTATTAGTTGCTTTAGAACCATATTTCTAATCTTTAGTTTCCACCATTGATTTATAATATAATCTAATGGCCCTTGTTGTATTCCATGAGGTAAAATGTACCCATGGTCTATAATGTTCATGGGGCCCGCAATTTTGGGTTTCATGAGCATTATAGATTGTGGGTAAATTTTACCTTAGAGAGTACAATAAGGGTCATTAGATCAATGATCTAAAAGAAATTTTGAGCCCCATGAGAATTAAAGATCATGGGTACATTTTACCTTGCAGAATACAATGAGTTTCATTATATTATATTTTAAAACAATGGTGTAAAGTAAATATTATAGTCTACCCATTCAACCCATCGATAATTTTCACCCTTGTGCCTGTAATTTTCTATTAGAACTATTTTTAGATTGGATAGATTCATGATCATAATTAATGCATTTTCCTATTGTTTTTCAAGATTCACCAAAAAATTGTACAAAATTTAAGTGATGTAAAAAAAATTGCCAATAAAACTAATATTTTTTTTGAAAAAAAGGAAAGATTCGCTAATAGAAATTAATATTTTTTCCTTAAAAAATGAAATATTCGCCAAGATTTTATATCATTTTTTGAGGGGGATTTCTTAAAGTTATCACTAGCTATGATCAAGAGAGCCAATTATACCCCCTCATAAAAATTTGTTATATTCATATTTAGGAGATCCAAAATAATCATATCTATCATCCAACAATATTTACCTCCTATAATGAGACACATGGTCCCCAAGAAAAAAATGATATTTAAATAAATGGCTTTGATCATATCACAAAAAAATATAATGAGTAGAGATGTCATCAAAACATTTATCATATAAAAAAAGAGGACAAGAAAGTTACAATGGATGCTACTAAGAATTAAGATGATCATAATACAAATATACATGACCTAAAAATAGCAATATCATCATATTAAATATGAAAAACTACCATTATCAAGTCAAAGTTTCTCATAGATGGGATGATAATAAGTTCTAATTATCCTTCAAGAATTACCCATGGGTGAGCATCATGATTTGAAAATAGTTTTCTATTACAAACAAGATATGTAAAAGGATGAACTATCAATGAAAATTATTGGGCCTTTATGAACATAGTATCATACAACCTATCCCAACCTATATTGATAATGGTTAATGCACCCAATATGGGTCTTATAGGTGAAAAAATGTAATGATGTTAGTATTACTTCAACAATAATTGGTGTAACTTGATTTAATGTGAGCATTAAGATAGGGACCATTCCCCTACAATAAGATTGGTTCCAAGAATCCTTGTGCTTCCACCATCTCTAATAGAAAAATTTATTCTTCACATTTTCCACCCCTCAATTAGGACCAAAAAAATAATAGAGTATAGAAATTAAATGCTCCAAATGAAACTTTAAAAGTATATGAATACAAAAATCAAGTAAAATATACAAAATAAATATTTGTCCTAAAACAAATTGGCCATTTCAAATTAAATGAAACAAAACATTTATCCAAAAATATGAAGGAACATCACAAGATTCACCATATATATAATAATTTTCTATAGCCTTCTACATTATACAATATTGTTGGTCTTATTCACTATCCTAATCTTGTATTCAAATATCGTAATCTAAAATCAGAATTCCATAATCCACTATCTCAAGTTTGGCTAGTAAAAAATGTTTTATACTAATGTACATTGCCAATATGTCCATGAAAACTCAATACAAATTTTAATCACCTGATTCTATATCCAACATATCCTATGAAAATATGAAGTTATGTAAAATTAAAAAAAATCCAATGCCCAAATCTATCATTTTGTTGCAACAATACTTCACCATAAGGAAAGTGATTGTACCCTATGAAAATGCAAACATTTGGATAAGGACAATTTATTCATGAATGAGGATCACTTCAAAACCAAAGGATTGTACAAGCGCGTTTAATCTTGACAAAGCAACTTCTTTAAGAAAGAAATTATTGGCATGTAATGACTATTGGAACACAACAATCTACTAAGAGGGGGGGTGAACCATTATATCTTAAAACTTAGCTCTTAAACCATTTTGTGAAGACTAGCTTCTTAAGCCATTAATCAATACTACTGAATTATTCCTTTTAGCACTTTATGAAAATTTACTAAACTAGCAGAGAGATAAACATACACACACACAAAATCCCATAACACATGATGTACGGAAAAAACCCAAGATGGGAAAAACCATGGTGGTAAATGCTGCTTGAGTCTACTACTCAAATCGAGCATCACAATCAAATCTTCTATTACAATGTTTAAGGGCACCAAACCTAAGGAGATACCAATCCCCTAATTTAGGAGAACCAATCCCCTAATTTAGAAGCATCAACTCCCTAATTTAGGAGCACCAACTCCGAGGAGACACCAATACCCTACACTGAGTACCAACTCAGTTATTTGATGGCACCAACCAATCAGATTTATATTGACAAATATATTTTTGTTTACAATTCAATGTTGCAACTTACTTTGCAACTACACAACACTTTGTTGCAATATCTGCAACTCACTCTCTGATGTTGATGTTACAATCTCAACAAGACATCCCCTCTACTCTGCACTCTCTTTCTCCTCTGCAATTACACCTCTACAACTTGAATGTTAACCCTTAATCACATTCTACTCTTTTTTTGGATTCTACTCATTCAGGATTAGTGCATACTCTATCTGCTACACCATTCTCTCTCTTTTTTTATCTTTATTGCTACTCCGCAATACATAACTCTATTAAAATATTTTTTCCCCTGTAGACTATTCTCACACACTCACCACTTGTAAACCCCACACACTTGGCAATTATCTAATCGTCTTCTTTTTTCTTGACTCCACCGATCTATAATCAATGCCTCGAGATTCTCACTCATATCTCGATAAACTTGAATCCTCTATTAGGGTTTACCATATTTTATATCTTCACCAAAAATATTTCAATTCACCTTGAGACTTGCACCACTGTCTATCTCATCTAGAAACAACTGCCACGATTTACTAGATTTCTTACTCAATTCCTTACCTTTGCATCAAGCCTCTTGACATTAAATTTTGTAACAAGGAATTTGCTAAGAATGGAAACCTACAACACCCTAGAATCATATATGCATTAAATTTTATACTTTATTCAATCAATCTGATTTTGATCTTCATCGTCTTAGAAATCTATGCCACTACTTAGCAGATCAAATCTTCACCAACAATGGTCACAAGTGTAGTTGAAAATTTCAAATTTGTTCACAACGTCAATTACCAAACAAAACCATCTTTTATGTGAACTTACTTGTAGTAATATTCATCATTTAATCTGGGCCATTGATCTTCATCCTTCATTCCATGATCTATGATTCTCCATTCATCTCGACATGTTTAAATCATCATCGTTAGATTCTTCTTTTTTAAATGGGTATCATCAATCTTCATCTATGAATAACAATTTACACCATGCAAGAAACTTTATTGTATCGAGTAGAAATATATTCAGGTCCTACCGATAAACACCATTCACATGATACCTCTTGTGAAGGACATGGTCCCACACACCATATTTCATCCATGTAATCACCACACAATTCACACCAATGATGTGAATTTGTTTATCATGCAATCGTTCTTTTCCATCTATCAACATAGTCACCTTCCATAACCATCACCATCCTATCAGGTCCCACCAAGGTCTTCACCATGAATTTTTTGTGTCAAGGGGACACCAAAGAAAATCTCTCTGATATGGCATTGTCAGTTCTATGAAGTTCTATCGGAATGTCAAAGAGACATTAAAGCAACTCACACCGATATAAGAAGGTTTCATCGATATACCTTGCAACTTTGATTAGGTAGTTCCTACTGCTTACATATCATCCCTATCATCATCATAAAACAAATGTCACTAGTCTGACTTGATATATCAATCAAATTCTCATTGCCACATGTCTTGTAGATACCATCCTTCACCATCATTTGGTCCCCCCACCTTATCAACATGTCAAAGAGACAAATAATTTTTTCTCTGATATCCATATGTCTTCTTGATGAACCTTAGTGATTTCATTCTCCTCTAACTCCTACCACCATCATTACATGTTGAAGAGACTCTTAAGAGCACCTCACCAAGATTCCACTATCATCTTGATGTGGTTTCATCTTTCAATTGAAGAGACCCAAAAATGACTCCTACCAATGTGGTAAAGTCTCTCTGATAAATGTTAATAATTTTTTGTTCATATGTCACATATCATTCACACTTCAAGACATCCACCTTTATTTCCTTTCCATGTGTCAAACTGTCATTGGCCCACAGGGTCAAACTAAATCAATGATTCCATTTGGCAAGATGGCAAGCTACTGCCACTTGTTCTTCTATCAACTAGCAAGGATCCCTTGTTCTTCATACCATGCAGATCTTGAGTGAAACAAATGAGAAACTTAACTTCAATTTGTAAAGAGTGCAACCCATTAGATCATCAGGTGTTGGCTTTTTCACATCCTTCATACCACTTATCACACCTTTTGGTAAGGTGAAAACCTCCTTCTCAACCCACAAACAATGAAGCCTTTTTGGAGATCATGGTTTGGTTATCCTGCATACACCATACTCCATACTTGTAATTCAATAAATTAGAATCCGTAGCCCACAAATTCTGAAGGCCAACATCCAAATCCGTTTCGGAGGTTAGAGGTCATGCTTTCTCTTTGTTTCTTTCCATTCTTTAAATGAGTTACAAAATCGTCATGCCTAAATTTTTTTTGAGTGGTGGAGTTCCTCCATACCTCCTTCTTCAAACACCACGATAAGCTATACTCCTGAAGTCCAAAGTCCAAAATACTTTAGACTTAGTGGATTCTACTTCATATCTTTGAGGGACTCAATAAGAGTTATAACCAAGGCCCGATTCCCGAAACCTTGTAGGTATAATAAAGACAACTAACTCCTAACACCTTCCTTCTTTAGAAAACAATATATAGTAAGCTTGAGATCCGGACCCAAACTTTTGCAACCTCTTCAACACTTACACAACATCTGCAAAAACAACTTTAACCTTTTACATCAATGACACTTTTACATTATTCCCAGCCTCCACACTAGTAGGATCAATTCTATCTCTCCTTTGATCCCCTTTTGACATCAATGACAACAATATTCCAACAATGATTTTCACATCACCATCAACTATTTAAAATAAATAGCAGATGCGAAGACAGTTAGAGTAGAATGATAGCAGTGATGTCAAATAAAAATATAAAAAAATGAATTTTTAAAAAAAATCTTACAATCTAGAAATTCTAGTGATGGGTCCAATTATTATCTTAAATTTTTGTTAATTTCATGCGTAATTTCAAATACTTTTAGATATACCTTCCAGAAAATAATCCTATATTATGCTCTCTTTTCATACTTATTATGTAGACTTGGATGTAAAATATAATGATGGAAATATGGTTATGACGTAATAATATTGCATGATTTATATGTGAGTATGCATGAAATGTGGATGAAATTTCATTTTTTAATTACCGTAGTTAGTCTCGTGTACATGATATGTGAATTAACCTTTTTGCAACCAAGGAAGAACTATAGCACATGTAGTAGCTAGAAGTTGTAGCCCATAGCAAAAGGAAGACTAGGGAAGCAAAATAGGGGAGTTCTAGATTAAGCTAAATGTAATAATTATTATTTAAATCCACTAATGGAGATTGAATGTGCATCATTATAACAAGTTAATAAGTGTTGGAAAAGGACTCCTTTATTGATAGGATTTTGACAAATGTTTGTGTGTTTTACATGCAATCCTATTTTACAGAGTTTCAATTCTATTAGGATTCTTCTTTCTTTTCAGTTATGGTTTGAACAATTCAATCTTAACTATACACTTTGATATCCAGGAGTGGAAGTTAATGAATGCAGTTAGTTTTTGGTTTGAATAAGACTCCATCGAGATTGTATATATCTGATGGTTGAGTCCTTAGATTTTTTTTTTTAGTCTTTCATTATCAATTGTTTTTTAGTTTCAAGACATGATTTATATTCAGAATGATTTTTTTTGAATATAATATGTAAAGAAGATCTTATGTAATATTTCATGATATGCAATGAATGAATTCAATTTCACATGGATGCATAGAACCTATTAGTTAAATTTGGTTCTAGTTAAGTGAGAACAACCACTTGAGCAAGCCACTCAAGGTAACTGTTCACTTTATTTTCTAGTTTATTTTCTTTGTTTAAATAGCTATTTTATATTTATCAATACTTCATGAACTACATGCAAGTTAAGATAGAATCTCATACTTTTCTTATTGGTAGTGAATGTTCATGAACATGCATGTAATGGTTAACCAATAGTACTCTAGAGGTTAAATTATTTGAGTTATTAGTTTTGATCAATTTTGAGTTGATACAGTAATATCTTATTAATTAAAGATATCAAGTTTTCACAATCCATATAAAATGTTGTTGAATTGGTTTCTAGTTTAGATTGTGTGAGAGTTTTTAGCATGAACGTTTCAGATCACACTTTGTGATCCATCATCAGGATGAAAGAGCTCAAGGAGAAAAAAAAAATTGAGCTCTTTCATCCTGATGATGGATCACAGAGTGTGATCCAAAATGTTGATGCAAAAAACTCTCACACAATCTAAACCAGAAACTGTTGCAACAACAATATCATATTAGTAGCAGTTTTTTTACAGATTAAGCTATAGGCACTCATAGCCATTAGTTCTGGTTCATTTCTTCAACTATTATACAATTTTATAGTTTCCAACATGTAGAATATATTAAGTGGGATAACTTAGGTAGTTTTGAGTCTCTAAAGTAACATACTATGAAATACCATCACAAGTTTACAAACCTTTGGTTCACATTTTAATGCAGTCTTTGCAATGTTGAGTGGAATATTTAGTCAAATAAAATTCTAAAATGTGTAGGTTCTACCAAGTTTATAATACATTAGTTTAGACTCTACATTTTGGCACCGTTAACAAGGATGGTGCTATCTTCATATACTTGTTCTCTAAAGATTTCATAGTTTACATTTTGTTTTCAACATTAGGATTGCTAGAATTAATCTTGTTCAACACTAGAAGATACACTAACATCATATAGGACCATTGATAGATAAAGCCATATTTCATCTATGTGGAGGTGGAGATATTCTTTCAATAGATTCCTTCCCTTTTCACACCAAGAAGCCATAGAAGAATTTGGTGAACCCAATACTCAAAGTGAGCTTAATACTGAAGAAGAGTAAAGAAGCAAAGAATAACAAGAGGAAGATGTCACATTAGTAGAGATAGACTCTAAAGGAAAGGGAGATATACCTGGTAATGTAAATATAATAGTGCAAAGGAAGAGATGTTTGTTAACAACTTTTGATTCAGAATTAGAAGATGTGTTTACTATTAAGAAAAAACAAAAGGAAACCCTAGATAGTTTTACCTGTGATGACTATTAAGGGGGAGGTAATTAGTAATTTGTGGATACAAAGGAGATGTATATAGAGGAAAGAGATGTTAGGAAGGACCTCCAAGAAGCCATGGACAAAATTAAACTCTTTCTTTACAATTATGGTTTGAACAATTCAATCTTAACTATGCACTCTAATATCTAGGAGTGGAAGTTAGTGATTGCAATTAGTTGTTTCTTAGAATAAGACTCCCTCGAGATTGTATATAGCCAATGGTTGAGTACTTAGGAGGTAAGTTAATTGGTTTTTCAATCTTTCATTATCAATTATTCTTTATTTTCAAGACATGATGGATATTTAGAATGATTTTCATTGAATACAATCTATGAAGAAGATCTTATGTGATCCTTCATGATATGCAATGAATGAATTCAATTTCACATGGATGCGTAGAATCTTCTAGTTAGATTTGGTTCTAGCTAAGTGAAAACAACCACTTGATCAAGTCACTCAAGGTAAATATTCTTCACTTCATTTTATAGTTGTTTATCTTTGTTTAAAGCTAACAATTAAAAAATAGTAAAAAATCAAAATAGTAAAAATAAATTACTTTTCCAATTGTTAAGACCATTTTCATGGAACCTTGAATAAGTACCATGATGAATAACTATTTTTGTATGTCATTAGTTATGTACATACTTTTCACTTGGGGGAAAAATACCCCATCTATTATATTTTATCTTCCTTCTCATCCTAATACATCATCTCTATTTCTCCTTGTTATCATCCCATGTATCAT
This sequence comes from Sequoiadendron giganteum, assembly GCA_007115665.2. Classification (NCBI taxonomy): domain Eukaryota; kingdom Viridiplantae; phylum Streptophyta; class Pinopsida; order Cupressales; family Cupressaceae; genus Sequoiadendron; species Sequoiadendron giganteum. Next base: position 751,371,826 of record CM021102.1, on the reverse strand, counting down.
TGATCATATCTAAAATTGATCTTGATAAGGACTTGGACATTGATAATGATTGAGGTGTGATTTTTCTATATTCTTTGATAAATTCTTTGCATAGTGTGTCCTAAAATAAAGAATCTACCCATCTTATTATCACTTATGTCATACATTGTATCCCTTTCGTATAACATCTTGAAAAATAATTAAAAATTATAGGAATGTTTTCCTTTGTGACATAGATATTGGAAGTTGAATTCTTCCTTTCTTCCAATATTGTAAATCATTCATCCCATCCAACTTCCTATCCATTGTTGGTGATATACTCACCCATCAATCTACATTCCTATTGACTATAAATAATCCTTTAATCCATCAATCCAAATTATTAAGCCTCTTATTCTAAATCAACATATCTCACATATTTATATCTAGACTTGGTGCTTCGTTTGTTGGTTATTTTTAATTCCTAATCAAATCTCAAAGATAATCTTAAGACTAGCTAATTCTAGTGATCGATTGCCTTGAGGGTTTGGCCAATGAACAAGGAAATTTGGATTACACTTTTCCTTTGTACTTCAAGCTCTATAAGACCAAAGAGGGTGATCCTTTATAGTGTTTTTTAAGATACCTTTTTCATTTTTCTCAAATACTATTACAAAGCATATATGTTCTTGTACACATCTAAAAATGGTCACGGTTAACCAAACCTGTTAATTAATTAAATATGAATTATTTAATTAATATTCTTAAGTCATCTACATATACATAAATTTAATTATTTATTTATATTGTTCATTTTCCAATTCTTATAGTTTAATTAAATAAATAAGTTTATTTAATTAATGCTACCTTCCTCTTAATTAATTAAATAGATTTCACAATTTATTTATATTAATTATCACAAGTTTAAATTCCAAATTTAAATGATATTCTTCATTTCACATTTAATTAAATATTTTCAATATTTAATTAAAAGGCTTTTCATTTCCACACATAATTAAATATTACCTATTTTTAATTATGGACACATATTTCATTTGTCTCTTCATTTTCCATCTGTCTCTTAAACTTCCATCTTCTTTTCAAATTCTCGATCTCTCACCGTCCATTTTAACAAGTTTGAACTTACCCATTGATCTTGGCCAATTGAATTCTTGCCTTCAAAAATCTATAAATACTGCCCTCTTGTGAGTTGAAAAGGACCTCAAATCCTAGATTTTCATATGTAGTTATTATAGTCGCATTTAGTTTTATCGAGCATTTCTAGCATCTCAATTTCATAGCTTAAAGCATATTAGCAATGCGCATGCATTTTCATTAATCTCATTCTCTCAAGCTGCCATTCTACAAGCTATTGTTTAAAACAACTGAGAGCCAACATTTTGAAACGAATCCTTGGAGATAGAGGACAATGGGATGAATTTGAAGAAGTTGCCTGTGTTTAGAGTTTGCGTTTTGCTTTCTTTAATTTAGTTTCTTTAATCTAATGTTTCATTGGTGTATTAGATTAGATTCATTTTGATTTACACATTCTAATGTACACATTTCTGGCACCCACCATGGGGCCAAGCCCCGCATTTAATTTTTCTGGCAAGTGACAGACTAAAATCACATTTCAGTGCATACGAGTCTCGGTTTGGCACATACGAAGATTGTTTCGACACATTGATGAGATATTTTGGTGCATATGTTAACTATTTTAGTGCATCCATGTCTTCTTTCGACGCATAGACACTTTGTTTCAACGCATTCCTATGAGATCTTTCGGCGCATCCATGGCCTGTTTCAGCGCATAGACAACATGTTCCAGCACATACAATTGTAAAAAATCTAAATTATGATTCTGACGCCATCCACAAATACGATTTTTCAAATTTTATTTTAATGGAATGAAGCAACCCTAGGGCAGACATTTAAATATGAATTAACCAATCCTAGGATAGTCACCAAACATAAATTTATTGTGGTTAAAAATGAATCCCATGTTTTTGGTGAAGCAACATCTTCACTTAGTGCAGAGAATTGTCAATTTGGGATTTAAAATTGAACCATTATTGTTTGCTATGATTGTGGGTAATCGGTTTATGCTCTCCCCTTAACTGGGTGATCAGAACACCAGACTTACCTTTTATTTTTTGCAATTTAATGCTTTATTACATCCTTTAGAAGGCCTACTCTTGTGGGAAAAAGTACTCACTCAAGAGGAATGACCTAAGTGGGAACACCTAAAGCCAAGGTTTCCAACCCACTTTAATCAAAAGCAATTTGTTGATGAAAATCCAACTTGATAGTAGTGCACAGGATAACCATCCCCAAAACCTTTGTTCTAAAGGTTGGGAGGTCTCTCGAGGGAGTATATCTATTTTCCACACTGAATGGATATCCTTACTAAAAACCATAGTGTAGAAAACCAGTCGTGTCAGTATCCAAACATCATCTTAATCACAGTAAAAGGGGAGGGAAGAATCTACCCCCAAGACACTCACCATATAATCACCACAGATTGTTTGCTCAAGGGATTCGGTATCCACTTCCGTCACTTTGAGTACGCACCTGGAAAAGACAAAAACACGGGCACCCTCTAAGGGGTGACATGGTTGTGTGAGTTGACACAATTTTAAGCTATGGGTTGTGATTACTATGATGACCTATTTGACAAATTAAGAGTGAGTCTAACTGAAGTGCTTATCTTGTTTAAAACCTGTGAAAATCTCAAGAACATGCACTCTTTGTTTAGATTTTAGGATTAACAAAACAACTGTCTACTTCTCTATGCTATTTTTTTCACATTTAAATCAAATTAAGATCATCCAAAAATATCAAAACTGTCCAAACATTTCTGTCTTAGAGGTCTAGCAGATAATTTAGCACATCCCGGGTGTGTTTTAACGCATTGCTGCTCTGTTTCAGTGCATTGTTGTTTTGTTTCAACACATTGTTGCTCTGTTTCAGCGCATATGTGTTCTATTTTGGTGCATCCATGTTCTTTTTAGGCACATCCATGCTCTATTTCAGCGCATTCAATTTATGTTTTGGGGCATCTATTTTTTGAGCCTAGGTGATTTTCTGACTTTCAGAAATCAAGTCTTATCAATCTAGTCTCTCCCATGCTCAGAGTTTGGAAGTCTACAAATTTTGCTAAGAAGTCCCTAGAAAGAAATATTAAAAAGCCCAAGAAGTCTCTTAGTTATAAGAAGATATTGAAGAAGAGGAAATTTCTATATCAAAGTCGAAAGGTCCTGCTTGAACACAGAACCTTTATTCATCGATATAATGACTATATTAGAGGTTTCACTAACAATTATATTGTAGAACCTTTATACTCATGAGCATTCTTTCAAAGAAGAGCCCTTTCTCAAAGGCACAACCATGGTTAGCATATTCGTTCTTCTTATATTCCCCAACCTGCAATCACGTACGCTACTCATCCAAATCAAATTCTATAATAGAGAACTCAAACACATTAGGCATTCATTAAATTCATCTTTCTACAAAGCTAAGATAAAACTTCATAAAGTGCAAAATCATCTTTATTTTCGATCTTTGGTTTAATTCCCGCAAACAGGATTTTTCATCCTTTCAATCAAGGAATAACGAGCTAAAGATTAAAAATCTTTTAAGTCATAAAATCTTCATTCTATCCTGACTTTCATATCCATCACCATTGCACTATTTCATTCCTTTGGTCAAAATTAGTAGAATTTGAATAAAGCTTACGCCTGTTATAACGAGATCTCAAAAGCACATAGAAAAAGATGAAAGTACAGTGACCAAAATTCATGATAATAGTGAGAGGGAGGAAAACCTCTTTAACAATTCAAATACTAAAGAGTTAATGGAAGGAAAACTTCAAGAAGCAGAGCAGGATCCTCAATTCCATACTCTTATGGAAAGGATTTTAGAACGAAACAAGGAAAGATACTTTCTTTCTTTAGCTAATCAAGTAGCTAAGTTACTTGTTGATTTTGACATAGAAGGGATTAAAGAGGATCCTGAAATTCCTCTCAATGATTTTGGTGCCCTTACTCAACATATAAAGGAATTACAAGGACAAATAAAATAAATGCAAGGGGGTACAACAAAGAAGTATGTTTTGGATGAAATATGTCCTTATCCATTCGATAGGAGTCTTTGAATGATTCATTTTCCAAAACATTGCCAAATGCCTAAGTTTGATAGGTATAATTAATGGGAAAACTGACCCCATTGAGCATGTAAGGGATTTCCAAAATATGAGCTTAGAATTTGCTCATAACGATACCTACTTAATGTGGATGTTTCCATGAAGTCTGGGTGGACAATCCATGGAGTGGCTTTCAAAAATCACTCCCCCCATCAAAAATTTTGAGGAGTTAATAAAAAAATTTATATCACAATACTCTTACAACATCCAACACCAGATAACCATGCTTGATCTTTGTAAGGTAAAACAAAAAGTAGGGGAATGTTTCACTACATTTTTGCAAAGATGGAGAAGGGTGTTTGCTAAATACTCTCATCCTATTCCTGAAAAAGAAAAGATGGAGATCTTCATCAATAGTCTTAATCAAGAAATTAGTTAAAGACTAAACCTTCATTGCCCTCAATTATTTAAAAAATTGATTGAAAACGCAATTACTATTGAAGGTGCATTGATCAAGTGTGGAGTTCTAAAAATCAATAAAGAGGGTTCAAATTTGTACAATAACAACAACAACAACAATGACAAGTCACGATTTTGGACCCAGAATAAAAATGTTGTGAATGATGGGGTAATAAGTGCTAACAACGTGAATAGAAAGCCTACCATCCTTAATGTGTTAGTTGTTCAACGTAGCAATAATATTGGAAATTCTAGCACCCAAGGAAATATTTCCAATCAAAGAAACATAACTAATAATCATGGAAATAATTTTGGCAATAATCAAAATTCAAATGTGCCTAGATCATCATATTTCTTGAATCGACGGAGTTTCACTCCCTTGGGCCAATCTTTGGAATCCATTCTCAAAGAATTATTGAATCAAAACACTATGACATTGCCACCACAAAGAGACTATGAGCCTCAAGTTAAACCACCATTGTGGAATGAGTCACATTTCTGTGATTATCATAGGTGCAAAGGTCATAAGAAAAACAATTGCCAAGGGTTGAAGAATATTGTTCAAGATTTGATTGATAATCATACCATCATGGTTGAGGGACATAATGTCAATAATGACCATTAAGCATTCAAGAATCCGCTGCCTAATTATCAAAAAGGGGAATCCTCGGGTGATAAGGGCAAGAATGTTAATAACATCTACGACATCATTATCAATCATATCTATACTAATGATCCTCAAATCAACGCTATTTGAATCAAAGGTGAGCAAGAATATCGAGAGGTCAATGCTATGACAAGGGGACAAGCCAAAATCATTGTCAAAGGAAGCTCATCCAAAGCGGAAATTCCCCCTCCAAGTCAATACAATTTGGTTGATCAACTGCGAAAAACATTAGCCCAAATTTCTATCTTGGAACTTTTAAAGTTATCACCTTCACATAAGGACATTCTAGAAAAGGCCCTTGTTGATACAACTGTATCCCTTGATCTGGATATCAATAAATTTCAAGCCATGGTGGGACACTTGTCCTCCTACACATGTTTATCTTTTTCTGAAAAAGATGATTCATCCATAACCCATCCACATAATTCATCACTCTATTTAGAAGTCATGGTTCACAAAGCCCACATTAGACTTGTTCTCATAGATTGGGGAGCCGAATTAAACATTTGTACTTTGAAATTTGTCCTAGCTTTGGGATATTCAACAGACTCTATAGATCCACGAAGGAAAATTACAATCAAGGCCTATGATGATGAGGAAAGGACTTCCAAAGGTCTCATCATGCTACCAATCAGAGTGGGACCTGTTGTGAAGAATACCTTTTGTTAGGTTCTCAATCGGGATCTAACCTATAACATACTATTGGGTCATCCATGGATCCATGACATGCAAGATGTTTCATCTACTTATCATCAATGTTTGAAGTTTCCATATGATGGATAGGAAGTAACAATACCTACTAATCACATTAGCAGTCAAACTTGTTCTAATCTAAGAGCAACTTAGGACACACTCATCCCACATAATAGAGAGGCCTTGGCCATCTCTACCTCTAAATACAAAGAACAAGCGCAAGAAATGATAAGCAATTTTGGCACCAAGTTAAAATTAAAAGATAATGGGGTGGGAGAATATTCTTTATCTTTCTCTAATCTACCCCTATCCCCAAGATCCCATGGTCAGTCGTCGACATCTACACAATAGGCTACAAAAGCTTTAGCCTCAACTTCAGCCCCCATCACCAAGTTTAATGGGATATTTATCAAAGAAACTAAAGTAGAAGATAGAGCTATTCTTGATTGGCTCTATAAAGATGAAGAAGAATCTGTATAGCATATCAAGTTAGCCACAAAACAATATGGAAAGGGTTATGCTATCATGCAACAAATGGGTTATGAAAGAAATGGCCCTCTAGGTAAAAGGAAAGAGGGTATTGTTGAACCTGTCCAATAAAAATAATGCACCCAAAAGATAAGACTAGGTTAGGATATGGTGAAGATACTAAGGAAGAAGTAACACAAAGGCCATCTAATGAGAAGTTAGCTGAATCAATTTTGAGAATTCAAGTAGATAATTCTGAAACATACTCCAATGAATATGAATGGGATGATTTCTCTGATGATACTTTCATCTCAAAGAAAAGGGTGGATGTCATACATAAATTCTCACCTGCATTCTTACAAGGGGAAAGCTCAAGACCTCTGCTTGATTATGTCCTACAAAGCGATCATGACTCTAGTGAGACTAATTCGATTCAAAGTGAGATAGATCATTTTGACGAGGATACCATCTTAGATCTCCCCTGTAATGACATTAATGATCACATCTTGACCCTTATGGCCAGTGACCTTACTCATCCTAATGATCCATTTCCTTTGGTACATCCTGAACTCATTGATTGGGAACAAATAGCACCCATTGACATTCCAACTTTTCCAAATGACGAAACCATAATAAATTTTCTTTGTTCATCCCATCCCGAAACAAGTTCCACTAGGAATCACAAAATCAAAGTTTTTGATAGGAAAGTGCCAAGTTTCTCAGCTATGAAATAAATAATATAAAACAAATATCTAATGGTGAAAACCTAACAAAGGCAGTATTAGATCAAGAAAAAAGAAAAATGAAAGAAAGATCTAATGGTGAAAACCTAACAAAGGCAGTATTAGATCAAGAAAAGAGAAAAATAAAAAGCGTATCCAATGGTGAAAACCTTTCAAAGGTGCTAGAGGATGGGAAACTTGATACTCTTCTAGAGCATTATTAGGAAAGATCTTCTATTCTAATCGAACCAACGAAAGCACTCAATATAGGTACTACAGAAAAGCCCAAGATTTTGCAATTGGCTGCATCTCTAATAGACAAAGAAGTACCTAGATTCACATAATTTCTCAAAGATAATCAAATTAGTTTTGCATGGTCCTATGCAGATATGCCTGGATTGGATCCAAATCCCATCATGCATCTGTCTATTAAACCGGGGGCAAAACCTATAAAATAGAAACTCAGAAAAATGCATCTACATGTTGCGTTATTGGTTAAAGAGGAATTAAAAAAGCTTTTAGATGTCAAATTCATCAAGACCATGGATTATGCAGAATGGATCTCCAATATCATTCCTATTTCAAAGCCAGATGGAAGGATTAGAATAAAGCATGTCCTAAAGATGACTTCCCCTTATTAAACATTGATATGATTGTTGATATAACCACTGGACATGCAATGTACTCATTGATGGATGGACTTTTAGGATACAACCAGATAAAGATTGCACCAGAAGATTAGGATAAAACAACATTCACATGTCCTTGGGGTACCTATTCCTGGAACGTAATGCCTTTTGGGTTGAAAAACGCAGGAGCTACATACCAACGAGCAATGACAACAATTTTTCATGATATGATGCATACATTAATGGAGAATTATGTTGATGATTTTCTTGCCAATTCTAACACTAGAGAAGGACACATCGATATCTTATCTAAAGTATTCAAAAGAATGGAAAAATTCAAAGTGAGACTTAACCCTAAGAAATACGTTTTTGGAGTAAAATTTGGGAAGCTATTAGAATACATTGTGTCAAAAAAGGGAATTGAAGTGGATCCAGCTAAGGTACAAGAAATTCTTGATATGCCACCACCAAGGAATATTAGTCAACTATGCTCTTTTCAGGGACGGTTACAATCCATTCAAAGATTCATTGCTCAACTGGTGGATACAAGTTTACCATTTACAAATCTCTTACACAAGAATGTTTCATTCAAGTGGGAGTACAAATGTGAAGCAACATTTGATCAAATAAAGAAGTATCTCATGAACCCACCAGTATTGATTCCACTAGTACAAGGTGCGCCTCTCATATTATATATTGCTGCCATAGAAGTATCTTTAGGAGCATTATTGGCACAAGAAGACAACTTAGGAAAAGAACAAGCTATTTATTACATCAATCAAACCCTAACAAGTCATGAGCTACATTATACCTTCATTGAAAAATCTTGTTTAGTAGTGGTGTTCACTTCTCAAAAGTTACGACACTACATGTTAACTCATACAGTAAAGCTTGTGGCTAAGATTGACCCACTCAAATATCTTCTAAGTAAGGCAACCTTAACTGGCAGGTTGGCTAAATGGGTCATGATCCTAAGCGAATTTGATATTCATTTTGTGGATTAAAAAGCTATAAAGGGACAAGTAATTTTAGATCAATTAGCAGAAGCACCAATACTAGCAGACACCCAATACATGTTGATTTTCCTGATGCCAATGTATTCACAACAAATATCCAATAGTCATGGTCACTCTACTTTGATGGTTCTTACACTCAACATGGTTCAGGAGCAGAAATTATTTTTATTACACCTCAAGGACATACAATCCAAAAATATTATCGACTAATGTTTCCTTGCACAAACAACATAGCTGAGTATGAGGCATTGATAATCGGCATAAGAATTGCAGTAGACTGGAAAATCACAAAACTTCAAGTTTTTAGTGATTCACAACTTGTTATAAATCAAATCAATGACGAATATCAAACTAAAGATGACAATTTGATACCTTACAAAAGAATGGTGGAAGATCTCAAGAAATACATTGTTAATATCAAGTTCATATAGATTCTACGCATTGATAATAAATCAATAGATTCTATGGCTACAATCGCCTCTTTACTCCAGTTGACAGAGAATCAAAAATGGTACAATTTCTTAGTGGAACAATTATTTTCTCCCACCCATGAAAATCCTGAAACTCAAATCATTTGGCATCTAACGAGTTCTAACTCTCCCTTATATGGCCAAATTTACACTTACCTATAAGATACTACTTTACCCATAGACTTGTCTAGGAATCAGAAAATAAATTTCATTCATCAATCATCCCGTTACACCTTAATTGTTGACGTCTTATAGCGATGTGGTCTGGATGGTACCCTCTTTAGATTTCTTGAATGTGATGAATTGAAAAAGGCCTTACCAGAGGTCCATAGGTTGCGGGTCTCTGATGACGACGGCCTTGCTCGAATCTGTGGCACTCATAAGGGATCAACATCGCTAATATCTCTCGCAGAGCTCAAAAATTTTCAAAGGTTACTGTTCAAATGAAAATGACTTTTCACCTTTTTCACTTTTTAAAGGGGTAAAAGTGGCAAATTATTTTTATTTTTACTATGCAAAGTGCTATTTCGAGAGCTAAATCACCAAATTTTCTCCAAAATCATCTGAAAATCTTCCAAATCATCCTCATCATCATTCTCATCATGTGATTTATCTCTCAAGGGCGCATATAGCATCATCAATTAAATTTTTCAAGATCAAGGGCAAATTCTTTGAAGCAATGCATAAAACACATCACTTCAAAGAGGGGAAAAATGTACACATCTAAAAATGGCCACGGTTAACCAAACCTATTAATTAATTAAATATGAATTATTTAATTAATATTCTTAAGTCATCTACATATATATAAATTTAATTAGTTATTTATATTGTTCATTTTCCATTTCTTCTAGTTTAATTAAATAAATAAGTTTATTTAATTAATGCTACCTTCCTCTTAATTAATTAAATAGATTTCACAATTTATTTATATTAATTATCACAAGTTTAAATTCCAAATTTAGATGATATTCTTCATTTCACATTTAATTAAATATTTTCAATATGTAATTTAAACACTTTCTAAATTGTTCACTCTTCTTACATAATTAAATATTTTCAATATTTAATTAAAAGGCTTTTCATCTAATTAAATATTTTCAATATTTAATTAAAAGGCTTTTCATTTCCACACATAATTAAATATTACCTATTTTTAATTATGGACACATATTTCATTTGTCTCTTCATTTTCCATGTCTCTTAAACTTCCATCTTCTTTTCAAATTCTCGATCTCTCACCGTCCATTTTAATAGGTTTGAACTTAACCGTTGATCTTGGCCAATTGAATTCTTGCCTTCAAAAATCTATAAATACAACCCTCATATGAGTTGAAAAGGACCTCAAATCCTAGATTTTCATACGTAGTTATTATAGTTGCATTTAGTTTTATCAAACATTTCTAGCATTTAATTAGGATCTCAATTTCATAGCTTAAAGCATATTAGTAATGCACATGCATTTTCATTAATCTCATTCTCTCAAGCTACCATTCTACAAGTTGTTGTTTAAAACAACTAAGAGCCAACATCTTGAAACGAATCCTTGGAGATAGAGGACAATGGGATGAATTTGAAGAAGCTGCATATGTTTAGAGTTTGCATTTTTCTTTCTTTAATTTAGTTTCTTTAATCTAATGTTTCATTGGTGTATTAGATTAGATTCATTTTGATTTACACATTCTAACGTACATAGTTCTCTCTAATTTTCCAAAGAATTATAGATAAAATCTAAAGAGAGGCTATATCCTTAGTAGTTTACACATTCATTTGTAGGAGAACATGAAAAATAATATTAAGAAAATAACTTAGTGCGGAAATGGGAAATTCTTTTTGATTTTCAAATTTACATGATCATGGAGTTCTATTAGGAACAAATTCAAGAGATGCCTTAACCTAGGGAACGAAGATAATATGAATGCAACTGAACCTCATACAATTGTATTTCCATCAAACATCATAAAATCTTTGTAATAATGCCTTAAATTATTACACTTTAGAATTCCTAGTCAATTCTTCTTAAAGCTCCCTTCATACATTTACACCATTCAACATTTCTATCAAAGCATTTTTAATTCACTGCTTGAGTAAAAGTTATAACAAAAAACATTCATACATATGAAAGATTGTGAAGATGTATAAAGTGATCCTTGATCAACTTTGATTCACAAATTGTATGGTGTATACATGTAGGACACAAGTGGCTTGAAACTATGTCATTGTATATTCTTCAACTGATGTTAGTATTGTTATACCGTATTTTTAATTTATAGATAATCTTGTTCTCAAACAATAACCTAGACTAAAATCTATAGACTCTATTCACTATTCTCTACAAATACAAAATTATCCAAGATCTCGTGTAAAAGTCCTTGAATTCCCTTTTATATAAACAAGGGAGAAAACAAGCTTCGGGCCATTTTACATGTGTGACTTTTACATTTGACAACCTTATACATGACAAAATACCAGCACAACTACTGATGATGGAATATCCCATATGAGATAAAGTTGTATGCATGTATAGAAGATCCCATTTTCTTTCCAAAATGTCCTCAAAGTTGAAAGTGGTTGTAGATGTACATAATGTTTATTTATCTTCACTTTCTTTATTACTCTAAAATTCCAATAAATGTTTATGTAGTGAACAAAGAAAAAATACACTATTCCCACCAATAGAAGAACAATAAATAAGAAGAAAGCTTGAATAAAATAGAGAAAAGGCTCATTCAATAATATATTTCTAGAGCCAAGAATTAAATTTTTCTTCTATACGCCAACTAAATACAAGTAGCTTTTACACCTCGCTTTTATGTATATTTTAACTTGGATCAATTATTGCTTTTGCCTCTTTGGAAAAGGTTTCCAAATTCATCTCCAATTTTAAAAAAGCATCAACTAAATTGTTTAACATGTCCAACTTTGGTTTACCATCCCTATAGATATATGTAAAAAATGAAGGCACAATGCCTCCAAACTCTTATTTTCATTTAGTAAAAGGCTTCATTGCATCTGAATCATCCAAAGTCTTAGGCATAACTCATTTCTCCATTTCATTAAACATATTCAATTTACCTTTGAATTGGTTGTCCAATTTGGTTTGAAGAGCTGAAATCTCCCCTAATAACTCAATTCATTCAATAATTTGAAAATTTTTTGTTGGGGCTTCTTGATTTTCATCTATTGATTTAATCATTTCCTTTATAACATTTTCTCTTAGGTTCCATTTACTTAAAACAACTTGAAAATTCTCCTAAATCTCCTATTGCTTTTGATTTGCCTCATGTATCATTTTGAAACAAATTCATGCACCCTCAAGCTTGTGCAAAACACATTCCATCCAATGGCTAAGAATTTAATCTATCATATTTGTAACCACCTTACTAGCTTCCTTCTTTGTCTTCTTTTCGTTATACTTACTCTATTTTAATCCCTCCTTCAATTTATGAATTCTTAGAGACAAAGTCTCTTTATCTTGTACTAAAAGCTCTTGTGATGGAGCTGGATGGGATTTAATCTTTGGAACTACAAGATATGGTGGTGGAAGCTTGGAAACTACTTTTTTATACTTGTCCTACAATTTTTTAAACTTTAATAACAAAGCATCATATCAGTCCTTAGCAATTTCTATAATTTCTACACTCAACATTGTAGTGTGTACTAAATTTTTTGTAACTTGAGTTGCACTAATTTCTTTGATGCTCTTTTTATAATTAATTCTCTTGTGAGCTCCCCAACTGACCTAATAACTCCTAGTTTTCTTTTGTTTGGAGTCATTGACCAAATTGTCAAGGTGTGCATCTTTGGGATAAAACCAGAACCAAAACCAAAAATAACATTATCAAAATTTTCTTTAGATGTGAATTATTATCTATCAATATTTCTAACATTTGGTATCCAAAGAAATTTCTAAAGTTAAATTCCATATATGAAACAAGAGGATGCCACTCTACTTGACCAATCTCCTTCCTTCAACATGGGAAATGTTGGAAATATCATTTATAATGTATTGTGCCACTTTTTGTTTAGTTTACTCATGTTGAGAGGAATTAGCTCCCTCTCTTTCCTGCTCAAAATTTTCCTTAAGTTCCTTATCTCTTAATTGAATGATAAATTCCTTAAACTCTTTTTTTACAAATGATTCATCATTCATAAAATCATAACATACCTTTTAAATTATATCATTAGGTACATGGTCCTCATCATAAACATCAATTATCATTCCATTCTCAAACACATAATCATCTACTTCATCTCTAAAATGTGGTGATGATAACGTTTGATTAACCTCTTCATCGCTAGAGACATGCTCAATATATTGTTCATACATTGTATCCTTGTCTCCAAGTTCCTCAAATTATTCAACCAATGGTTGGTCACCAATTTGGATATGTTGGATGGAAGCAGCTAGAGCTAATGATTCTACAAGTTTATTTTCCAATTATGTAATCTCTTCTTCTCTTGTCTTCTTAGCTTCTTCCTCAACTAAGGTTACCATGTTCATAAAACTCCCATCAACATAGGTAGCCAAAATTTTCTTTGCCTTGTCCATAAAATGTGTGTAATGGGAAAATGGGCTCACATATTTAGGGTTTACTTTAAACCTTTTCTCCTCCACCTCATTTATATGGAGCCAATCTTGTTTCCTTTCTCTCAACTCATCTATTCCCAAATTTCTAGAATAGCATCCTTAAAAAAGTGAAAATGGTGATAGTAGGTAGACCTACCTCTCTTTCTCCTTTCATCATTTATAAAACCTTCATGGTCACAATTCCTCACCAGTTGGACTTTCATATTAATATTTTTCAATATGGGGGAGAAGTTATCCACCCCTTCCTTGGAAGTAACAGTAAAATGAGAAAACCTAAATTGTCTAGGGATGAAATATCCCTTCTTCAACAACCTAAAATGTTATTTATTAGCCTCATCCAAAGCTACATTATCTCCATAAATGAAAGTCTATCAAACATATAGATGGGCAAGCAATGAGGTAGCACCAAAGTGCCATAGATCCTGAACGTAATGAAATTGTTATGCAAGTACCAATTCCTCTAGCTATATTTCACTCTAGACTGAGCATAAAATTTCATGGGTATCAATATATTCTTGATCTTCATTGATATTCTCTCCTCAAGATTGTAGCCTAGATTCCTCAATATACCCTATACCAAGACAATCTAAAAAAATACAAATTTTACCTCACTACAATTTTGGTCCTAGATATGAGTCCACATTTGGATTGGTAACCTTCTATTATTTTCACCATTAGTTTTCAATTCCATTAAATTTTTAAAATTCTATTTTCCACTCCACATAATCATATTCATTAATAAAGAATAATTCTTAAAGTATAGAGGAACATTGGGCTCTCTTAAATTAGTTAGTTTCTTATGAATATTTTTTACAAGATATGGAAAAAAATCAAAATCCCTATTAACATCCCTATGTTGGATGTTTGTAACTAACATCATCAAGTGAATTGGAATTCTTAGATCATAATATTTTCCTAGAACTTAACATAATGAAAAATAGGTTTTCTTGAAGTAATCCTCAAACTCATCATAGCTAAATGGTTCCACCTCTCTGGGAGAGAAATTTACTCTTTTTTTTCTCGTATCATTTCTTTGATTATTTGCTAGCCAATAAGCCTTATAATTATACATATATTTTCATATTCTTAGAAAAGTGAGTTGAAGTTAATTCAAAAAATGGTCAAGGGATTCAAACCAAACGTTCTCACAATCTTCTTTCTTGAAATATCCAAAAAAATTGTGTCTTTCCTGGGTATGTGCAGGATCATGATGGGCCAAAAAGTGGAGATATGTAAGTGATATGATGGCCCATGTGGTTGATGAATTATTTTTTACCCAAAATTAATGATACGAAAAGGGTTTTTAAAGGAGTTTCTCAGCTTTCCACCAATATAAATTATGCTTTACTTTGAATTTAATAAAATAATTATTATTCATTTTCTATTTGAATTGCGACTAAAGTCCTTATTCATAGGCTGATTGAAAAACATCTATAGCTTTCAAACAGTATCACATTTTTTGAATCTGAAACATGCGTCTCATTCTATGCTTCACATACTATAGGATTAAAAAAATAAAAATTGAATTTCATGAAGTTTTGACCAAGTTAAGGTGGTCAGACATACGATTTTTTATATTTTCTAAAATTTGTAATAAAAAAATCATAATTAATTACTTAATTTGAAAAAAATTACAAAAAAATATACATCACATCGATAGATGAGTCTTCTAGTGATATCTAAAATATTATAAAAAAATATTATCATTTTATTGTGGTTAGGGTGGTCAGACAAACACCTACTTCTTATATTTTCCTTGAAATTTAAGTACTACTACATTGAAATTTCAAATTTTCACCAAATAGATTTTTGTTTTTTTAAAACAAACCTAGTAGTTTAGAAACTATATTCAATTTTATATAGATTGTATTCTTACATGTTTTTGAAATAATATATATAACTTATTCAAATTTTTATGTCAAGTTTCCTAACACTGATTTTCTAAATTTTCATCATCACTTAAGGGCCTATTTTTTCCATGATGATCCTACACATGCCCTCCTTCTCTTAATTACCCTATCCTTAGGGTCATAACACTCTACAAGAGCCTTTACTAAATCTAAATCAGAAAATACATTTGGAACTACTAGCTTTTGAAAATCTAATGGCCACAAATTATTGGTAGGTCATGGCATAGTTGTTGGAATGATGGATGCATAGGTGTCCTTGATAAAGCTGCAATCTTGAATGGAGGACCTTTGCCAGGAAGAAATATTCAACCACACAGAAAGTATGATAATGGCATTCAAATAGAGATTCTATTATGATCTAGATAGATATTTTACAAAGATTACATATGCCTAATTATATAGGCAAGTGCTAAACCTAGAATGCAGAGGATGTTGCCAAGTGTTCAAATCACACTTCATGTGACAACAAGAAACCCTAACCAACTACCTAGGGAATGATAACAAGATGGAGACAAGTTCTAGAAAACACAACTCATCTTCTAGAAGGGAATCTTATCTCAACAAAATTATTAAATGCAACCTAGGACTAATATGATTAATTAAGACCTAAGTTAACTTATGTTAGTGTAATAAATAATTAATTACACTAACACCCCCCCATAAGTGCAACTTAGGGAGGAAAATAAAATGCAATGATTATGCATGATGATGATGGGTCCCGAATGATGGCCATTTTAGGTACCCATGTACATAGAATAAAAATGCAACTAATCTCCCACAAATGGAGAAAAGGGGAAAACCTAGTGGGAAAAAAACCCCTCTCCAAAAAAAAGGAGATAAAATGCATAAAGAATGCAGAAAGGTGGTGATTGGAGGACTCAACATCATCCCCACAAGGAAAAAAATCATCACATGGATACAATACAATCAATGGACCCCCCAGAAAATGTGATCACCTACAAAAAAGGTAAGTGTATGTAGACAAAAGATGATCCAATGTCGACAAACAACTTGTCTCCCTTTCAGAAGAAACAAAACTAGGTGCAAGTGCAGAGATGCTTCCCATTCCGAATAGGAATTGAAGGAAGGAAGGATGTATATAAATGATGATGATGTCTCTAAAAGCTGCTCATGTGTCTCCTTGCTTGATGAAGATGAAGATGCCACAACCCACTCAGGTACATACCCAATCAATGTAGAAGGTGAAAAATCAAGATGATGTAGAAACTGATGCTGAACATGATCTAAAGACTGCACTGTGATGTTCCTTCCATCGAAGGAATAGATGGAGAATTGATTTCCCCCCCATAATGAAGTGTCCTCAAAACCACTAAGAGAAGACTGTAGCCAATCCAATGGTAGATGCACAAGAAACTCCGATGAAGATGGAGGAAGTCTCAAATATGAAATATCTAAAAAGAAAGCAAGTGCCTCCAAGATAGTCTCAAGATCTCCAAGCAAGGTGGAGAAACAAAGATGAGGAGACTCTAGAAAGCTCTCCAAAGTATGATCTGAATAAAGGAGTGATATCCCCTCAAGAATGTTCTCCAAACCTGTAGAAGTAGCAAAGTCAGTGATACTCGAAACAAAGCCATCCTGTGATGTCAATTCTAGAAAACTGAATGTGTCCTGATGAATGATGATGATGGAAGCCTCAATCAATGACTCTGGACAAGGAATGAATCTGAAGGGATACCAATAGTCTATAATGGAGAAGAACGATCATCTGAAGCAACCTTGCCAACCTCTTCGGAAGATTCAAGGAAATCCAAACAAACAATCTCCTGCATAGCACTATCATCATGGATTACTTGATTTGAAACCTAACATTCTAAATCATGACGATTAGGGAAGGGTGGAGTATCTGAATCTCCATATATCTCCCAAAGCTTAGTCCAAAGGATGTGAGGACTATCATAATGATCAATAAAACTCAAAACATCAGAATCAACTTGCATTCCAATGATCTCTAAGACAATGTATCTACTGCAACTCCAATAAAACTCATGAATACCTTCACTCAGATGGTGAACTATACCAAATAGATGTGGAAACAATGCAAGTGATTGGAGATGGTGGATGATCCCATCCCGCCATTGTTTATAGTTTCCCATGTGTAACATAGTCAAAGAAGGATAATATGAAAGCCCCATAATGTACAAACAAATTTCTCCAAAATTACAAAGATAATGACCTTCAACAGCATATAGAATCTTCCAAGGATGATATGCAATTGAAGTGATGTCACCCAAAACAAAAAACCTTTTCCCAAGCTTCAGGATATCCAAGTTATTGAATAAATGCACCAAATTGAACAAAATCAATGCAAGAGTACTTGGAGCTAAAACTAATCAAAGTGAATGGATGGATGAAAAGAGCTCTGAATTACCTTCCTGAAGCTATTGGGATTACTGAATTTTGATCGACGGTTGCAAAGATATGAGCCTTTATGTCCAAACTAGGGTTTTGAATTTAGTTGATGGTAGAATATTCTAAGAGAGAAATTCTACAAAACAGATCACACCACTAGAAAGTAGACCAAATCCTCTTTCTGATGATATCTCGTCTGTGGAATTTTGACACCGTGGCGCGAAGATATGGCAATTTGAAAAAATCAGCCCTATTAGGGCTTGTAGTCTAAACAGGTGCAAAAAATAAGCACATGGGGGCAAAAAAAATGGAGCCCTTGGTCGTTGATAGGACCATGGGCTTAAGACCTGCAAAAAAAAGCGTCCCTAGATTGGGCAGCATCGGAGTAGTGCTATGGTGGGGAATCAGGTGGCAAGGCCTGGCAAGAGGGAGGCATCGTTGAGGAAGGCGGAGCCCTCGGTACTATGGATGACCGGGGGCAGCGACAGTGGGGCCTTGTCGGGTCCGGGAAAAAACACCGGAGCTTGGAAGAAAGCACGATAGCCGAACGGTGGTGGAGAGCTTCGACAGTAGGAAAGAGCTAGTGATGGGAATGGTCGACGGGGCAGAAAAATACACGGTGGTGGTGATGTGAGAGTCGGGTGATGTCGACCGATGTGACAGGGTCGACCGACCTGTTGAAGTCTATAGACTGGCAGAGAATTTTTTTTTTTGAATATTGCAAAGAATTTTCAATTCAAAAAAAATTTCTATAAGATTTTTTTAAATATAACCTATAGATTAATATAAATGCCAACCGAAAGAAAACCAAACTATAGAGGCCGCGGAAAAATATATATGTCGACCACAATTTTAATTACCAGTCACCCAGAGAATCAATTTTTTGCAAGAACTATAGGAAAGATAGCCCCTTTTTTTAAATAAAAATTGTCCAATGACTTAAAAACATTTTGTCATGATGGAGGACTGAAAGAGGAAATTTTCTTTTTGCAAAAAATGTATGGATCGTACAAAATGCAAAAAACCCTAGATATCTCAAATGGCTCTCAGTGTGAATATGTCCAAATTGGATGAATGGGTAGGAGATCTATAGGTTTTGAGGCCTTCTGAGCACAATGGAGAGGTCGGATAGAGCCTGATTTGCACCAGAAAATAGCTTGGTCTCCAGGTGGAACCAGCTAGCCTGCAAGATAAAAACCTCAAGCCTACAAAGAATCTCACTAGCAAAACTTTCCTAATCTTGGGATGAACCTTCACTAGAATAGCTTTGATACCATGTTGGAATGATGGATGCATAGGTGTCCTTGATGAAAATGTAGTCTTCAATGAAGGACCTTTGCCAGGAAGAAATATTCAACCACACAAAAAGTATGATAATAGCATTCAAATAGAGATTTTATTATGATCTAGATAGATATTTTAGAAAGAGTACATATGCCGGATTATATAGGAAAGTGCTAAACCTAGAATGCAAAGGATGTTTCCAAGTGTTCAAATCACACTTCATGTGACAACAAGAAACCCTAACCAACTACCTAGGGAATGATAACAAGATGGAGATAAGTTCTAGAAAAGACAACTCATCTTCTAGAAGGAAATCTTATCTCAACAACATTATTAAATGAAACCTAGGACTAATATGATTAATTAAGACCTAAGTTAACTTATGCTAGTGTAATAAATAATTAATTACACTAACAATAGTTTCTCTCTTGAATGCATAATCAAACAATTTCTAGCCACTTTGGGGGATTGTAACCAATCGATAGGGCATCATATTGCAATCAATCATTTAGAATTCCAACACCTTGAGCATGTTTACCCTTTTCTTTACATCAAGAAGTTGAACTACAAGGTCATATTCCATAAACCTTGCCAATTTCTTGGTTTTAGACTTAGATTTTCCACTCACTTCACTCATTTTGAAGGGATTTAAGCTTCTAGGGTTTGATACAACAATTCAAAATCTTATAAGGTTTTATAGATATGATTCAAATATTCTAGGGTTTTATAATTGTAATTCAAAAATCCTAGGGTTTAACAATTTTATTTAAAAATTTACACTAGAAATAGTACTAACCCTAATTACCCTATAAAGACCCTTACAACCCTTTACCCTTTATAATTTAGAAAAAAAATTATTAGAGAAGTAGAATTGGTGCACTTACCTAGAAATCCTATCGTTTCTTCACTTGAATTTGCTTACTAAGAGTTCCTTTCATCAAAAGACTTGAATGCAATCATGATTATGGTGAAAAACCAAGCAATTTGATGTTATGTGGCCTTTGAAAAGTAGAAAATATACCATTAATGTACCTTGCTAGATTGTGCATATGAATTACTCATGCTATGAAGCAAAGATCTGACACCTATCCAAGAATATCCTTTCACATGATACTCTTCAATGGCCTTTATACTGCCTTGCATAATTTTACAGTTGTGCTACATTCTTGAAAATGCGATGTGAAGAGCCTATGTGATATGATAGGATGTAGCCATATGTTTCAATTTTAGCTATTCATTACTCACTACAATTTAATTCTAGGCTAAGGACTAGGAATTGTGATGTATTAAGTATTTGTGATGGAACATCTAGCTGAAACCTATCCCAAAATATTTCTCCAATATGCCTCCTACATTGGTTTTTATAGCCTAGTGCAATTTATATTTGTGCTCTCCACTAAAAGATATGATGTAAAGAATATGTGAAATGCAACAATAAGGTACCACAAATTTCATAATATTAATGACCTTTCCATCCACATAGTTTTACTTCAAGTGTTATTCTTTATAAATTGTACTCCAAAGGAAGGACATGATGTAATAGGATGTTGCCACCTATCTTTGCCTTTCTTCTTTATGTCAGTGAGTTTTAGAAATGTGATATCCTCATAAGATTCTAATGCACTAAAAGAGTATGCTGAAATATTTTTCTAACATGTGTCCTTAGGGCTCAATGGTTTATAAGTCATCACATAGTGCAATTTTATATTGCACTTTGAATATGGAAATCCAGTGTGAAGGCGAAGTGCAATGCAAAGAGAGGTTTCCATGTGTTTCAAGTAGAGTGGGACCATGGAGCTTAAGTGGGAAAATTTAGCATGTGTACAATAGTTTTTTTAAAATGGGGGACTCACCTAGGAAGCATGAGGAACATAAGGTTAGCAAAGGCATGCAAAAATTGAAGAATTTTGCATAAATATTTTGAAGATATGAAATGCTTTCACCAATAATTAAGGAAACAAATCAATTGGTAACAATAGATCAATGGGGTCAGTCAATAAATGGTTTAAAGACATAAGTTGTATCTTGAATGACCAATGATTGGCTAAAGGAAGTCAATGTAGTTTTAGAACAAAAGTGTCACTAGCATTAAAATATTAGGTTTTTTAAAGGGCTTTGGAGATATCAAAGAAACCCTAGACATATTATAACAAGCCATATCTGTGAAGACACTACCAAAAAGATTAGAAAAGGGACAACAAACAAGGAACCATGGAAAAAAAATTCAAAATCCTATCACCCTTGTTATTATTTATCATATGGAGACAATAATCCCAACCAAGAGAACTAATTTCCATAATCTAGTAGGAATAATTCCCAAGTTAGAATCCAATACCATCTTGAAGAAATTACTCTAATTCAATCAATCCTTATCCACACATCTTGCTAAGAAATATATCCAATCATCCTAAAATAATCCAACAATTTTATTCCCAATCTTGTTATAAAATATTTATCAATTTAATTTATTCAAACATCATAATTGATGTAGGAACATCCCTGGTTGTAAATAAATCATGTATCAACTAAAAACATATTTTTTTTTGCATTTAACTCTAAAGTAGTTACAACATTTCATTTTTCATTTCACCACAATATAATTTCTCAGCTCACAGAGTAGTATATAGCATCTACACGAGGTTATCTACATCATATCCAAATTTCAATAAGTTTGCATTCATTTACAAAAAGTTATTGTTCTCAAAATTTTACTATTAATTCATAGTTTGAGCATTCAAGGCACACCTAGTGTAGAATTCATAGCCTGGAGCTATTCTAGAGTGCACAAATCTTAATGCGACATCTTACAAGAATTTTGGGTCCAATGGGATCTATCTTGGAGATTCGTAATACGTTTCATTTCACAAAGGATTACCTTTCATGTATTAAGGTTGACCTACACACTTAATCATTCATGAGGGTTTGTAACTTTTGAGGCTAATTTGGACCATAACTGGAGTTAGAGAGTCATATTTAACATCATTTTTAATTCATTTTAATGAGCCATTAGTATATTTAGTGATTAGATTTACGATTAGAGTTCAAATACTTTAGATATTCAGATTTGGCTGGCAAATAATACCTTAGTGTTAGTTGTAATGTTGTAATGCCCTGTGGTAGGATTGTGAGCCCTGATTAGCTATCATATGAACCATGTAAGAGTTCCATTTATTGAATGAATGAAATTTCGTGTTTTTTGATCATTTTCTTGTGTTATTTCCACTATGTTGACTCTAAGTTGCATGGTTAGATAGTCCCTTTTCGACCCTCCATTCGTGACTAGTCTTCTTGTGTTATTTGGACCTTCACCAAGGAATGTCATTGACTAGTCTTCTTTGCAATAATGTGATAAACTGCATTATGACAAAGAGGGGCAACATGTAGACACATAAAACTAACCTAGGGCTGTGAACTCAATTTTCTCATTAATTCCTCTAAGCATAATTTGATTATGTCCCTCTGTCCAATTTCAACTATTAATTAAATAATGATCAATTATTTAATTAATTCACCTCTCTTATTCTTCTTGACTATTTAAATAAATCATACTTTATTTAAATACGCTACTAATGTTTCAGGTCCTCTTTAAATTAAATAAATTATTAAATTTATTTAATTAATCCATTATTTCCCTCTTGATTATTTAAATAAATAAATTTTATTTAAATATGTCTCTAATATTAACATCTTCTCATAATTAAACAAATCCCCCATAATTTATTTAATTATTAACCCACTTCTTCTACAATTAAATAATTTAGAATTAATTATTTAATTGTCTCATTTAATTCTTTTCCAAATTTAAATAAAATTATTTATTTGAATTTCCCTCTTTTCAAGTAAATAATTTAATTATTATTTACTATCACGACTCCACCATTTTGAATTAAATTAATATTAAATTCAAAATAGCATTTCCCTCCACAAATTAAGTAATTTCTAAAATTACTTGAGTTTCTAACTCATTCTTTTTTTGTGCCAAATCTTCTCTCTTTGTCACACATATTCTCATTCCTTGATTTAATTTCTTAAATTAAATCTTGTCCACACATTTTTAATTTCACCTTAAAGTTTCCCTAACGCTAATTGTGGGTTGTTATTTTCAATCTTGACCAGATAATTACAGTGAAAAAGTATTTGCATCTGAAGAACAATATGATCTGAAGACATTTACTAAGGACCATCTATTTCATGTCCTGACTACATTCGAAATGAGAAAATTTGCAAGAGATAAAGAGAACACTGAAACAACCTTTAAAGCAATGAAGATAGAAGATTACTTGGATGATGAAGATTCATAATATTTGGAAGCAAATTTCACAAGGAGATTGAAGAAAGGTACTGGTAAATACAAACATAAGTTTCCCTTTAAGTGTTTCAGTCATGGAAATATTGGTCATTATGCATCAAGATGTCCTAATAGAGCTAAACAAAAGAAGAAAAAAGATAATAACAATAATTACAAGGATAAAAAGGATAGGAAGTTCAAGAAGTTGTATTATGTTAAGGAAGATGCAGGAATTTTTCATGATGAATCTGACCTTGAGGAAGATAAAGATGAATGTTTATTTCTAGCCTTGGAAAATAAAGTTGTACCTACTAACCATGGAAGATGTGCAAAAGAATCTGGTCTAGAGAATAAGAAGGATGAATCAGAATGTTTTTTGGTAACTAATTTTCATGCCAGACGGGATGAAGACTTTTGGGTAATTGATAGTGGATGTTCAATTCATATGACTAGAGATAAGAGTAAGTTTAATAAACTTGAGAAGTATGATGGAGGAATAGTTATGTTTGGAGATGATTTTGGTGCTAAGATTGTTGGTAAAGGAACAATTAGCTTTGATGGAAAACACAATACTGACAATTTTTATTATGTAAGGGGTTTAAGGCATAATCTCTTAAGTTTTGGACAAATTTGCAGCAAATTTTTTAAGCTTGTGTTCCAAGATAACACTTGTGAGATCAGAAAAGGATATGGAACTATGGCTGCAGCTGGAAGAAAAACTCATGGAAATATCTATCAACTTAAGGGTGGAAATGCATAGTGTTTTGTTTCTCATATTAATGAGAGTAGGCTCTGGTATTAGAGGATGGTACATGTGAATTTTCACAATCTGGTTAGGATCAATTCTAGGGAAGTTGTCAGAAATCTTCCTATAATCACAAAGCCTTCAGATTCAATCAGCAGAAGTTATCAAATAGGAAAACAAACAAGAAACAATTGTAAAGGAAATGATCAATCTTCTACCAGAATGTTAGAATTAATCCATACAGGCCTTTGTGGTCCTACAAGAGCAAGAATCCTAGGTGGTGATGGGTACTTTATGCTCTTGATTGATGATTACTCTAGGATGATTGGGGTTACATTTCTTAGAGAAAAATCTCGGGCTCTTGATAAATTCAAATTATTCAAGGCCAGAGTAGAAAATGAGGCAAAATTGAAAATCAAATGCTTAATATCTAATAGAGGTGGAGAATATACATCTGCCAGGTTCAATGCATTTTGTGAAGAACATGGCATAAAAAGACATTATTTTGCTCCTAGAACCCCTCAATAGAATGGAGATGTGGAAAAAAAGAACCAGATTGTTCAAGAGGTTTTCAAAACTATGATGAAAGAAGCCAATGTTCCTCATGTGTATTCGAGACAAGTAATCCACATTACTATCTACATTCTTAACATAGTTCAAATCAAAGGTAACATCAATAAGACCCCTTATGAGTTATGGACTAATAAGACTCCTACTGTAAAATAATTTAAGGTATTTGGAAGTAGATGTTATATTAGAAGAGATGAAGAAAATCTTGTAAAGTTTGATGCTAGATGTGATGAATGAATTTTCCTTGGCTATTCAAATAACAAAAAGGCTTATAGATGTTTTAATAAGAGATTGAGGAAAGTAATTAAAAGTAGCAATGTAAAGGTTGATGAAGCTATGTACAGACCAATGGAAATAACTGAAGTTGAACCCGATGATCCAATTTGTGTGCAAATACAATAAGATGAGAAGGAAGAGAAAGAACAAAGTGATGAACATGAAGAAACTTTGAAACCTACACCTAAGTCCTAATGTTCAAAAAATTCATCGAGAGGAACAAATAATTGGAGAAAAAAGTGGAGTGAAGACAAGAAGCAAAGTGGTTGAGGTAAATTTGTGTTTACTTTCTAAGATAGAACCTAAGACTATGAGTGAAGCATCTAATGATGAAAGTTGGGTTAAAGCGATGAAAGAGGAACTGCAGTAGGTAAAGAAGAATGAGACATGTAAACTAGTCCCTAGACCTGCAAAAAAGAATATAATTGGTTATAAATGGGTATTCAAAAACAAGTTGAATGAAGATGGTGAAGTGGTAAGAAATAAATCAATACTTGTATGTAAAGGATATTCATAGGTTGAAGGAATAGATTTTGAATAAACCTTTGCACTCATGGCAAGAATGGAATTCATTCAAATGTTCTTGGAATTTTCAGCTCATAAAGACTTCAAAGTATATCAAATGGATGTCAAGTCTATATTTTTGAATGGAGAACTGGAAGAAGAATTATATATGGAGAAACCAAAATACTTTCAATTGTCAGATAGACCAAACATGGTGTGTAAATTAAAGAAGGAACTATATGGACTGAAGAAAGCTACCAGAGTTTGGTATGCTAGATTAGATAGATACTTGACAAAGTAGGGATTCACCAAAGGGTCTACAGATAGCAATCTTTACTTCAAAGTTGAGAAAGACAAGATACTGATAGTTGTGGTGTATGTTGATGAAATCATCTTTGGTGGAAATGAAGGTATGTGTAAGATGTTTGTTGAAGAGATGCAGAAAGAATTTGAAATTCCTATGATTAGTGAATTGAATTTATTCCTTGGACTCCAAGTAAATGAAACTAACAAAGGGATATTCATTTCACAATCCAAGTATGTTAAGGAATTGTTAAAGAAGTTTGGAATGGATGACCAAACCGGTTTGTGCCCCTATGGTAAGTGGATGTAAGCTGAGTAAGGATGACAAATCTACTAAAGTCGATTAGTTTATAAACAAATCCATGATTGGTGGACTGTTGTATCTTACTACTACTAGACTTGATATCATGCATGTAGTATTTTTAGTTGCAATATTTCAAGTAGAACCTAAGGAAGCACATGTTAAAAATGTGAAGAGGATATTCAGATATCTTAAAGGAACTCCAGACTATGGATTATGGTATCTAAAGGACAATGATTTCACTTTGAATTCCTAAACTAATGCAGGTTGGGATGGTTGTGTAGATGACTAAAAGAGCACAAGTGGCAGTGCATTCTTCCTTGGAGGAAAATTCATTTCATGGTTGAGCAAGAAACAAGATTCAATTTCTTTATCCACTATAGAAACAAAGTATATTGCAGCAGCATCCTACTGTACAAAGGTCCTTTGGATGAAGCAAAAATTGATGGGTATAGGTATGGTAAGTGAAGAACCTATCTCTATATTTTGTGACAATACAAGTTCTATAAACATTTCAAAGAATCCAGTGATGCATTCTAGAACAGAGCATATATCTATCAAGTATCACTTCTTGAGGGAGAAGGTATTGAGGAATGAAGTTAGACTTGAATATGTACCTACCATACAACAAGTTGCATACATATTCACTAAGGCCCTTTCGAAGGATACTTTTGAGTATCTTAGAGGGAAGCTAGGCAATCCTGCCCCTCCTTCTTTGAACTAAGTACACATTGAGGTGCATTAGTCCAATGGATTCATAGGGGGAGTAGTGAAGTGCATTGTTGAAGTATGTGATGTGGGTGTACTCCTTAGGGGGAGTGAACAAATCTTTATATGGAAAGTATTTCCTTTTTCATTAATGTCAAAGGGGCAGAGAGAATCATGTAAAATGTTTATGCTTGGTAGGTTGTCACTTTAGAAAATCATGTATGTTGTCTTTGACATTTTTTCACATCATGTGCTACCATCAATGACAAAGGGGGAGATTTTTGCAAGTATGGATGTGTTTGGTGGTGCTTTCATTGATGTCAACATAGTTCAGGTTGAGTAAGTTGTGTATTTGCCAAGTGCTTTTGAGAAAATTTGAGAAATAATGAAAGAAAAATTAAAAATATGTTTTGAGTGTGCTCTGGTATTGTGCTCCTCATTTGTTCTATGTTGATCATATTCCTATTCAGATCTATATTCATGTTCATAATATTTAATGGATCGTATATCTTGAGTTTCAGCTTTTTGTTTGATGGAGACTAGAAGATATGTTCACCAATTTGTGAACTAGTTTTCTAGAACTATTTATTTGAGGACTAGGAGAAATGTTTTCGCTCCGTACTCTTTTGATATTTGGTTTCAAATCTTGCAAATTTGGGAAATGACTCTTTATGATGGTTTCTATGTTCTAACAAATTTTCTTGTGGTTTGGTGCTCTGAAAGACCTACTCTATAGCTCCTATATTTTTACTGGTTGGTCTGGTTTCACTAGTGAAGAGTTCTCTAAAAATGAAGTCAGTTTTAATTATTGCGGATGTACCTAAGGCATTCCTAGAGATGGTGAAATGACTGATGAAGCATGTTGAGTGATCCACATGTGATTAGCTTGTTGGAGATGCATACACTTCAAAGATCATTGGTGTTTTTGTGAGGTTTGGCTGACTTGGTGTTTACACGTTACATTTGGCTTTTGCATCGATTTGAGAAAGCATGTTTGAGTTTCAAAATATTTTTTGGGTCCTAAATTAAATATGTAATTGGTCCTCTCTAATTCTTTTCCACCACGGGAATGTTGAGTGGCCGACCTATTTTGAATTTTTTAAATGAAATTGTATAGACAAACTTGGAGAATGTTCCTGAGGTTGAAGATGGTATAAAATAAAATCAATTTGTAGAGAATTTGATATCCATCCATCCAAAAATTGAACAAGTGAATGAAGTGTGCGAACAAGTGCAAAAAGAAGAGAGTGGAAGAGTGAATTAAGGAAACAGTATTTTAAGGTGTTAGATTCCTAAAAGGAGTGAGCTGATGGAATCTACAATCTTATGATCAGGTTGTGAATGTGTGGAACCCTAGTGGTGGATCTTCATTTATATATTTTTATTTTTTTGTAGGAAATGAGACTCCTTTCTAGATAGTGAGTCCTTCTCAAGGCAGTGAGCCCTTAATCTGGGTAGTGAGCCCTTGGTAGTGATCCTTTGTATCCACTATTGCATTCTACTATATTGTGAGTTAATTGTCACCGTGGTTTTTCCCTCATTGTGTTTTCTAGGTAAATCTAGTGTCTCTAGTGTTTTCTTTGTATTATTTGCATTTCATGTTTACACTTAATAATAGATTGAAGTTAAGGTGAAAAGATTAATTTTACAAGTAAAGAGATTTGATAAAACTGATTCATCCCACCCTCTCAGTTGTCTTGTGCATTTCAACAAAAATGACAATGAAAATAAGCTAAAATGTGATGAAAATGGGTCTAAATAAGTGATAGCTATGAGGAAAAATGCCTATAATAAACTTGCATCATATTGTGGATCCATATTGTGTAGAGAAAGCCTCTACTTATAGGATTAAAGGGTTGAAGATTGAGGGAAATTGGTGAATGTGGGACTAAATGGGAGTCAATAGAATTGTGAGACTTGTCACAAGGCTAATGGGTGGAGGTGGAGCACATTTTGGGGAATGTGTGGAGTTAAGGCATGGTAGATGGATTTGTAAGAGGATATAAGAGAATTGAATGAAAATAATTGAGATGTAAGAGGGACAAGATGACCTATAAGTGCAATTAAATTCCTTTGTAAGAGATATTTATGAATTTGTAAGAGGCTTTAAAAGCCATTTGGAGGGAAATTGAATGAAGGGGTGGTTGGGAGGAATATTCTTAGGGATATGCCATTGTGAGGAAATAGGGTATTTAGTTAATTAGAATAAATTATTTTCATGTGCAACTTGCTTAATTGACCATGGGTTGATTTAACTTTGGTGAAGTTAAAAGCTAGAGAAATTGGTAATGGGGATTAGAGTGATTAGGGTTAATTAATTCAGAATTAATCAACTTGAGCGGGTTAGGGGATTTATGACATTTAATTAAATAGTTTGATTTATTTAATCAAATGAGAGGACTTAAGGGATTTCATTAAATGATTTCATTTTAACTAAATAGGATGAACATTACTGAGAAGAAAGTGAATTAATCCAATAAAGTTAATTATTTGACTAATAATAGAAGTTGATGAATTTAACTAAATAATAAAGATTATTTAGTTAATTGGTTAGGTAGAAATGATTTAGGAGGAATTGATGTTAATTGATTAGAATCATATGCATAATACCAATCAACACTTTTGAGTGTACATTTTTCCCCTCTTTGAAGTGAGGTACCTACTACATTGGTTCAAAGAATAACACCATCGAGATTAAAAAATTTAAAAAAACTTATTTTTTGGGTGCCCCACTATTGCCCCAATGCAAGGAATTATGCTGCTACACTGCCCCCTTGAGAGATCGGGCAAAAATTTCCAATTTTGCGTCGGGCTCATGAAAAAGATTCAATAATGGTTCTGGTGTAGATAAATAGCCTACAAGACATTAAAATGGGCTCAATATGGTGAAAACTGGTTAAAATAGATTTCATTGCTCACAAATCGGATGAACGGGCTTAAAAACCCTAATTTTTTAGCTTAAATAGGAGGGTTAACATCATTTTCTATTCATTTATACACTTTTCCTTCTAGAATTCTTGTGATTTTTCTTTGAGGTGCTGATAGAATGGTTTCTTGTGCACTTCCCAAACATCGTATAGAGTGCATTCATGACTTCCAATGGGTGCCAAACGTAGGACCCTCGATACACAAATTGAAACTTTCATCATTTTTCATGTTTTTGATGTATTTATTAGGGTCCAAGTAGGTCAGCCAAAAGTGGCTATGTAGGGCATTACTTATGCTTCTGTCGACATTGCTTTTGTCCATCTAGTGTCACCTTTGTGGTATAGCATCGTGTGGCGTAGTTAGGGTCAAGGGTCACATTTTAAATGTCGACCCACCTTTGTGATGAAGTTTCATGTGACCCAAGGTGGGTAGAGCACCATAGAAAAAATTCAATTTTCCTTTGCGATGGAGCATTGTGTGAGCCTAGGTGATTAGATTGCCACCCAAGAATGTCGATTCACCTTTTTCATGGGGTGTTGCTTTTGAATATGGTGTCACTTTTGTAAAATGCAAAGAAACACCTTTGCAATACCGACTCGGCTTTACAATTTAGGGTTTTTTTAATTTTCTCAATTTACATCATTTCGTTAAATTTTTTATGTCGTGCACATTTTGAGTATAGGAGGTCCTTCGTCTGCTCCATTCTAAGGAGCATAGTTGCATGATATTGCATCGAGTGAGGTACTTGATAGATGACACACTATTTTTTCTTAGCATGATTGGGTTTAGCCATGTAGTGCAAATATCAGTGATATGCACACACCTAACCATGATGATAGTGCTTGTGGATTGGTGGTGGAGTGAGAGTTTATCCTTTAATTTATCAATTGGAGAGGCCATGATTAATCTTAAGGATATATGGTGGATCCTATGGATTCCCATCCATGGCAAGTGGATCATTTATGATGTTTAGGTTGGTGGAAATGCTATGCTTCAAGTGCTTGGGGTTGATCAGTACATGATAGATAGTGGGCAGATTGATCTACATCAATGTGAGGGGATAGCCCTAGACTTCAAACTATTCGTTGGTGCATTGATTTTGGGAGTCCTCATTCCTAACATGCGAGAGAGAGGTTGCAACATTAGATGGGGCATAGTTTGGTCCTGCATGATGGAGGAGATGATAGTTTATCCCTGGGGTCAAGTTATCCTTGCCTCATTATATCATGACATGCACCAAGTGGCATATTACAAGGCCCATAGCATTAGAACTAGAGTGACATTACTCCACATCTGGGCTTATGAGCACATAGAAGTTTTATAGCCTATTGTCACACTTTTCCATATAGATCATGACGAGCCTATAGTGTATAGATATGGGGGTATGACTACCCTTCACTATAAAGACATCACAGGTATCCTACACTGGAGGTGAGTTATTGATGAGATGATAGTCTTTAGGTGGATGCCTTGGATCCATGCTAGTAGATGGAATGATGACGATGAGAATTTGTTCTACTGCAACTAGACTAGGTACATGTAGGGGTAGGATCACTTAATGATTGACCACTACCTTCCTAAAAAATTAGATTGTTAGTTTGGAGAGTTGTAGGATGCACCTGATGATGCCTATAGAGCCATTTTTGCTAGGAGATCATGAGAGTTTTCTTGGGGATAGACGATCTAGCCCCAAGCTTCTATAGATGAGTTCAAATAGTTGGTGATGTAGTTGCGGCTATACTTTGATGGTCCTTAGGATTTTGGGACTACATAGGCATGTGATGCATACTTTTAGGCACACTCCTAGATCAAACTTACACTGTCGATTGTTTCGCAATAGGTAGGGGATGAGTGAGAGTTCCTCAGATTGGTCAAGATTAGCAGTAGCCGCCACAAGTGCCACCAAAAGGACAAGATGGGTAGGATGGAGAGGTGCCACTCATACAATTGGTGGATCAAAGACCACCACAATAGCCACCACAAGGTCCTCTACCAGGTCCACCGTCAGGTTTCGATCCATTGGACATTCAAATAGCAACCTTGCAGGCACATGTACAATTATTGAAAGGGCAGTTATGACAAGCTATAACATAGATATAGGTCTTGAAAGAAGAGAGGGACCAGGTGAGGGAGGAGGCATCATAGTAGAGACATATGAATAAGATGCCAACCTCAGCCAGGCATAGGAGACAAGGCACCAATTGTAGTTAGAGGATGCAACATAGTAGGAACAGGGGTAGCCAATGGTCCCTACACATATGTATGGGACATATATGTAGGAGGTTTCTTATTATAGGATGTTGTACTACTAAGAATTCCCTCAGGAGTGGTCAGAGCCAGTTTTTTCACATGAGCTAAGTAGCACCGAGTAGGTCCTATGGAGGACCATTATATAGAAGACAAGCTTCAGGTTCGCATTGTAGTGATCTCAGAGCCAAGGGAACTCTGGGTATTAGTACTAATATTTTTTTTTTGGATGTACAACCTAATTATGTGATGTATATACATTCATTGGATGAGTTTTGATAGCCTCATGCATATTCTTTTCTATGACATTACACACCCGATTCTGATTGTACCATGACATTCAACATTTTTTATATATATGGCATGGCTCCGATGTGACATTATATGATGTGATGCTATTTAATTTTATGCTTGATGGATACGTGGATGCATATGATATGTATGGATGTGACATGATTATTCTATGATGTATACGATGTTAAGGATGTATGATATGGATGCATATATGATGTATGGTTTATTTTTCTTTTTCAGTATCTTTTCTATCTGACATATGATGATGTAAGATGTATGTATGGATGCATTTATATATTAATGAATGTGATGTATGGATAAAATATCTCTATTATGATGATAATGCAAGATGTTATTTGTAAGATGCTTAGAATAACAAGTCTATATTATGCTAAAGAGCTTAAATAATGATACAAATGCTAAATGGGATAGACAATGATGTTAAGAATAACAAATCTATATTATCCTAAACACCCTATATGATGATGCAATTGATGGATGATGTTCCTATTATGCCTTGCATAACCACCCCATCTTTTGCCTTGGTCAAAATGGGTCCCCCTTTGTTATTTTTGTACTTAGTTGTTTTTGAAACAAAGTTTGGAGTCTAGTTTTGCCAATACTTTGTTTTTCTTTGGTTTCTCTGTTGGAATCGGAACCGGAACTAGATCGGGTTCTAAAAGTTCTTTTGAGGCTTGTTTTTGGTTCTATCCCGACAGTCTTTTCTTTACCTTTGTTTTTGGTCTTTAGCGGAAGCGGAGCTGGAGTGGGAATTGCGATGGTTGTTATCAAAATTTGCAAGTTCACAATTAGTTCCGATCCCACCTCCACTATTTTTATTTTTTGCTTTGTCTCGGTTTTGTGCTTTGTTTTATTAGGTTGGTCTTTTACTGAACTTTTTGTATTTATTTTTGTTTTTTTTTTAATTGTCGGATGCGGAGCCGGAATGGGTATGAGGTTAAGAAATTTTATAAATTTAAGATCCTATTTCCATTTTAGTTCTTCCCCTGCCCTTTTGTCATTGACTTTTTGACTGAAGTTGCACTGTAGACCACTGTTCATTCTCTTACAGTTTCGACTCTACCTTTACTGCATTTTAATGCATTAATGGTGGTTGTCAGTGTAGGTAGAAATTCACATATTGACCTTTATTAAGGGTTAAAGCCAATCATTATTGTTATTATTACAAGTCTAAGAGCACGAAGAGCAATAGCAGAGTTCGTTTGAGCAAATATATCGAGATAGAGAAGGGATATTATGTGCGAATCAATTCAAAAAGTTAGCTTGGGTTTGTTTGCATTTTAGGTAGGTCTTTTATCTTTGTTGTTCATCGTTTATTTGCAGTTATGTTCATTGTGTTTTGCTTTATATCTACTTGTGTGTTCAATCATTATGTTTTAAAGCAATTCTATGATCATCGATGCGATTCAATGAGCAGGTTCTTGTTTTGGTCTTGTTTGTTTTACTTTAAATCTTTGTTTTCTTGTTTTATCGTGTCGCTTCTTTCTATTTTTAGGGCACCATTGCTTTCATGTCTTAATCGTGATTGTGTTGTCTCTGTTTTTGGTTTGCAGTGAGTTAGATTTAGGTTTTAGGTTTTAAATGTTCACTAGTTAGATTAGAAGTTACAGTGAGGTAGATTAGAGATTTTACAGTGAGTTAGGGTAGATTAGATTTATTGTTTAAATTAGGGTTTCGTCGTCTAGTAGAAGGGTAGGGTTTACACCCATGCACTAGTTTTTATTGGGTTTGTTACATTAGGATTTCATTGGTCTCTGTAATTACTTTAATAAGATTTAAATAATGGCCCTAAAATGCAATTGTTCCCCACGGTCATATGAGGGTAGAGTTTTAAAGCTCCTTTGCCATTTTATAGTGACCTAGGTCTTAATCATGAAATTGTGTTGAAAATGAATAAAGTATTTGATGATGTCATGATTAGCATAGGCGGAGGCGGGATTGGAATGGATTATGGACCTAAGAGTTTTGTTTTACAAAGGTCATCAATTCCATTTCTATCCCGTTTTTGATTCTGAGTTCTAAAAGGTTTCCTTGAAGAATATGATAACTGGCAGAGCAAGGATCAGAACTGATCTTGAACTTAAGAATTTTATTTATGAAGGTTATCTATTCCGTTCTCATCCCGTTTCCAGCTCTGCGTATAATGGGAAAGTCTTTCTGCAAAGTAACAATGACCAAATCAGAGGCGGAGGCGGAGTGGAAATAGAATATGAAAAATGAGAATTCGAAGAAAACCAAATCCCTTTTTCATTTCGATCCCGGTTCCGATAATCTCCCCGATTCTGACTCCAAGCCCGTTTGTTATTAGGTGAAGTTTCTATATCGGTTTTTGCTCTGAGTCCACCAATTTTGTAAAAGAGATTGTTTTGAGCTTCTGTCTGGTTCCGACTCCAGTATATGTGTAACAGGTATGTTTTAAAAGCATGTTTTATGATGATATCTAAAGATCTAATTAGAGGTTTTCTTGCAAGAGAATTGAGAGATGTCAAGAACATCAAGAGAGGTTGTTCGAAGGAATCAACCAGCTGGAACATCAAAGACAACACCAAAAATAAAGAAGGTGAAACCAGAATAGCTACCTTATACATCGAGGTATGATCATAGGAATCCGGTGGTGAAAGTGAGCAAGGTGGAATCAGACTGGTCAGATATCACATATACTAATCTAGGCCAGTATAGCTTTGAAGAATTATATGAAGAGACCTTTGCAGAATGAGAAAACTTGACAGGGAGAACACAAAGGATTGTTGATTCCGATCTTGCACATATCACTGTGTTTCCTTTATTAGTCCAGTGTCCAAAATAATGTGATTATAGATCTTATTCCACAAATGTTCCAAAGCATATTTAATGTTCCTGATCCCAATAATTTGGTGCAGCTAACTGAAGCAAAGGCATTGGAGAAATATAGCAAGCATAAAGACTCCAATAAGTCTCACTTAAACAAAAAGTGGTTAAGTACGGAGAAGAAATCTTTAAGCAAGCTGGCGGACTAGCCAAAGAGGGAAGATTTCAAGAAGGAAATATCTGATTTGATATTAATGCTATCCAGAGTGTTTGGGAAGAGGGATGCCTTCCACTTCAAGGAATGGATGTTTCATTTTATTCAAGTAATCTTTCAGGGTGATTACCAGTTTGATTGGTCAATGATTGTTTCTGATGTCATACATGATCAGCTCACAAGGGTTAGATAGACTTAATCTTTCTTCATGACATTTTACATTGTATATGTAGCAGCAAGGTTGGGGATTTTCCCAGGATTAAATAGATTAGGTATAATGGGAGCCTTGGATGGACAAAAGAAAGTATGGGAACACTATGATCAATTATCTCTTCAAGTTGCTGAGACTCATTTTAGAAGAGTCAATGATGCATTTTTATGTGTGATTATCAATTAGTTGAGTGGAGATGCAGGATACAGGTTAAGTCAAGAAGCTATGGCTTTTATTGCTGAATGGGGAATTTGGTACATCCAATACCCCAAATTTATATACTTCAGATTGTTTGGTTTTGAAGGTCATCCCCATTTGCTTCCAAGATGCTGCAGTAACAGAATAGTGCTTATGGAGTTTATGTATCAGGCCATTGGAGTTAATGCTAGGTTTGGGATCAAGCACAAGACAAGATGCCATAAATTTCCCATGACACTGGGTGAATATAATTGTCAACATTTGAAGGGAGCAAAGGTGGTTTGTAATGAGTTGATACAATTGAAATTGGGATTGTATACAACTCGTAAGTATTTTGATCCAAGGGAGAAAATGCATGCTTTGTTACCTTCAGTGTTCACTAAACACTTTAATTTGTTAGAGGACTTTTGGTGTGATAGGCAGGATGATTATGACTTGAGGAAGAAGAATTATGAGAGATTATGAGTCTCACTCATGTCAGAGCTTGGTATTAAAGAAAATATTCTTGACACTTTGGTGGATGATGGAATTGTATTAGATCCCTCATATGAAGCTTTGAACATTGGCACCAAAAACTTAGATCCAATAGACTGGAATGAGGAAGAAACAATTGATATTAAGAAAATTGGAAGAATAGTTTTGGATAGAAGTGTACAATGGTTGATGATGAAAGCTCGAGCTCCTCAAGGACTAGTCCTTAAGAAGGGTAAAGGATACAAGAGGATTAAAAGAAAGACACCTTCCAAGGAACCATTAGAATTCTTTCCTCCAAATGTTGAAGAAATAGAGCTTGAGGTAGTTGAAGAAGAAGAAGAGACACCAGAGGGAGATGTTCCAATTGGATCTATTGTTTCTACACCCACATTGGGTGAGTCATCCACACAAGCCCCACTCACAAGAAAGAAAAGTAAAGAAGTTCAAGAAGGAGTACTTCATGCCATGGTTGAAGCTGCTAAAGGAAAAGAAGTGGAGGAAGAATTTGTAGAAATTGAGATAGATTCAGATGAGACTTTGTTAGAAATAGATTTGCAAGAAAACATGCCTTTAGGGCATACTATTGAGCAGATTCTGACACAAGAAGAGCAATGGAAACAGTTTGAAGATGCTACAAAAGAGTGATGCAAGGGCTGCAGCGGAGAAGGAAAAGGAAATGGAGGCAAAGTTACAAGTTGATGCTCTACTTCAATAGCAGCAATTAAAGGAAAAACAAATTGAAACAAGGACAACAACTAATGAAATAAAGAAGTACATGAGGCAACGAGAGCATGAGATAAAGGTCAAAGCAGAAAATGACAAGTTAGAATTGATACAGAAGATCCATGATCTTGAGGAGGAGAAAGCAAGAAATTGAAGGGAAAAGGAAGCCCTGGTTGCTAGATTGAAGCTTGCAGAGGAAGCTCGACAGAAAGAACAAGAAGCAGAAGCTCTAAGAAAGGAAAGAGATGCTAAAGAGATAATAAAGAAATATCAAGCTAAAGAAGAAAGGGAAAAGGCAGAGAAGGTCATAGCCTTAGAAATGGAAAGGATAGAAAAGGAAGAATCAGAAAAGATAAGGAAAGAAAAAGAGGCCGAAGAGCTAATTAGGAAGCAAAAGGAAGATGTCGAAGCTACAAAACTTAAAGCTTTAGAAGTAGAACAATTAGGAAGGGAGACTCTAGAAAGAGAGGCCTTAGAAAAAGAGCTAATTAGGAAGCAAAAGGAAGAAGATGTTGAAGCTGCAAAACTTAAAGCTTTGGAGGTAGACGGTTGGAAAGAGAGGCCTTGGAAAAAGAGAAATTAGAGAAGGATCAGATGGAACAACAAGATAGAGAAGAGGCTGAGAAGTTGGTGCAAATGCATGTGCTGCAGGAGCAAGAAGAGAAAGCAAAGGG
The DNA here is from genome assembly GCA_007115665.2 of Sequoiadendron giganteum. Classification (NCBI taxonomy): domain Eukaryota; kingdom Viridiplantae; phylum Streptophyta; class Pinopsida; order Cupressales; family Cupressaceae; genus Sequoiadendron; species Sequoiadendron giganteum. Next base: position 751,333,982 of record CM021102.1, on the reverse strand, counting down.
TGATTCTCAACTTGAGGTAAATATTTAGCCACCCTGTACAGTTGTTGCTTCCTCTTTCGTGATGATGATTGCTCCTAGTGCTCTTGTATGGTTGAAGTTAGACTTGCAGAAGAGAGCTAGAAAACCTCCTCAACCTCTCAATTGGAAAGACATGATGAAGGAAATTGAACAAGAAAGGCCTAAGAAGATGGCTAAAGTCTTACATTCTACTAGACTTATAGATAAAGGAGAGATAGTTGTTGAATGTGCCATGCCTATGACAGAAAAGGAGGTACGAGATATGCAACTAACAGACTATCAATTGAGTACGGTTAATTTGGGAAGACCCACTAGAAATCAACAAATGAATCTGATTGATGTGGTGGCTTCAACAACTAAATCAAGAATGATGAAGGAAAAACAAAAGAAAGATGAGCTTAAGGCTCAATTGGATCAATTACATTCATTCTTGAAGAGTGTCTCCTCTCCAAGGTCACAACAAGTTGTAGCCATTGAGATTCTTGTTTTGTTAAACAAAAAGGAGGTAGATGATTTGGTGCAAGTTAGAGGTAAGGCGGAGATGGTAGATAAATGGATAGACAAATTGAACCACAAGGTAGGTGAGGTTTTAACAAAAGGGTTTGAGGCCTACAAAGAAGCAGAGGGAGTAATAAAAGAGATGCATTAATACATTGAGGCATCAAAAAAACAAGAAGAAGAGTATAAGGAGTATAGTGAAAGGTTAGAAAAGATAAATACATTGCCTCTAACTACTCTTCTAGAACAATCTATACTTGAAGATGATAACAAAGACTTTATAGAAAAGACTTCTCGCATACCAAGTTTAGAACTGACTTTTTGGGCAAACACAAGGATGAGATTCAGGAAGCAGTTAATAAGTTGATGGAGCAGTTGGAAGAGTTGGAAGTGGTCATGGCCATAATTGTAGATGTGAATGTAATGACAAAAGATGGCATGCCTATGAGGCAGGTTAGACAGAAATGGAATGAAAGATTCCAAGGACTCATGTAGGAGAAAGATGATGGAGGAGACTTGGTGATAGATCAACTTGTAGAAGTCAAAGAAGAAATAAAAGTTGCAGGGAGAGAATTGATCAAGGTTAAAAGTATGAAAGAGTTTGTTGTAGTTGAGTGGGATCGGATCAAATTTGAAGATGACTGGATTGATGGGCCAGATATGGATATGCTACAACAAGTCTTCACCAGTTTTCATGAGTTCATGGCGGATCCAACTTCGCATGCATGATGTTAACTTTCCTTGCATGTTGCATGCATGCAACACTGACAGTCTTGGGGGGGCGCATGACTTCTTTTCTTTTCTTCTATCTTCTATTTTTAGTTAAGACTAAATGTTCAAATGTAAGAACTCGAGATCAGATTGATCTGAGTTTCCAAGAGACTCTAGTTCCTAAAAGGGTGGATAACCTAAAATTAGAAGTAGAGTTTGAAATTTTGTATACCTATAAATACTAGATGGGTATCATATTGTAAAGGTTGGCGAATTGAGAACTGGATTGGCTTACCTAATGCTAAGAGATAGAATTTCATAGAGTTTTTGCAGATATACATTGTACTTAATCTTTTATAGTTAATAGAATTATAGGTTTACTCAAAATATGGTGTTTGGAATTAAATTGTTTGTTTGATAAGGCTGATAAGTTATGATCTATCTGTATGCAGTGATTGTGCTGAACATAAGAGTTTCTTGAATGATGAAAGTCATTTGAAGGAATCAGATTTAAGGATCATCTTATTAGATTGTCATTGAGTTGAAGTTATTAAAAGTATGTTGATCTATAATTTTGATGATGAATGAATGTGTGTTTCTTTGAAAATCCTTGAAATATTTGTGAAGAGTAATTGTGAAGTTAGTTAAGCACCTAAAATGTATGTAGTGGTATAGATTATGCTATAGACTGTATCATGTTATGGTTGTTATGATCTGTTAGGAAACATTCATCGTTGAAGGTATATGTCCAGATACTAGATAAATTTGGTTCATATTTACTGGTTACCCCTTTGTTCTATCTTTTTCTTTTATTTAAAACCCATTGATTTACAGGAACTATTTCGATAAAGAGAGCCATAGCTTGAATCGTTTGTTACCAGCACATGCCCCTTGAATATTACAGTTGCATGAACCAATTGAGTGACATCAGACAGTTGAGAACCAACTACCAGGACCTTGGGAGTTAGGCTACTACATGTTGTCTTCCTCTTTCAGGAGAAATAGAGTAGAAATATTCTGTTTTAATGTTGTTTGTGTCATTTTAACCATCAACAGTTCCTTATTATGATAATATGCTATGAGTATGTAGGGTGGGTATGCTAAAATTTTATGAATGTAGGTATATTTTTGTTGAATGTCATGATACCATGTTAGTATGAGGAGAAGATAGAAGAATGAGAGGGATCAACCCTTGATTTTGAGAAGATCTAAAATTCAAATAGGTCCACGAGTCATCAAGACTTTATAAGATATGATGATGATACTTTTCTTATCCAATGATTGGGACACAAATGACACAAGTTTCCTTATGTTTGATAACACACGTAGATACAATGCATCAAGGTATGGGCAACCAAGATGGCATGGTATCTAGTATGATGGACTTGGACTCAAAAAATAGATAAGAGTATCCTTGTTCACACCCAGCATAGGAAACCTTGCTAGGATGTACTTCAAACATTTCAAATGTACCTCAGACCGAAACACAAAAAGGGAAAACCTCCCAATATAATAGTAAATAAGACATTCAAAACATCATCCCTATGTACCTAACAAAGCAAGTATCACCAAGTTTATATTACAAGAATATCCAAGAATCATAGTAGAAAAAAGATAATATTCAATGCCCCATTCCTTTTTCTCTAAATATTTTAGATAGACATCATTGATGGGTCATGGGAATAGGTGCAATAAGATAAATCCTAAGAAAAGATCAAGTAAACAAACAAGGTAATTTTCTTCATACCTATAGACAAGACTAAACTATGGTGTTGTGTGATGTTAATGTCCTTTGTAGGAAAGATATATCTTAGGACATGGTGTTATCAAGTGATTTTAAGACTAATAGGATGATGGGCTACTGATACCAAGAGTTAGCAAACTTGTTGACCTATTGACCTAGAATTAAGACCCTGATGTTTGAGTTCACACATTTTAATTTTCCATACTTATTTTTGATTTTTTTGCTAAAGGTTGAAGATGACTATTGGTTTACTGTGAGTGGATGTTTATTGCAAGTGAATGCTGAAATGGGAAAGGATGATTTTGGGTTTTCTAAATTTTTTGGTATTTTGAAATGTTTTGAGGATGTTTTGGGATTTTAAGATGTTTTACAAATGTTTTGATTTTCAATTTTTTTGATGTTTTGGTTTTTTCTAATATTTTGAGCCTAAACCTAACCTAAGGACCTATCCTAGGGGTCTTGGGGGCTGATCAAATATTATCCTTTCCTATGTTATACACACAGTGACCATGTAGTTTGACTAACACATACCCATTTATTGATGAAGTATGAATAGTGTTGTATTGCCAGTTTATTATGATGGACACCTAAATGACCTATCATAGGGGCCTCGAGGGATTGATCAAACATTATCCTTGCCTACATTATACACACAGAAGCCTCATAGTTCAACATGGTGACTATTTTTTTAACCTTTTCTATTTTTGACCTGTTTTAGGATTTTTGATATGTTTTGGATGTTTTTGGATGTTTTTTGTTTTATGAATGTATTTGTATTTTTTGATGTTTAAGAAATATTTCAAGGATATACATGAATTTTATCCGATGTAGGTATAGGGAATTCCCCCATCGTGATGTGATAGACTACCTTGATATAGGTAGGATAAACCGACCTTTGGAATGTGCCAAGTAGTTCTAGGAGGTAACATGATACTTACACAAGATCAAGCCATAATGCAGATGTAGATGGGTGATGGAAAGGATAGTGGAATGTGATGGGTGAATGCAATGGAAAGTGAGGAAGAACAAGTCAAAGAATCCATGTGTGATGGAAAGTGATTTATTTACACAAGGTGCCTGATTTCCAATTTTTCACCAAGGTACTTTCCCAAAGCACCATCAAAGTGGTTTTCACTAGAGGGTGATTTTTTTCTCTTTACTATTTTGAATCCTTTTTCATATTTTTTTGGATTTTAACATTTTTTTTTGTATTTTGGATTTATACCTTGCAAGCTCAATAATTTTTTTTTTTGATATGGGAGCTATTGATGGGCTCCTACAAAGGCTCACCTTCTAGTATGGAAAACTGATATGCTCCTGATTTGTAGCTGGTCGTGATGATGAAGGGTCCCAACCAATTAGGTTCGAACATGCCCTTGCTATCTAGATTTGGTACATTCTTCTAGTTTTCTTTCAATACAATATCTATAACTTGGAAAGACTAGCTCTATCTTTTTGTTATAAGTCCTTTTGAGATGGTTCTGATAAACTTGCAGGTGGTTCAAAGAAACCATGTGCCACTCATCTAGTAATTCCAGCTCATTCAACCATGACACTTGATACTCTTCATCAATGATAAGATTCTAGAATGATATTCTTAGGGATAGGAGCTCAACCTCAATAGGAAGGATGGCTTCTGATTTGTAGACCAAGGAGAAAGGGGTTGCACCTATAGGTGTGTGGATTTTGGTTTGGTAGGCCCATAGGGTGGGGTTTAACTGTAGGTGCCAGTCACAACCAACTTCATTAACTATTTTCTTTATGAATTTTAGAATGGTCTTATTGGAAGCCCTAGCTTGGTTATTACCTTGGGGGTAATATGGGGTGGAGAAGCAATGTTGGATATTAAATCCTTGTCATAGATCACAAACATCTTGATTTTTGAAGGGTGTTCCATTATCAGAGATAAGGGCTTGTACAACACCATAACGAAAAATGAGATAATTCAGGATGAATTTAGAGATCTACTTCCCTATGATATAGGTCATCGGGATGCCTTCTACCTACTTTTTGAAGTATTATGTGGTGGTGATAATAAACTTGTGTCCATTAGATGAGGTAGGTGTGATTTTCTTAATTAGATCGAGTCCCCACTATGAGAAGGGCCAAGGTGTGATGATTGGTTGGAGCTCCTGAGTTGGTGCATTGATGAAGTCCCCATGTTATTTCCATTGCATACATTTCCTAATATAGTCATGGGCTTCTTTCTCCATAGTAGGTCAGTAGTACCTCATCTTCAACTATTTCTTGGCCAAGGTCATGCCACTAGAGTGTGAACCAAAAATGTCATCATGTCCCTCTATTAAGATAGTCAAATATTCCTCAAGATTAAGGCATCGTAATAGGGTTCCTTCGATACTCCTATAGTAAAAGGTGTCACCTAGGATGATGAAGTGGGATGAGTTTTTAATTAAGGTTTTCTTGAGATTTAGGGTGATTTCAGTGGGGAGGAATCCTATATTTAAGTAGGTGAATATATCATGGTACCAGGGGTCACCTAGACCAATGAATTCACACACAAACTCAGAGTCTGGTACCTCAAAATCCAATATGAGAAGATGGTCTACAATAAATTCCTATTTATGGGCATTCCTTGGGATATCTATCAATGATCCAATTCTGGCCATAGCATTCATTGCTCTATTGTTTTCTCTTGGTATCTGTGTAAATGGTATATCGATGAAGAAATCCTTGAGATCCTCTACTATCCTTTTGTATGGGGTGAGTTTGTCATCCTTATTCTGATATTCATCATTGACTTAATTGATAACTAGTTGTGAATCCCCATACCTTGAGTTCCATGATTTTCCATTGTATTGATATTCAAAGTCCAGTGATAGGAGCTTCATATTATGCAATGTTATTAGTGCAAGGGAAGGATAGTCTGCATGATTTCAAAGTAAAATCCCCTTGTGGTGTGATGAAGAGGATTCCTAATCTTGAACCATGCTATGCGTATGATTCATCAAAGTATACTTTACAATGGTCCATAGCTTTCAGGAGGAAGATTCACTCATCCAGAAACTCTGATACCAATGGGTTCTTTGCATATATGAGAACTTCAACCAATTGATCTACAATTACTTATCCATTAATGGCTTTCCGTTCCACATACTCGATGTCATACTTTTCCAAGATCATGACCCACTTGGCCATCCATCCTATTAGAGCTGCTTTGGATAGAAGATACTTGATGGGATTGATCTTGGCAATGAGCTTAGTCTGATGAGAAAGAATGAAGTGCCTAACTTTTGCAAGGAAAACAATAATGTGAGAAAAGCCTTCTCAATGAAAGTGCATTTGAGCTCATGTCCTGATAGAGCTTTTAAAATTGCTACAAATCTTGGCTGGTTTTGTGAAAAAAATTGTCTGGCTATTACCCTTGTGCTTAGGGTCAAATTTTAGGGTTTAGGGATTTATTTCCCTTTCTTAAAATCTTCACATCTTTTGAACCCTCACATTATTTTTTCATTTTGACCTATTGCTTTGGGTAGCCGGTTACTTAAGTCATCAATTGAGCCTTTTATGTTGTGCATATACTGGCCCCCTTCACCTAGCTTGTCGATCTTTTTCCATGTTGGGACTTAAGTTTAATCCTTTCTTAATGTCAAGTTGATAATTTTTTTATAACTTTAGACCTGCATCTAAGTCTCATCCCTTAAGGGTTGTGCCTCATCTACCTAGTTGGTCCTCTTTTATGTATAACATTTGTGGCATGTGAAATTTTTCTGATTGTTCGATCAATGGATTTGATTCTGGTCATTCCCCACTAGCCTTGTAGGGATTTTTGATGATTTCACAGACATATGGTGAGGTGTGCGAGGTGTTGCCACTTGTCGCATATGGTAATGGGGCCTAGTCTAGATTTGCTAGCAGCATTAATAAGGGTTTTTTGATCAACGAATGTTGTGTGATGATGAAGATTGATCTTGGTCATCCTTTGCAAACCTTGCACGATTAAAATAATGGTTTAAATAATGCTACAAGGTGTGCAAATGGGTGACAAATGGATTCGTTTGGTGGCACAAGGTTGCTAGTTTAGGCCCGCAAGTGATGTGCATGTTTTTTGACTAGGGTGTGTATCATTGGCCAATGAGCCTACCATGTGACAACATGGACTTTCTAAAGGTGTTTGACTTGATCTGATTTGTTCAACATGCCAACTCATCGGTGCATCGACCACCCAAATTCAAAACATGAATGAGCCATGTGATGGTTGTTTGATCTCTGCAAATGGAAAATATTAATGGCGCAAGCTTTTCGATGGATATCAACCTCATTTCCATGTGTACAAGGGGTTATCTCATAGTAATAATGATGAATAGTATGTCGATTCCCATGAACCTGGAAACTAACAGTGGTGAAATTGATGCCACCAAGTAATCATTCACTCACTCGTGCCGCAGTTGGAGCATTGATGATCATTGCATCAATTTTCTTGATAAATGCTTATTGGTTATTCATTTGCATCATAGCAATTAAGAGTTTGAATTCCTTTATGTTTTTGCATTGGGTTTGAGTGTGAGATGAGTGAGCCAATTGCTTATAGTTCGCTGCTATGTAGGTCTCCAAGAATGGATATACAAAGATCTTAGAAGGAGGTGAAAAAATGTGAACCAAGCACACTTCCAAGCACACTTGATTCTAAGGAAGAAGACATAAGGTGCCTCCTGGGTCTTACTAGGAGTAGACCTTGACTCAAGGGTAGAGTAGCATGAGCAGAGGTGATGAGCTATGGAAAGGAAAAGAGGTCTGTAGAGCATGGTGAAGGATCGAAGGACAATTATAGGTTCAGTCTTGGCTCTCTGGGGCAGAATTTTTTTCCCATTGATGTCTCCAATAGCAATGGTTCTGAGATTGATTCTAATTATTGCAGGTACCTCATGACTCTGACTGAATTGGTTGGTGTAGATGAAGAGGTCCTTGTGATAACTCCAATTACCATGATGGCACTGTGTGTTGTTCCTAGTTTTGGAGTTGAGGAGGGTGTTGGAGAAGATAAAATGGTGTTCACACCTCCTACTAAGGCAAAAACATAGAGCGTTCATCTGTATCATGGTTGTGGTGTTATTCCGGGTTCTAGATAGTGGTATGGTTTTCTAGGTTTGGCAATTTAGTTATAGTGTTGATGCTATTTCCTTTTAGGTCTAACATGGAAAAAAGTGACAAGACCTTGGTGGTGTTTTTCTATGGTTATGGTGGTACCAACTGCTTACAAAGGTTATAACTATTTTGATTCCCCTGTTCACCGAATGATTACATCTAATTGTGTGGTAATTTTGAAATGTGGATAAAATTCCATTTTGAAATGAATTTTTACTAAATATAATGGAAATGGGCCCAAAGCTTTTCGCTCTCTTGTTCTATAAAGGAGATCTCAAGGCTCATTGCAGGGGTCATACTTTTGAATCCTAAAGGTCAAGGTGGCATATACTAAATGCATATAATGCATAATCTAGGATGAGTTAGCTGGTAATTTGTCTTGGGTAGGGTATGTATATGAGATAGTCTTAATGGGTCTTCTATAATTACTGATATCGAAAGAAATCTAAAAAAAATTCAAGGTAGTTGCTCTCTTGTGTTTGTTGTGATAGGCTATGAATGAAATTATCAAGGGTTATTTCATTTGTCTTCAATAGTTCATTTGAATATATGGTTCTATTTCTTGCTTTAACTTAATGAGTTAATCAAATGCTTGAGAAAGGATTGTAGGCCTATAATAATGTGCTAAAGATCTGATAAGGATTTTTTCTTTGAATACTACGAAGTCTTATGATGTAATGCATTGTGAGAGTCATTCACTGATATTACGGTTAAATCTTATGTATGACTGAATATTTTATATGTGACTCCTTCCCAATTTGATGAGGCGCTGGCTAGTTCATTTAGGATTCTTTTAAATAATTAAAATCAGAAAGCCCCTATATGTGGATTCAAGGTCAGAAAATTATATAATTCAAATTCTATCTATTATGAGATGCAAATCTCGCATAATACTTGAACTCCTAGCAAACATGCAGTCATTTGTGTAAAGGTGAGCCAAACCTTTAATAAATCTCATATGTCTTCAAGTAGTAGGAATTTATCTATGTGTGAAGTGTTCTTACGGAAATGGGTATCAGATGAACACAAATAGGAACACCTTCCTTGGCCTCACAAAACCTAAAGAGTAGGGATAAAATTCTGAGAAGCTTTACCTATCAGTTGGCCACTATATTTCATGATTTTTGAACATAGAGATTGGCTATCTCTTAGAGAATTTCAAAACCTAGCTGGAAAAATGACCAACAAAATGGCTACTCTATTAGGGAGAACTTTTGAGAAATTTAAATAAAAAGGAATCCCAAGCATAGATGGTAGCATCACAGAGTCAAGTATTTGGTGAATCTAAACATTTGGTTCAGATGTTGAAAATTTTTGGACCTGGAAGTAGTGTTGTTGCAGTATTATCAGTCACTCTGTTGTTGAAGAAGACCTAGAATGAGATTTACTCTTGAAAGAACTTCATGTTTCTTTGAAGTTTAGTCTTTTGTATAGGAGGTGGTGACTCTATCTAAAGAACCAGCTGAATTGTGAAGAAGACTTCTAGATTTGAAGAATTTGCAGTCAGGAAGAAAGCTTAACAACTATTACAGAGTTTCCAGGTATTCTCATAAATCTTAAAAAGGGAATTATTCTATTTGAAAGAAGTTATGAGAAATTTTCAAGGCTTGAGATGATAAATGGTTCCCTATTAGATGAAATTGCATTAAGACAGGGAATAATAGTAGACCTTTTCATACTTCTAGTATGTAATGACTATAATGATCTGAGAACATGCTTCTGATTGAATTATGCTTTTGAGAAAGCTTCAAGGCATAATGATTCAATCTATGTTCTAGAATTATGGTTGAATTAGTAAATGATGCAATTGAAAACCATGTATGAAGTTGATAATGATTGAATATGGATATAAGAGGGTTATCTTATGAAATAGTAAGTAAAAGTATGCAAGGAAAACAATATTCACCAAGCCCTCAAAGGGATTTTATGATTGAAAGTTATATACCATTGGTTTTCAGTGATATTAAAGGATTCCCGAACCTGATTCCTAAAAATCTTAGGAAATATTTGCCAAGGTTCACATGGCAGAGTACTGAATCAGCCTCAAAACATTTGTAAACATTCATAGATGTAATGGGGGATTATGAGATGAATTACAAGGATGTTGTCATGAAACTTTTTGTTCAATCTATGAAGGATGATGCCACGGATTGGTTCTCATACTTACCAAAAAGTTCTATAGCTTCATGGAATCAGTTTATGACAACATTTGTTGAACAATTTGGAGAAAGGGTAAATCCAAGTGTGGTAAGAAAATACTTTATGGAAATCCATAGAAGTCAAGATGAGTTGGTCCCTGTTTTCAATCTTTGATTTGCAAAGGCAATAAGGGTAATTATAGAAAGTATGAGTCCAAATGATGTTGAATGTTTGGTCATATACTTATCTGCATTTGATAAAAATATTAGCTATCTATTAAGGGATAAAGAGCCTGCAACATTACATCAGGCATACCAAACTTCCATGGATATTAAGAAAAAATTGAAGTATTCAATGATGAAAGGGTATTTGGATGCAATTTTTGGTTATCCCAGCACACCATATACAAATAGAGTTCATGGATTAGATAATGAAAATTATTTTCAAGATGAAAATGCTTCCACTATTATGATTTCTCCATCATCAAAGTATGAAGATCATAGTGACCTCGAAGTTGAGCATCAACAAAATTTGAGCAATTTTGATCAAAATTCTTGTGTGCGAGAACTATATGAGATGGGGAGATACCAAGGGGAATCAGCACATAAACTATTTTTGAGATTTTTGGATGCTTTGATAGAATTCCCCAAAGATTTCAGCTCGAAGGATTATGTGTGCATTGATTTTTTTTGTGAGATTTATGAATCTGGGCTAAGTAGCTTGCCAAAATAATTGAAACCCCATGGTTTTGACCAAGTAACTAATTGGATAAAGATTGTAGAATCAACCAAATGTGGTTATGCACAAGATATGTATTCTCAAAAGAGAGACAATAGTTTTCCTCTTGAAAATAATCAAATAGCCATGCAAACAAGTGAAAATAATATGTTAGAAGATGAGAATTGTAGTCAACACACAAACAACACACATATTGAATAAAACAATAGTGAGGAAGAAAAGGATACGTGGGATGATAATAAAGTAAGTATGCAAGAATGATTTTCTTGTGATATTTCAGATAATGGAGAAATGAATGAGATACAAAATGCTATTCCATGTGGTGTTACTGACATTTAATTACAAACCAATGATTATGATCCTGAAAATGCAACTTCAATTTTTCACTCTAAAAATATTGAACATGGTTTGTGTAGTGATGATTCTTCATGTGATAAAAATCATAATGAGGTTGGTATTCTTGATCGCTTCTCTGTATATTGTGATCTATTTTCTAAGAATGGTATTGAAGCATATTCCTCGCTTGAAGAATGCAATGGTATAGATACTCATGATGTCACTTGTCCACAAGTGAAGGAATAAATTACATGTGGTGAATAATGGGAATATAGGTCAGGTTTTCCATCAATGGAGCATGATGATTGTGTCAGTGATGAGGAATTTGAAGATAAGAATATGTATGTTCAGTATTTGATCTGGATCACAATACTAAGTATGATAAACATGTTGATGAATGTGTTGTTGCCCTTGCTACTCATAATTGTCTATGTGAGGCAAAGGTGGAATTGTTTGTGATACATGAAGAGGATAGTATTGTATATGATGATGGTATAGGGGGTTCATTTTGGAATGATCAAGCAATGAATTGTGAAAAATGTATGGATCTTGAGTCAACATTATTACCCATTGATAACACTAAGGGGCCGATTGATTCATATGACAATAAAGCTTCAGATTGTGTTGATACTGCATAAATTCTTGATCCATGTGTAGGGTAGACAAGAAATGAAAATAATGGTGAATCTCATGTTGGTGAGTATGAGTCTGAGTATAATTTATTATTGTGTGGTTTTCCTTGTGTGATAATTAACATGCTTTCATCCTTTGAGGAAAACATTTATGTGAAAGAAAATGAAAATTCTAGTTTTATTGCTAATGAGAAGTTTTCAGTTGGCAATGAGTCTTTCACTTTTGGGTTGGCACACATATCAATTGATATTGCACATAAGGTTACCAATGCACATGAGTGTCTTCATGCTACCCCTGTTCATGTAGAATTTTTTGAACCTACCCTTGAGGTATTTTCTATTGAGCTAACTGATAATGTGAAGAATGAGTTGGAACATGTTAGTGAACCTGAGATGAGTGCATTTACTAATTTCTTGGATGTTAATTGCACATATGATCCCCATTTCTATGATACCAAGATGTGTTATAATATACTTGAACCAAAATGTCAAAAAATATGCCCATGTTGTAGTGATCAATATAAGAATGCTCCAGAATATGCATCTTTTATCTTTGACATGATCAAAGATGATTTGCTTGGTGCACAAGAAATTATTTATGAGAGCTTTCAGTTAGAGGTGCAAAGTGATTTGGATGTCAAGGTTTATGATGTCAAAGGTCAAATGGACTATGAAGGATTATGTTTCTCAGCTCATGTAACTGAGCATCTAATGGAACATGAAAATAAGATGGAAAAAGTGAAATGTCACAATGATTATGAATTTCGATTACTATCTAATTGCAGATTCCAGATTGACAAAATTGGTGGTGACATTGGAAAGCACAGTGATATGGTGGGACATGTCAGTGATTGAGCTAGTTTGTGGGTAGCTCATGACAGTGTTTACAGACTTGACCTACTACAAACAATAGAGAACTTTGTTTTTGACAGGGGTAAATATTGGTATTTCTTTGTTCAGAGGCTGGGGCCACCAAATGAAGTTTAAAAATCAGTTCTAATGCAACATAATGGAGCACTTTTCAGGGAACCCATATGACTCAATGTTTGGTCTACTCTCCTGAGATCTAAATTCTCACCATACCCACTAGGGGTATGCATCCCCGAGCTGGAGCCATTGATAGAGCTTTTAAAATTGCTACAAATCCTGGCTGGTTTTGTGAAAAAAATTGTTTGGCTATTACCCTTGTGCTTAGGGGTCAAATGTTAGGGTCTAGGGGTTTATTTACCTTGCTTAAAATCTTCACATATTTTGAACCTTCATGTTATTTTTTCATGTTGACATATTGCTCTGGGTAGCCGATTACTTAAGCCATTGATTGAGTCTTTTATGTCATGCATATAGCAACCCCCTTCACCTAGCCCATCAGTCTTTTTATGTGTTACGACATAAGTTCAATCCTTGCTTAATGTCGGGCTGATAATTTTTTTATAACTTTAGACTTGCTTCTAAGTCTCATCCCTTAAGGGTTGTGCTATGTCTACCTAGTCAGTCCCCTTTTATGTATAACATTTATGGCATGTGCAGATTTTTTGATCATTGGATTGATGGATTTGATCCTGATCGTTCCCGTTGGCCTTGTAGGGATTTTTGATGATTTCACAGATGTATAGAGAGGTGTGTGAGATGTTTCCACTTTTCACATATGGTAGTGGGGCCTAGTCCAATTTTTTTAGTAGTATTAATAAGGGTTTTCTAATAAATGACTGTTGTGTGATGATGAAGATTGATCATGGCCATCCTTCACAGACCTCACATGATTAAAGTAATGATTTTAAAAATGTTGTGAGGTGTGCAAATGGGTGACACATTGATTCGTTTGGTGGCACAAGGTGGTTGGTTGGGGCTCGGAAGTGACATGCATGTTTTTTGACTAGGGTGTGTATCATTGGCCAATGGGCCTGCCATGTGACATGCTCTTTTCAAAGGTGTTTGATTCAATTCAAGTCATTCAACATGCCAAATCACTGATGCATCGATGAACCAAATTCAAAACATTGAACCAACCATGTGATGGTTGTTTGAGCTCTACAAATGGAAAATATTAATGACACAAGATTTCCTATGGATATCAACCTAATTTCCATGCATGCGAGGGGTTATCTCCAGGTAATCATGATGAATAGTACATCGATTTCCATGAACTTGGAAACTAACAATGGTGAAATTGATGTTATCGAGTAATCATTCACTCAATCATGTTAAAATTGGAGCATTGATTATCATATCATCAATTTGCTCAATAAATGCTTGCTGGTTATTCATTTGCATCATAGTAATTAAGAGTCTAAATTCCTTTGTTTTTTGCATTGGGTGATTGTTGGATCTACAAAGGAATTGGGTTTGAGTGTGACATGAGCAAGCCAATTGCTTCTAGTTCACCGCTATGCAAGTCTCTAAGAAATGATATACGAAGATCTCAGAAGGAGGAAAAACAATGTGAATTGAGCACACTTCCAGGTGCTCTTAATTCTAAGGAAGAAGACATAAGGTCCCTCCCAGGTCTTACTAGGAGTATTCCTCAGCTCAAGGGTTGAGTTGCATGAGTAGAGGTTGATGAGCTATGGAAAGGAAAAGAGTTTTGTAGATCATGGTGAACGATCGAATTACAAGCCTAGGTTCAATCGAGGCTCTCTGGGGCAACAAAATTCGCCCATTGATGTTCCCAACAGCTCTAGTAGTGATGGTTCTGAGATTGATTTTTATTATCGTAGCTACCTCATGGCTTTGACTGAATTGGCTGGTGTAGATGAAGAGGTCCTCATAGTAAATCTAATTACCATGATGGCACCCTTTGTTGTTCCTGGTTCTAGTGTTGAGGAGGGTGTTGGAGAAGATAAAATGGTATTCTCGCCTCCTACTAAGGTGAAAAGATGGAGCGTCCATCTGTATCATGGTCGTGGTGTTACTCTAGGTGAACGGGATAGTGGTATGGTTTTTTGGGTGTGGCAATTTTGTTTTGGTGCTGATGATGTTTCCTTTTGGGTCTAACGTGGACAAAAGTAACATGGCCTTGGTGTCATTTTTCTATGGTTATGGTGGTACTGATTGGTTATGAAGTTTATAACTATTTTGATTCCCCTATTCACCGAATGATTACATCCAATTGTGTGGGAATTTCAAAATGTGGATGAAATTCCATTTTGAAATGAAATTTTTCTAAATGTAATGGAAATTGGCCTGAAGCTTGTTGCTCTCCTATTCTATAAAGGAGATGTCAAGGCTTATTGCAGGGGTCATATTTTTCAATCCTGAAGGTCTAGGTGGTATATACTAAATGCATATAATGCATAATTTAGGATGAGTTAGTTGGTAAATTGTCTTAGGTAGGATATGTATATGAGAAAGTATTAATGGGTCTTATGTAATTACTGATATCAAAAGAAATCTAAAAAAAAATCAAGGTAATTGCTATCCTGTGTGTGTTGTGATAGGCTATGAATGAAATTATCAAGGGTATTTTCATTTTTCTTCACTAGTTCATTTGAATGTATGGTTCAATTTCTTGCTTTAACTTAATGAGTTAATCGAATGCTTGAGAAAGGATTGTAAGCCTATGATAATGTGCTAAATATTTGATAAGGAGTGTTGCTCTGAATACTATGAAGTCTTATGATGTAATGCATTGTGAGAGTCATTCATTGATATCAAGGTTAAATCTTATGTATGACTGTATATTTTATATGTGACTCCTGCCCAGTTTGATGAGGCAATGGCTAGTTCATTTAGGATTATTTTAAATAATTAAAATTAGAAAGCCCCTATATGTGGATTCAAGGTTTAAAAATTATATAATTCAAATTATATCTATTACGAGATGCAAATCTCACATAATACCTAAATTCCTAGCAAAGATGCGGTCATTTGTGTAAAGGTCGGCCAAACCTTTAATAAATCTTGTATGTCTGCAAGTAGTAGGAATTTATCTGTGTGTGAAGTGTTCTTGCAAAAATTGGTATAAGAGGAACACAAATAGGAACACCCTCCTTTCCCTCAAATAGACTAAAGAGTAGGGATAATTTCTGAGAATCTTTACCTGTCATTTGGCCACTATATTTCATGATTTTTGAACATAGAGATTGGCTATCTCTTAGAGAATTTCAAAACCTAGCTAGAAAAATGACCAACATGTCCCACTAAGGTTCTACTAATGTAACGAATTTCCATCTCTTTCATTGTTTCATCATGCTAATCTAGAAGATCACCAAGAGCTACTACCGTAACTAAAATGTAAAGGATGAATGGCCTATTCAGGATTGGAGGCATGAGGATTGGTGGTTTCAGCAAGTATTCCTTGATTTGATTAAATTACTTATCACATTTCTTGTCCCACCTGTAGGCTGCTCCCTTGTGAAGCAAATGGGAATAAGGGACAATTTTATCCTCGAGTTGTGCTATGAATCTTCTAATTTATTGAAGCCTTCCCTATAGACCCCTCAATTTTTTTAGTGTCCATGGTGCTTCCATGTCAAGGATTTCTTTGAATTTTGTGCGATCAATCTCGATTCCTATCATTAACACAATATACCCCAAGAGATTTCCTAAAGTTACACCAAAGACACATTTCATGGGATTGAGTGATACCTTGTATTTTTCTAGTCTATTAAATATTGGGCCCAGTGTTGTTATGTGGTCTTGGTGTTTCCTTGATTTGGCGAGGATATCATCCACATAGTCTTCCACAGTCTTTTAGATCATTTCCTGAAAGATCAAGGTCATAGCCCTTTGATACGTAGCTCTCATATTATTAAGCTTGAATATCATCATATTCCAATAGTAGGTTTCCCATGGATACGTGAAGGTTGTTTTATGTTGGTCATCCTTTGCAATCATAATCTAGTTGTATCCTAAAAATACATCCATTAATGATAGCATTTCATGCACCGATAACAGATCTACAATCATATCTATGTTGGGGAGGGGGAAATCATCCTTAAGACATGCTTTATTCAGGTCTTTGAATTTAGTGCAGATTTGGATGCCCCCAATGGGCTTGGGAACATGTACAAGGTTAGAAACCCATTCTATATAATCAATGGACCAGATGAATCTAGCATCAAGGAGTTTATGTAGCTCAAGTTTGACCAATAATGAAATTTGTGGATATATCTTTCTCAATTTTTGTCTCATAGGTTTTTCCTCAAGGTACACTGCTAGATGATGGACCACTACTTCTGGATCAAGGCCTAGCATGTTGGAATATGTCCACAAAAAGTTCAATTTCCTTTCCTTTAGGAATTTTGCTATATTTTCTTGCTTCTTAGTCAAAAGTGACTTAGTGTAGCCTCTTCAGTTCCTAAATTCACTGGGTTGCACTTCTCTGCTAGGACTACTGATTTCTCTTCATGGATGGTGCTAAGGGGAAGATTACATCCCTCATCCTTTGGTGCCTCAGAGAGGTTTTCACCATTGGATATGTCTTTTATTTTACTATTTTAGGATTGGTAAGTCCCATAGTGTGGTTTTCACTTGAGGATTGAGACATTACTCTTAGATTTTCAATTTTGCAACTAAGAGATTCCATTATTTCCCTATAGTATGCATGTGTATCCAACTCTATTTCAAACCCTACTTTGTGATCTCCATATGGAAAATTATCCCTTAGCCTCACGAATTCTAAGAGAGCCTTATCATTTTTTAATGAATTCAATATTGGTGGTCCTCATTGGTCACAGTCAATGAGTTGGGGATAGATGAGTTTTAGCTCGATGACTTGGTTATTTGGTTCAAATAACATGGTTGTTATCATGAAAATAGATGAATCCTCAAACAGAATAGGTAGGTCAGAGATAGGATCTTTAAAGGGACTACTGAGTGATATGGGTACCAACAGGGAAGCTTCGACTATCTTAACAAGAGCATTCTTGCCAGTAATGTTCACTTTAATAGGGGTACACCCAAGGCCAAGATTCTTTGGACACTTCTTAGGAATAAGGGGTTCTAATACGCCAATGTAATTTTGCCCTAGTTTTTCATTCTTGTTGTATCCCCATCCATACATTATTTGTAGACCTTTATTTTCCTCCTCCATTGGTCTAACAAGTGCGGGTCGGCTGTCTTGATATAGGAGGCTTGATATTTCTTCTTCATCTATAACTTCTTTCTTCAAATCTGCCCACTTTTTGAAGGTGGTAGGAGATTATGTGAACATCTAGGATGCATCATCACTAGGGTGTAGTCTTCCATGAGATTTAGGAGATTGAGGTAACTCTCCTAAGACATATGCATGCACTCTTCTGCAAGTTATATTCCCCACAACCATTGTCTCTAATTACGGCTTTGATATCTAGGATGTTCAAGATGATAGGTGTCTTTGTCTTAGAAGTGGAGGCAAAAGTGGATGAGTTGACATAGAAGGATGTGGGTCCCTCATAGTTTTTAGGAACTTGATGGATTTTGTAATATTTGGCTTCTAGATTCTTGTAGTAATAGAAAGGTTTGAGGTCACCATGGATCGTGGCATCTTGATTTTGGTAAGGGAATTTTACACATTGGTGGAATGTAGATGCCACAACTTGCATCCCATGGAATATCTTGTCATTGTGTGTGGTGAATCCATAGTCAGCTCTAGGTCCTTTGATGTTGACAACCATCACAAAATCATCCAATTATGCTACAACATAGTCATATATATGGTTTATATTGGTGTAATTATTTCATTTTCCATTGTTGTTGTCTTTGTTGTGATTTGACATTGGATTCGTGTATATCTTCAGATCTTGATTTTTTGCTAGTTTCTCAATGGTTATGATTTTATCATCGATGAGGTCTTGGATATGATTTTTGAGTCTCATAAAACTAGTTTTTGTGTGTCCCTTGATCTTGTAAAAATCACAAAGGTGCTTCTCATTATACCAAGGTTTTTTAACTTGAGGCTCTTGGTAATTTTCATAGACAGGGAGTGTGATGAGGGTTTCTTGCCCTAGATGTTGCATGGAAGATTCAATGGGCTCCCCTAGTGGTGTATACTTGTGTTTTGGTGGATATTTTCTCCTTAGGGCTGGTCCTCATTAAATGTTCACATTATTGAATGTCTGATTATTCAGTTGTTGTTTCAATGATGGGTTCATCTGAGACTTGTTTTGATGAATGGGTTATTGCATGCTGGTTTGCGGTTGATGAGTGTTTTTGGGGTATGTTTGTTGCATTTTTTCCTTGGAGCGCTAATAACAACTTTGGAATCAACAACAACATAATTGGTAATGTTTTTATTTTTAGCCCATGTACGAGGTTTGTCATTGTAGGTTGTTGATGGTCTATTGTCTTAGTACACAAGTGTGCGCCCTTGCGCAATAACGGCTCTTTTGATGTTGAGAGCCTTGGGGATTAGTTGGTCAGATGTTGTGATGCATTGAATTTTCAGATGGAAGGATAAATCCCCTTCAAGGTTAGAGATGATGGTTCCAGTTTTGTGTTCCTTTGGCATGGACCATTTTCTCTTGCAAACTTTGGATCTCCATCATTGTAAGAATGTTGTAAATGTATCTCCCTTAGCTTGTTTGAGGTTGGATAGTTTCTCCATGATTACATCCATGTCTAGGTTAAATGAATAGTTTTCTATGAATAGATCTACAACTAGTAAATTTTTTATTCCAAGATGTAAGTAAGAAAACCATTCCATTACGGTACCATCCAAACATTGAGGGAAGAGTTGCATCATATAGGAATAATCATATGCCACTTCCATGCAATGTACATGAAATTCTCTGATATGATCCTCAAGATTTCCTTTTCCTCAGTATTTGTTAAATTTTGGTATTTTAAATCCTAGTGGGAATGGAACCATAGAAATATTCCTATTAAATGGATAGGGGCACAAATCTTATTGGGTGTATGATTCCTTGTATTTTCCATATTGAATGTCCTGTATTTGTTGCAAGATAAATTTGACCTATGTGGAAAGATCGGTTTGTGGATCGAGTGGTGGAATGTGCATGTTTTGGGATGGTATGGTTTGTTGGATAAATGATGGGGTGGAATGTGTTGATTTCATGTTAATTTTAATGGCATATTTTTGTGTGTTCATGAAGGGTTGCTAGAAGCTTTATTGTGCGAGCAATGCTTGTTGGTATTCCTATTGTTGTTGTACCAACAATGCCTGTTGTTGGTCTTGTTCTTGTTGTTGTTACTATTTTTGTTGTACTAATAGTGAATGTTGTTGTTCCTATTGTTGTGCATGATTTTGTTGTAAATATTTTGATAGGCTTATTGTTGTAACAAGGCTTGTTCTTGTGCTTTTTGTGCTTGGGCTTGATCTTGAGCTTGTTGTTGTGCTTGTTGTGCAGCTTGTTGTTGAGCTTTCCCTTGGGCTTAAGATTGAGCTTGTGCTTGGGCTTGTGCTTGATCTCATGCTTGGTATTGAGCTTGTTCTTGTTGGGATTGTATTTTTTGCAAGGCCTTTTGGTAAGCTTGTTACACTTCTTGCAATGTGATACTATACTGATTTGTTGCATTTGGATTTGGAGGTGGAGGTGGGTGATTTTGAGGGATGGTGTGAGATGATGTGATAAGATGTTGTTGGTGTGTTTTTTTAGTGATGATAAGGGGTTGAGTGGTGGTTGGTGGATTCAAAATAATATTTGACATTCCAATCCCTTGTGAGACTAGAATTTTGGATGTTTGAGGTGTTGTAGATGATGTGACCATTGGTTGAGATATTTGGGATGATTCCAATTGGTTCTACAATATCAGTGGAATTTTTTGAAGATTTTGTTTGATAGATATGTTGATTTGATTTGTGCTTGGGGGGATTGACTTGATTTGGTTGATTTTGGATTGATGTGTTCAATAAATTTTTTTTTCCTATACCTTGAATCGGTGTAGATGATGATGTCATGATAGGGAATTGTGGGTATGATTGTGTTATGTTCCCTTATCAGAGTGAGGATGAAGCATTGAATGTACCCACTTGTATGAATTGGACAACTTGTCCTTGGGAGATGTTGGGGGTGTAACTTTGTGTATCAAGAGCATAGGCAATTGTGGCATGGAAAGTGGATGATATGTTTGAGTCCTGGAAGACAAGTGGCACATATCGATGTTTAAGGTCATGTGGGATGGTTGTAGACATACTAAAGATTGAGTTGGCCTCCAAGTTTTTATTGTTGAAAAGTAGTTTCCCTTGAAGGGCTTGGAGTAATGAGATTCCTTCCATGATCATAGGTTGACTTGAGGCATGAGATGATGATGGTTGAGTAATTGGTTGGATGATGTTTGGAAATGAGGGTGTGAATGATGTTTGTGGGAATTTTACCAAAGGATTCTCCATAATTATGCTTACATCAAAATCAAAAGGGATTTTAGCACCTTATTTTTCCAATTCCAACATGTATTTGGTGTGATTGAGTTTCATGACCATGTTGACAAGTTTTTGGGTTTCTGAATTTTACACTAATTCGAGTATTTCATCTTGGGATATCTCTTTGTAATTGGTTGTGACATCCTCCACATGGAAACCTCCCTCTTGAGGGTCTTATGGTAGTTGAGGGGGATTAGGTGGAGGGTTGGTGGATACCCTAGGGTTGAATTATGTTTGAATCAAATCACTTGTGGTTGAATTTTCCTTTCTTTGCTCCATGCTCTTCTTGTATTGTGACCTTGTTTGGACCATAAAATTGGGATCGAATTTTAGGAATATGTGGGATGAACCTTTAACTCCTTTGGTTGATCTAAACTTTAGGTTCAAAAATAAATTCTAGGATATGTTTTAGGATCAAATGATGATATTGTGATAAATGAGAGGTGAATGATATGTATATTTTAACTTTTGAGAGCTTTGGATTAATACTAGACCTTAGGATTTTTCATTTTGATTGTTTGATTTGGATAATGAACTTGCAAACCTCAAGATGTGTATGTGATCTTAGGATGAAATTTTCCAAAAGAGGGTTCTAACTGAGTGTGTGAGAAAGGATCCATCCCCACACACCTAACTAAATAAGATTATTTTGATTTCGTCTAAGGATTTACCAAAAAGTCTAGCATAGATCATTTTTCCAAAGTTCTTAAAAGTTATTTGTGAGATGGATTTTGATAAAAAAATCGACGATGGATGAAGGTGTTTTTTTACCCTAGATTAACCTAGAAGAACTTTGTTTACAAGACCAAGTTGTTGAAGAATGTATGCTTTATCCTATAAATGACTATACAAGGGGCTCATATTGGATATACAAGTTTGTATTATCCCTCATAGAAATATGTCTATAAAAATTCCTTACCAATGTTCCTATTGTGGTAAAGTGACACAATGTATATCTTCATAGCCTGTGGGCTATGATTTCTAAGTTTTAAGTGGTGACATGTGGACCTTTATTTTTGAATTTTTACTTTGTAGGAAATAATGAAGAGAAGAACATGTGTGGGTTTCAATTTGTTTTTATCTTGAATAATGAATTCTTTTTACCACATCAACTTGTCTTGCTTAAATTTCAAACTAAATGTCTATTTCTTAGCTCCTTTTCATTCCACAAGGTCTATTTTGTGAAAGTCAAAGAATCAAGGCCATAGTTTCCCTAGGTTGAATTTGAAGAGAGTGAATTGAGATATGAGCCCAAGTATTTAGAAGTATTTAGAAGCCTCTAAAGACTCTTCAAATTTATTCACTCTTTTAAAAGGGTTTGAAATTTTGGTGGTTGTTAAAAAAAAAGTTAAATATTTTGGAACCAAGCAATGTGTTCAACTGAATTGTAATATTGCACAACCCTAAGCTAAGGATATACTACTTGTTGAGTCCCCACTCAGATTGCTCCAAACACTAATACAAAGCTAAAAACTAGAGATTTGGTGACACTGGCTCCCCCTTACATGGCACACACTTCTTGGGTACACCAAATCTCAAACCACAAAGATCCAAATATTCAAAGGATTTTTTGTTTCTACATGAATAGTGGAATGTGGGGCAACTTTCGAATGACTATTCCTGCACTAGCAAGCATAAAGGTTTTTGGTCACTACAAGTTGGTTCTTAGTTAATTTATTTAGGATAAAACACTAGTTCCATACACATGACAAGATTAGCTCAATTAAGAGGTCACCCAATCCCTTCCTAATAAGGTATTTTAACGTATCACATGGATACTAGGGGTGGCACTTGTCTATATGGGACAACCACACGAGTTGGTTAATGACTTTAATCACCATAGTTTCATTTATATAGCAGACAAAATATGAAAGCACCACTTTGGGGCATTCCCTCTCACAAGTTGGGAGGTAAGCCCATCTAAAGGTAACACTTTGACATGAAAAAAATGTGCAAAAAGAATCAAACAAGATCACTCACTTTAAGAAATTGTTCATTTTAGCCTTCAAAGCAATGGCGAATTCATTTTAAGCACCAAACTGAGTATGTGTTTTCCTTGGTCAATTTTAATCCCACATAGAAATGATCTAGTAAGTTTGTAGGTTCAATTTTATCCAATTTGAAAAGCTCAAGTCAATGATTAATTTTAAACTCAAATTAATGCTAGCTAGTCCTAAAATAGAGGATGAAAAAACAAAAATGAAAAGCCTGGGCTATTACAATGAGCATTAAAAATGATTTTGGTTTTCCAAGTTGATATTTATCTTTAATCTACAAAGGTGGCACTAGACGATGAAGGTGGCACTGAAAGAAAAGGTAATTCTCTATTGAAATAAAGAAGAGACAATCTATAGTAGAAAAAGAGCATAAAATCAGTGCAGTAAATGCAAAAGTGGCACTAAAGTGGAAGCGACAATCTGGTCAAAATATAGAAATTGATAGTTTGACTGAGCAATCAAAAGAAACACTTTGGCAAAGGAAGCATGACAGAGTGTTGTGATAGTGGTGCGATGTGACAAAGGTAGTGTTGTAGGAAAAATAAGTGTTGTATCTACAAGAAAAGGCAGTGCTAAAAGAAAAGGAGATACTTTGGACATGAGAAGTGGTGTCGACCTCTTGTAGCTGCGAAAAATATTATTTTCAAGCCAAAATATCAAATTTTAAAATGGTTAGCCCTTCTTCTAGCATCAAAATGTGAATGCCAATATGCAAATAGCTAACAACAAACAAACAAACAAGGTTAGTCAAGTTAGAAAGCAGAAAAAAACCATTCCCTATGAAATCTTTGATCAAACATAGAAAGGAAAACATGAAATAAAGCATGTAACACAAGCAAATAACATGTAATCCTATCTAAATCAATCAAACTTCAATCCAATAGGGGGATTAGTGCTACTTTTATGTGGAAACTAGCCCTTTCCCAATCCCTTTGATAAGATCAAATATGTAGATGATTCCAAGTGTATGAGATTGACTCCAAAATGAAAATGAAAACAAGCTAAAATTTGATGAAAATGGGTGTAAATGAGTGATAGCTACAAGTAAAAATGCCTATAATAAACTTGTATGAGATTTGTAAGAGAGGGGAACAAACAACGTCAATGCTCCAAGTCATAGAGATCTGAGAGTGGATGGATGCCCTAACTTACCTTACTCTAAAGGGGTGTTTTGGATAGAGGTCAAGAATGATGAGGACTATAAAGTAATTCAATCACCATTCAGACCTATAATACTACTTTAGGCTAGGTGAGCTAGTTTTAAGAGTCAATACTATACCTCAGACAACTCTTTGGCTGAGGATGACAACATAGTTCTAGGATGACAATGCAACGCACTAGCATCTCTCGAGCGAGCTAGCATCTATATGACCAAAGGAAAAAGAGTGCAATATAGATTGCCAAAAACCAAACTACCTAGCTAGTTATTCTTGAATGAAAAAAATAAAATAGTGAAGTACAAAAAGTACAAACAAAGATGATAAAGTAGATGAAGGCTAGAGTGATGAAGATGATCTCATCGATGTTCCAGTTCACCAGCTAGCTCCAAATGAACGTTCACCTATACACAAGAAGGAGGGGGAAATGGCTGGGGCTATATAGGGGTCTGCCTCAGTCAGACCCTCATTTTGGTATTCCAACCTCCACAAATAGCCAAATAGAAACAAATTAGAAATATACAATAAAGAAGTAAAGAAAGTAGAAACTATAATAAACTCTACAAAATAGTAAGATTCTACTCAACTAAATCACAAAGGAGAGGAGCGAAATGTTACCACCTCCACCCAAAATCTCACTAGCCAATGGTGAAGAATGCAGAATTGGAAAGGTCACCAAAACCACAACTATGATGAAGGGAGGTCTCGCAAGACTCCAAGCCCATGTTGTTATGGCTTGTTTCACACTTGCTACATGTGTAGTTGATGGAGTGTTAAAGTGCTACTTGAGAGTGAATGAGATGCTAGAAAGTGAGATCAAATTGCTAAGAGTGAAAAAATGGATGAGTTGCATGATGAATGGATCAATTTGAGGGGATAACCCCTATGAAACTTGTCCATTTTAGAGTTTTGTGTACTTCAAGCTTGAAAAAAGAGGAAATTTTCAATTGGCCTTGATGTGTAGTCCCAAACCCCAAATCATCCATTTGAGTGTTTATCCTTGTTCATCTTTCAAAAATCCTCAAAACAAATATTTTTTAAACTTTCATTCTTTGTGAGTTAGAAAATTTTCCACTCATGTAAGAGTGTTGATTTTAAATCCTCCTACATGAGCTACTTGTTAGAAATTTACTCCAAGAGTTGGAGTGGTGATTTTTACCGCTCCTACACTTTGCACTCACCTTGTCATGTCTAAGCATTTTTTTTTCAGTGCTTCGACATATTTCCTTTTGTCAAGTTTTTCAAGTGTATGAGTAGTCTTTTTCACTACTTGTGCATCTCTTGTATTTTGAAAAATGCAGGAGCAGTGGTTTTCACCACTCCTACATTTTCCCTCCCTCTGCACACATGCGCCATAAATAAACTTTGGGTTTATTAATGTCTCTTTTTCAAATCATTCAAGTGGCTTATTAAAGTCATTTTAAGTTTATGTCTTCTCATTTTAACTTGGTCTCTTCATCCTCTGAATTGATCATCTTACAAACTTCCAACAAATTTGTGAGGGTGCATTCCACAGGCATTCAAGTTAGGGTTTTTTTTTTTTTGTATTTCTTTCTCATCGTGTACGTTATGCTTTTCTTATGTTCATCACACTCTCTTTTTTGATTTGGTGAATGTGTTCGCATCTTTGTTATTTGGTTTTCATTCTTCTTGGAGTTTTGTTGTTCTATCATCCATGTTCGACTCTAGGGTTTTCATGTCCTGATTTTTCTCTTAGGTTTTTCCTTAGGTCTTTGTTTTGTGCATCATTTTCTTGATGTCATGTCTATGGTTTCCCCCATTCATCATTTTTGGTATAATGGAATTTTACATTGGTTTATATCAAGCTCTTTTCTCATGTTTGAGCGATGAAATTCACCGCTTTACCAAATGAGTAAACCCATCTCTCAGATGAAGGCGTAGTTATTTTCACCACTCTTACATAATGGTAATCTCTCCTCCTTGATGTAAAGGGGGTAAAAATGCCTTCCCTTGCACTTGGATCAACATCATGTAAGACATGCTTGAGTGATGATTTTAGTGCCCGAGCATGAAATTGACATTCCTAGTAAATGTCAAAGTGCTAATTTTTAGCACTTGAAGATTATTTCTATCCAAATTTTCAAGGCATGTATGAGCACTATTTTTTGGCACTATTACATGCAAATGAATTTCTATTAGATGTAGAAGCATTCATTTTCAACGCTCCTACACAAAAAGTAGTTTTTCACTTAACGCTCAGAAATTGTTTCCATTTGCTCTCTGAGCTTTGTTCCACTACTAATGATTCATTTTTCGTGCTTCATAGATCATTTTTTCTTAATCAAAATTGTCTTCTTTCTTCACACATTCCAAATCATTCTCATAACTCTTATGCTACTAACATCTCATAATCCATTATTTTTTGTACTTTCTTTCAATCCTTCATTAGGTGATCTCAAAAGGTGATTTTTATTGGTTTTTGGTACTCCTAGATGACAATAGAATAACCTCCATCATCTTCTAAGAAGGGGGACAACATGAAGTACAAGTACCAAAGAGTTTATCCGCCTAATTTAGTGCTCTCAAAGGTTGATGAAGTTAAAAACATAGAGATTGGTCATTAGGATATGGAGGATTTTGTGAAAAGAACTCAAAAGAAACCATTAGAAGAAATTTTGTGAGAAATCATCTATAGTAAGTTGCACTTAGTGTCTTCATTTCCAAAATTTTCCCATTATACAGAGTTTTTCCTCTAGGTTTTTGCATAGTACATCAGGGAGGATAGAGGTGTAAGAGATTTTGTTAGACAAGTCATGATGAGGTTGGATCTAGAACTCTTTGATATTGTTTTCCAAGTTCCACATATGGAAAGTTATATAGATATTTCCATTCAAAAAGAATAAGAGGTTACACAATTTTCAAGGTTTTGTAATCTATTAAAAAGGGATTACATAATTTTCACCCAACAGTTTTTTGGTGACTCCACTGGGGATCAAAACATGAAATCAAAGCCTCATGCTTTTGAATGAAGTGAATAATCACTCCAGTTTCTTATTATGTTCTTGTGTATTATTATTATTAATATCTCTCTTACATTCTGGCACATAGAAGCTATACACAAGGTTTGAGGGTGCAAGGAGTGGTGGACCCATTTATGAATTATTGTAGTGACATAAAATCCTTCCTACTCCTCTGTGAGAAAGATATTTGTTGCAATGAACTATGAGTTATCCTCCACAAAGATTAAAATCTCCTCTTCCTAGTGAATTTTCTATCTTTCACAAGTTTCCATCTCAAGTCCCTATTGTTCCAAATATCATGGCTACACCATTACTAGGACCTTGGGGAAATGCTTTTGGTCCTCTTAGGTTGACAAGACCTTTACATGAGCTTCCACATTTATCACAAAAGCATATTCCAAAGTTCCAAGGTGACGAAAAGCAACATCCTAATGAGCACATTGTTTTCTTTTACATTGTTTGTGGTGTTCTTGGTGTAGAACATGAAGATGTTGTTGTGCTATTAATCATTGAAAAATTACAAGGAGTTGCTTCAGAATGGTTCTATACTCTTCCAGTTGCTACAGTAACAAGCTAGAATACTATTTGCACCAAGTTTGAGGAAATATTTAAACATGTTAAAGATGCACACGAATTGTTGGCACAACTCGCAACCATGCAAAAGGAAGCTCATGAACCCATACAAGAATTTGTGGCTAAGTTTAACAAGATGGTGACAAGAAATCCCACAATGGTGAGACCAACTAATCATAATCTAAAGTGTTTCTTTATCAATACACAACTCCCCAAGGTGATATTTATTTTTTGTAGGGAAGCTCTTACAAATGTTGAAGAAGCTCAACAATTATCAACAAGTCTTGAGGATGACATGATTCTTTTTGGAGAAACAAGAATAAATACAAACAAAAAAGTGTGAGCATTAGGATCTTCAACTTCCAATGCTAATTCTAACTTTGTCGATCCAATGGTTCAAAGCTTGGAAAAATAAATATTGGCTTTGAAGAAGCAAGTTGCTAAAATAATACTTACAAGGATATTCCTAGAAGGACATACCCCAAGTCTTCCAGTAATTCAGGCAATGCTAACAAAAACCATAATCATCTTCCTACACCTCAAGGAATACTTGCTTTAGGGGCTCCACCCTCCAATATAGCTGGGGGATATTATGAAGCAAAGCAAGGTGATTACACATAGTTGGGATACCCTATGGAAGAAAATGATAATTTGTTCCATGAAGAAGAAACAGATCTAGCTGGTGACTCTAGCATTTAGTATTTTCATGTTGAGTATGAACCTAATGAGGAGGACATAGTGATAGATGCATATGTTGTCTTCACTTGGTCATAGAAAAATCATCTTGACCAAAATCAAGTTGAAAATATGAAAGAAAAGGACAAGTCACCAATCATAATTGAAAAAAGAGGTACTCATTTGCTACTGTAATCAAATAACACAGTAAACAAATTAGTAAGTTCTCATCATCATCCTATTGTCTCTTCAAGTTCAAAATCCAATTATTAGGTTCCTAAAACCGATGCCCACTTTGTTAAACCTATCCCTGAAGTTACACCTACCTCCTTGCTACATTCCTTCTAAGCATTTGATATCATTGATCATGCGAAGAAAACAAAAAATCAAATGTTTGAAGATGAATACTTGAAATCCAATCCTGAGAAATTTGATAGGCCTATTAAGTCTATGAAGGTGTATGAGCATGAATTTTCACCCCTAATGAAAATTCCCTTTTACCCCCTTACACTTTAGAAAGCCTAAGGTGAAGGCTTAATTCCTCTTAAGCTTGCTGTCCACATCACACTTGGCACCTTGTTTGTGTGTTGATGGAGGAATTTATGTCAAGGATACCCCCATGATGTGTAGACATCCATCCGATGTGCTTATGTACCTGGTAGATTCCTATGGATGGACTATGTAGAGACATTGCACTCTCGATTGGGAGTCAAAGTGTAACACTCCTCTTTGGCTGGTCAACCTAAATATGGCCGCTTTTTATCCTTTCCTTCATATTCTTGACCATTCCATCCATTCTCAAGTTTGAACAAAGTTTTGCGAGATCTTGAGTTCATCACTTCACATTTTTTGCACTCTTTCAAACACCCATTCAAGCTTTGTAGTAGCACTTTTCACTCCATTGCAGCAATCTACCACTCCATCACCCTAATAGTGCGAACGTAGGACAAATGCCATTGCAAAAGAGGATTGATTTCCTCTCATTCACTCCTCCACAAGCCTTGATCACTTTGGAC
This sequence comes from Sequoiadendron giganteum, assembly GCA_007115665.2. NCBI lineage: Eukaryota > Viridiplantae > Streptophyta > Pinopsida > Cupressales > Cupressaceae > Sequoiadendron > Sequoiadendron giganteum. The sequence continues at coordinate 751,304,366 of CM021102.1, read as the reverse complement.
AAAGGTGGTAAGCTCCTCTCACCTCTTCTATCGTATTCGGTTGATTAAGCACGTACTATTTTGTAGTCTTTCTTGTATAAATAGCTTGTATTATTTCTTTATCTTTATTCCTATTGTCACAAAATTGGTTGTCCATGGAGGTGGAAACACCAAAATGGGGGTCTAATTAAGGCAAGCCGCTAAACAACACCAACATTTTCCCTTTTTTCTATGTACAAGTGGAGAGATCTCAAAGAAAGTTGGCGAGAAGACTATTGTGCGAAATCATCTTCATCACCCTTGCGGTAAAATATTTCCTTTATCGCGTTAATCTATGCATTTCATACTTCTTGATCTTATTTTGTCATTATAAAAGCTTCTAAACTAGGCTGTTAGTCTACCTTTTTGAGTTTAACCTCGTCTCTCTAGTTTTATGGTAGTACGAATGCCAATGCACCTGTGAGATGCCAATGCACCACTCTGTCATTCCAGAACCACACTTTTTTCCTCAAAAAAAGAGCTATCTAAGACATAGATTCAACTTTGGAAAGCAACTCGTTTAGTCTCCCTTCAACTCTTAGGATTGTAGAGTGATCAAAGGACACACAGTCTTCATTATTCTCATCCCTTCTATCCTAACCATCCTTTAAATTGAGGTAAGTTAGGGCAACCTTTCTACTCTTGGCATTTTCTAACCTAGGGCCTTGCAGTGGTTTGGCCCCCTCTCTTACATTTTTGGTGAGCCCGATGTGAACCAACATCTATCCATTTTTCAATGTCCTACACTTTTTCATGTATACCTCTTGGTCGATATACCCTAGTGTGTTTTGAAAGTTTATGAGCTTCACGACCCAGTCTATGACCTCTGGAAATATTATTAGAAGAATTCTATGACACCTTCCAATGGACAAGATGAAGGTCTCCTCTAGCTTTACTTCTATCCTTTTCTTTGGATTTGTGGTTGGTCTATCTACACACGAGCATGTATCGCAAGACGAATCTAGGTTTCTTGATGAAACTGATCGCATCCTTAATCCTCCTAAGTCACTGAAGTCTTCATCTTTAGATGAGCATGAGGTCATCCATATCCCTTTTGAATACGTTGTTAGCCTTGATAAAGGGTTAGGTGCATTAGAATATCACCTGGAAGGAAAACCGAAGATGGCTAGGGCTGCGAAGGTGATCGGTGAAACAAGATACATGGTGGAAAAGGACTAGACAAGCATGGAGCTTTTAGCTAGTCTCATTAGTTTGGACAAAGCATGTGCCCCCTTGATTCATGGTTGCATGATACAAGGTGGCATCTTCATGGGATGTGAGAGGCAATTGGAGATGTTGATGCCTCCTACATCCATGTATATGGCTAACATGGTCCCTTCGGTCAATATACTCGCTACATTCAAAAAAATTGAGACTATTTAAGTAAACAAGAACCTTTGGGTTTCCACTTCACCCCTTTCATTGCCTTCGGTGGTGGAGGATTTGGTGGTGGAAAATTTGGAAGTCGGGGTGGCATTGGTAGAGGCAGTATCAGCGAAAGTCATGGTGGATGCTTCGATTCTGGTGGTGGCTACGACAAAGGTCACACTGGTGGTGGTGGGATCAATGGTGGATTTGGTGGTGTTCATAGTGGTGGTCACGACAATGGCTCTCGTAATGGTTCTAGTGGTCCTATGTCTTCTAATGACCCTATTATGAATACTCTTCTTCAAAATATGGGGAAGATGCAGAACAAGTTGGCAAAGCTTACCTAAGCCTCAACCTAGCCTATCTTCTAGCCCTTCTTCGGACACAGTTCATTATTAGTTGCAATTTTAAACACTCCTTTCCTGCAAGGGATGGAGATTCCCAAATTCAAGAAATATGGTGGTAAAGGGGACCCACAGACACATGTGTCCACCTTTAACGCCTTATGCACAAATTTTTTCCATCACAATGCATTGATGGCCAAACTATTTCCCCAATCCCTCAAAGATACAACATTGGATTGGTACTATTCTTTGCCCAATAATTCCATCTTTACATTTGATCAACTTGTGAACCAGTTCCTATGATAGTTCCAAGCCAATATCAAACCAAAGATGACCTTCTCAAACCTTGTTAGATACAAACAAGGGGACAATGAAAAGATTACAAAATTTATAGCACGGTACCAAGCACTCTTCTCTAAAATCTTATATCCGTTACCTGATTTTGATGTACAAAAGGTCTTCATAGGTAACTTAAAAAGGCCTTGGCAAGAGAAGTTCACCCTCATGAAGTATCCTTCTTTTGCACACTTGTGTGTGGCTTTACGAGAGTACCAACAGATGGTAGTATAGTTCAGGGGTCCTCCCTTGCACTCTCGTTCTGCAGGAAGATCTATCGTATCGATCTTGGGAAGAGGTAAAAATGTTGCAAATACAGTAGCCATTGTGGATAACAATAGCCTCAAATGTGACCAAAATTTTACGAAGCTATCAGAATCTTATTCTTCCATCTTGCAGAATTTTGTGAAAGATAAGATCCTTACCCTACCACCTCCTAAATTAGTGAGAGAACCATACCCTAACTGGTATGTAGAAAACATATACTATTAGTATCATCAAGTTAACAAAAATGATAACAAATGTTGCATGTGCCTGCATAATGAGATACAAGATCGCATCGAGGATGGTAGTATCCATCTTCATGGAAGTAAGAAAAACATGAAAAAAAAAGTGGCAAAAGCTAACAGTGACTTGTAGATATACATGGACCCATTTCCATCACACTCTACCGACATGATTATCAATCCCTCGGATTATATTTCTCATCTTGAGGTGTATGTTAACACGGTTACTATTACTCCCTCTCCCCACCTTGCAACTAGTTCGCCGGATGTAACATTTACTTCACAAGATGTGCCAGCAAATGGTAAGCCTTCTCCACTTTATATTCTCACTCACCTAAATGGTAACATTTTGATAGGAGTCTTAGTCAACCCCACGAGTAGAGTGAATGTCTTAACGAAGGATACATTACTCTTAAATTCCCTACAAAGGGAGGAATACGAAAAAAATAAAAATCCATCATTCGTATGTATGATGGACTTTCTCTTAAACCTTATGGATTGATAACGTTGTCCATCTTGGTTAGACCTAGGAACGTGGACATGGTCTTTGATGTTATACACAAATTGGACCTATTTAGAGTGAAGATAGGCATACCTTGGTTGGTTTCCATGGATGGGATTGCCTTTATAATTCATAAGTGGCTTAAGTTCTCCCATGACGGTGTCATGCACACAGTGCATGACATTGGATACCAGCCAATGGTATCTCATGGGGAATATTCATTGGATCACTTTTGGCCTTCTCTCACTAGTCTACTCCCACAAATAACAAACCTAATTTATAGGAACTATGTGAAGTATAGGATTGGAGGAAAAGGAAAATTGAAGTTGACCCTTCCTATAGTCGAGTCGTCAGCTACCCGCTCTTCCCAGAAGGGAAAGGAGAACCTCACTCTCTCTTGGGTAAACTTGTCTACTCCCATTTCTTAGGAGCAATACTAGATGAACAAGCTTGGGTTCTACCTATTGAGTCTGATGATGCCTCCTTGGAAAAATCCCAAGTTCAAGATATTGAACCTCCCTAATGGGGCCCCAGGACCCTGGTACTATTTCTATGACAAAAAGAAAGGCTCGTAGAGAGAATTTTCCCTTTGAACTCTTCTTGTTCCCTTGAATAGAAGAGGATCCACCTCTAAGGTGGTAGAGTCGACTCCTCTCATCATTTTTGAACCTACCACCTCTTCTCCCATTCAGGAGTCTATCCTTCCCCTAGAAACAACTATGGAAGATACTCCTATGGCTAAATAGAATCCTGCTATCCCTTTGTAGATTCTAGTTTTTGGTTTGAAGAGCCACAAAAACCACCTTGCATGTGAGCACAAGCATTAGTGAAAGGCCCTCCTAGCTAAGAAAGCCTCCTTACAAAAGAAGAAGGAGGAGAAGACTGCACCTCCTGCTACATCCTCCTCTTTCCCTCCTTACATCTCTCAATCTCTTTCGGTTCCCACTGTGAGCACACATGTGCCTAAAAAGGTGCATGTGTTCATCACTCCTTCTGTGGAACCACCACTACTGACTTCCATTTCAAATGTCTCGCCTTTCCCAAAACCCATGGATATGGTTAATACTTCACTCATATCCATCGTGGTTCTATCCTCTTCCATCCACCTTAATTCATCTATGGGGAGTTCACCTCCTCCGATGAAGAAGAAGGTAGAGTGTGGTCCCTCCAGCATTGGAGGATGTAAGAAGAGCCCACCTTCTCCAAAAGGTGGCCCCAAGTTGAATTTTTTTGTCCTAGTAACAAAACCAGTCCCGACCTCCCTTTAGTTTTTCATCGCTCCCGAGTCTCTCGATGAGCCTAGTGGTGAACCTTAGGTGAAAACTCCTCCATCCATTGAGGTGAAGCATGATACTCCTGTTAAGTGTATGTTTAACTTGTTGGATGAAGTTCTGACCTTGTTAGCAATCTTGATGAAGTCGTTGAGCTTGGACTCACAAGAGTTGAGCGACAGAGACCTCACAGGTCCCTTTTGCTTTGCCCTTGTTGCTAGAGGATCGGAATCTCCTCCCCTTTACATTACACCATTTCAAGCTTGTCATCCTTCCCCCTATGATTATCTAGAGTGGGAAGCTCATGACCTCCTATTCAACTAGTGTTAGCGGGGACCCTCTTCTTGATCTTTAGATTAGATGTGCATGTATGTTGTGGCATGTTCCCCCATGACCATGCTATATGTTCCTGGATGACCCTCATCACCCCTGTTGGTGCGTGGATACAGTAGTGGTGTTTGTGTTGTAAACCTTCTTCTATGTGTATCTCTATTCTTCCATGTTTTTGATTGACTTTCAATAAATTGGGGACGATGCAAAGTGTTAGGAGCATTTAGGCATCCTTCCATGTTGACCCAATTTTTTATTTTCACTTTGTCTTTCATGCATTCTTCCTAATCTGGTTGAGGATAGATGATGTTTTCACCTCTTAATGCAGTTACCTAATATATATAAATAAAGGAATATTTCAACCCACAAAACTAGATCCCCCTGTACCCTTTGTGTGTGGTATGTTTCTTTTCTTTTCTCTTTATCTTTCTCTCGTCTTTGCTTGAGTTGTCCCTTTCATGTGGGACAATGCCTCTTCTACATCACTTGGTCTTTAGAAAACACTTTCTTTGCCAAACAAATCTTTTCTCGAAGACCCTTCACACACTCCTTTGTTAGAATGACATTCTCAAATTGAAACCCTAGCCGAACATGTTTCCTTCATTATGGGTTTGTAAATATAGGACTTGGGAACCCTCCTCTAAAGTTGGAACGGTCTTAGTCTTCCTCGCATATGAGTGCATCTAATTCCTTTTGAATTCCTTGATTAATTGAACATCTTTCAAAAGGATTCCTTGGTGATGAATCGATTCAAGAAGGAAGACGATAACTTTTGAACAATGTGTCCCTTGAGTGGACCCGTCCTTTTCACATCGGGTTCCCAAGGAACCCCTTCAAAATTTTTTAGTAGGTTCTATGGCATATAGCTTGGGGGCAACCCTACTATACTGACTTCACACCTTGACATCTACTCCGAGGGCAACCCAACTAGACCATCCTGACATCTTTACATCTAGCTTGGGGGCAACCTAACTAGACTTCACTTTTCAAATAATGCATCCCTTGAGTGGACCCTCCTTCCTTTTGAAGGGTTCTTGAGGGACCCCTTTGAATGTCTTACAACTTAGCGACAGTCTGCGTGACTATCTATTCACTGGCCTACACGATCGCTTCTTGATGTGTTCTATCTGTGAGTAAACATGTCACCTTCTTCAGCTCTACAGATTCCCCTTTACTCGGTCTCCCTCATGTGAGATTTCATGGGGGATACCTTCCTTGCAATTCTATGGGTGTGTAAGACACTCTACTTGGTCTCCCTCACATGAGAGTTCTTGGGGGATACCTTCCTTGGAGGTCTGCGGGTCTGTAAGGTGCTTTTCCTAGTTTCCTCCATGTGAGAGTTCTTGGGGGATACATTCCTTGCAGGTCTATGGTTTTGTAAGGTTCTTTTCCTAGTTTCCTTTATGTGATATTTCTTGAAGGATACCCCCCTTGGAGGATCGTGAACCTTTGAGGCACTTTTGTACTTCAACTTTGTAGTTATATGGAACTATGAAGTCCTTTCCTGCACTTTTGGGTTCGCCAAACAATGCTCTGCTTCCTTGTCAGTTCAGGTATACATCTCTTGCTCTGTTACTTTCTTACTACTCTACTTTACTGAAGCACTCATCAGTACTCGTGCTTGCTAAATTGGGGGAAAAATGTATGAGCATGAATTTGCACCCCTAACACAAATTCTCTTTTACCCCCTTACACTTTAGAAAACCTAAGGTGGAGGCTTAATTCCACTTAAGCTCATTGTCCACATCACACTTGGCACCCTTTTTGTGTGCCGATGGAGGTGTTTATGTCAAGAAATCCTGTGTGGCGCCATACGTCCATGCGACGTGCTTACATCCCTGGCAGATTCCTGTGGCTAGAGTTTGCAGAGACATTACACTCTCGATTGGGAGTCAAAGTTTAATGCTCCTCTTTGGCTAGTCAACTTGAATATGGTCGTTTTTCATCCTTTCCTTCATATTCTTGACCATTCCATCCATTCTCAAGTTTGGATGAATTTTTGCGAGATCTTGAGTTCATCACTTCACATTTTCTCCACTCTTTCAAACACCCATTCAAGCTTTGTAGCAACACTTTTCACTCCATTGCAGCAATCTACCACTCCATCACTCTAATAGTGTGAATGTAGGACAAACACCATTGCAATAGATGCTTGAGCTCCTCTTATTCAATCCTCCAGAAGCCTTGAGTGCTTTGGATGAAGGTGGTAAGCTCCTCTCATCTCCTCTATCGTATTCGGTTGAGTAAGCATGTATTGTTTTGTAGTATTTCTTGTATACATAGCTTGTATTCTTTCTTTATCTTTATTCCTATCATCGAAAATTTTGCTGTCCGTGGAGGTGGAAACACCAAAATAGGGGTCTAACTGAGGCAGACCCCTAAACAGCCTCAACATTTCCCCTTTTTTTTGTGTGCAAGTGGAGAGATCTCGGAGCAAGTTGGCAAGAAGACTGTTGTGCGAAATTGTCTTTGTCACCCTTGCGGTAATATATTTCCTTTATCAAGTTAATCTATGCATTTCATACTTCTTGATCTTATTTTGTCATTGTAAAAGCTTCTAAACTAGGTTGTTAGTCTACCTTTTTGAGTTTAACCTTGTCTCTCTAGTTTTCTAGCCATACGGACGCCAATGCACCACACTGTCATCCTAGAACCACGCTTCTATCCTCAGACAAAGAGTTATTCAAGGCACAAAGTCGACTCTGGAAAGTGACTCACCTAGTCTCCCTTCAACTCTCGAGATTGTAGAATGATCGAAGGATACACAATCTTCATCATTCTCATCCCTTCTATCCTAACCATCCTTTAAACTGAGGTAATTTAGGGCAGCCTTTCCACTCTTGGCCTTTCATGACCTACGGCCTTGTAGTGGTTGGTCCCACTCTCTTATAGAAGGATAAAGGAACTAATCCATCTAAAGAAATCTCTTCAAATATTCTTGCTGCCCCAAAGCCTAAGCCTCCACAAAGTAACTTAGTCTCCACTCCCTCATCAGTTCCAAAACATATTGATCCTTTCTATATCTCATTGCTAGCCAATGGCTTAAAGTTGAGAAATTGTGTTATAGATTCTAGTGCATCTCAAAACATCATGCCTGCTAAGGTAGCTACTGCCTTGGGTCTAAATATGACAAAAAAAATTGGCTATTGCTTCTCCATGAAGAATAAACCTATCCCTCCAATTAGGAAAATCAAGGATGAGCAATTTAAATTTGTTGCATTTCTGGAGAAGAAAATCAAGATGGCAGTCTTGGTTGCAAATGTTCCAAGATCCTATGGTCTCTTACTTGGACATAATTTCTACAAGGATATGGGAGGAGAGCTCAAAATGGATATGTCAAAGGCAAGTATACCAATGAATGGCATTATGAAGAAGTTGTTTATAGAAAGGGAGGCACAATTTCCTATCGCAAGAATGGATGACCCAAAAGCTTAGATTCTCTTTGAGTCTCCTAAGATGAGTTTTTACTATTTTCAAATTGATTGAATATCCGAGTCTTTGGATAAGGATGCAAGCAAAGAGAAGAAAACTAAAGGCTCGTCTTCTCTAGATAAGGAAATGTATTCAAACAAATAGTCTTCTATGAATGGAGAATCATCTTTGAATAAAGAAGCCACATATTTTGAAGCTATCAATTTAGTAGATCCAAACAATGTTTGGAATATTGAATTTGGTGACAGTTGTTCTTCCATTGGATCAGAAGTGGGAATTTTTCTCATACCTCCTGAAGGAAAGATCTTCTCTTTTTCTTTCAAGTTGTAGTCCAACAATAATAATGACAAAGTAGAGTATGAAGCATGGTTGTTAAGAATAGAGGTTGCATGTAAGAAAGGAATTAAAAACATTCATACTGAAGGTGATGTCAAGATAATGAGTTTTCAAAAGAGATGGTATCAAATAAAAAATGAAAGGTTGTGGAATTATCACAATCATGTTTGGGATCTTGGCATAAGCATTGTATGATACATCATGGTACAAAATGAGAGGACCTATCTTTTTTTTTTAAGTCTTTTTTGTTCTTTTTATTTTGTCGCCTGACTCTATGCTCAATGGATGGATAAAGGAACTTGGAGTTTGGATTTATTCTCCCTTCATTTGTTTCTAACAATGACTAAAGGAAGCTCTCCAACTAGAGCTATTTGTTATCTTCGAATCCAGTTGCACTTGATTCATGGGATAACCCCCTAAGAAACTAATCCACTTTGTAGTTTCATGTACTTCAAGCATGCAAAATGAGGAAATTTTCAATTGGCCTTGATGTGTAGTCCCAAATCTCAAATCATACATTTGAGTGTATATCCTTGTTCATCTCTCAAAAATATTTGAAATGGATGTTTTGTTAACTTTCATTCATTGGGAGTTAGAAAATTTTCAACTCATGTAAGAGCATTGATTTTGAGCACTCCTGCATGAGCTATATGTTAGAAATTTCCTTCAGGTTTTGGAGCAATGATTTTCATAACTCCTACACTTTGAAATCACCTTGTCATGTCCGAGCACTATTTTTCAGCGCTTTGGCATATTTCCTTTTGTCAAGTTTTTCAAGTGTATGAATGATCTTTTTTACTACTTCTGCATCTCTTGTATTTTGAAAATACATGAGTGGTGATTTTCATTACTCATACATTTTACCTCCCTCTTCACACACACATCATAAATGAACTTCAAGTTTACTAATGAATCCTTTTCAAATCATTCAAGTGGCTTGTTAAAGTCATTTTAAGTTTATTTTTGTTGATGGGTGTTTTAGCACTTTCTCAACACAGGTGATGTGTAAGTGCAACACCTCTCTTGAAAGGAAATTTTTAGCAACAAGTTGTTGAAAATTTCCTCAAGGTCTCTCGAGTGTCAGGTCATGATGTGCATGGAATGTTTCATTTGTTTAAAATGTGATTTTGTTGGTAATCACAGGGTAGACTTATGTGAGTTAAGCTGGGAGGAATTGATTCATATTGTAACTACGGAGTTTTCCTACAAGATTAGATGTTAGCAAATTACATGCATATTATATCAATCCAAAATAGACAATGAAAATAAAAGGAATAAATAAAGAACAAAAATGAAATGAACTCACCCAGTCCTTCATCCTCCATGGCTGACTTCCATTGCACCTTCTAGTTTTCTAAAATAATGAAGTGCCCTCAGATTTTGATGAGCAACTCTATACTATGGACTAGCCCTAAGAAAGTGTTGAAGGATTTAAATACTTGTGAAAGAGAAAATCAATCCTACATGCAACGATCTAAGTAGCTAAATGGAAAAAACAAGACTATGTTAAAACTCAAGAGAATGCAAGAGATTAAAAGATTAAGAGATATTCAAGATTATTCAAGATGTAAAAAATGAGGACAAATTTGGCATTTTATAGAAAATGCAATTTTGGATGGATGGATGAGATTAAATATTGAGAAATTCCATAGAATCAATGGTCAAGATTCAAAATGGCAACTCTCAATTAGGGATAGGGTAAGATTTTCAAATGAGTGGACAAGATTTAATTTATGAAATTAAATCAAGGATGGAGAATAGATGTGACAGTGAAATGAAAATTAGTAAAATCAAGAAGATCAAGTTTGAACAAGAAGATGAGATTTGGAAAATCAATAATTTTTGAAATCACTTGATTTATAGAAGAATATTACCATTTTGAATTAAAATTAATTCAAAATATGGATTTAGTGTGATAGTAAATAATTGATTTTGAGATTATTTACTAAAAGGAAATGGTAGTTAACCATGTGAGACCATTTTAAATAAATTGTTTTATTTAAAATGAGGGAAATGTCAAATAAGGCAATTAAATAATTAAAAATAATTATTTAATTTAGAGAATGAGCCCAATAATTAAATAAATTAATAAATCTATTTAATTATAAGAAGAGTTAAGAATTAGTGAAATATTAAATAAATAAATAAGATATATTTATTTAATAATTAAGAAAACATAAATGGCAAAGATTAATTAAATAAATTGAGAAATTTATTTAATTACGAGAAGAATTTAGATAGTTAGTGATGCATTAAATAAATAAATGAGATCTATTTATTTAATAATCATGAAGAATAAAAAGACATGAATTAATTAAATAATTACAAAATATTTAATTAATAGTCAAAGGTGGGCTGCAAACATAATTAAAATGTCATAATTATGCTAGGATGAAAGTAGTAAAATAGAGCTTGTAGGCCTAGGTCATATTTATGTTTCTACACATATGATGGAGTTTCAAGATGGGAAGTTTGTTGTATAAGTTTTGTGGGTTTTAATAATAGTCTAAAACTCCTATTTCAGCTTTAGATTTGGCTTTACAATGTGCAATGAACCTTATTCAAAGTCACTATTAAAAAAAGGAAAAAAGGGTAGGGAAATGAAGAGGTTCTTGGATCTGAAACTAGCAATGAACAGTGACAATGGAGGTTGCTATAGCGGGCCAACCTTCCCAAGACTTAGTTCCACTTAACCAAGAAATCATACAGTATCATGAAACTAGTCAAATCTTCTAAGCACTGCATATGTCAGCTTTCCATTCACGATGAACATGAATAAAGAGATGAGATATAAGTGAAGCAATGAAATAAAGTTCAGAATAACTTTGCACAACTGTATATCATCAATATGCAGCCAAAAGTATGAACTAGGAATAGGTCAACACCATAGCAATCTCCAACATCAATGGACAACATTTAACTAACTCCTGAAGAAAACTTAAATACATAAAACAACAAAATAAATGAACTCAAATTCACTAAGAGGAGAAGAATCATGAAACATGCAAAGGAACTCAAGAATCCACCAATGCCAATGAATTTCTATTAATATTCCAGCAACATGTCTTTACAACAACTCAACTCTCTCTTAAAAATCAGAGGAGACCCCCTATTTATAGCTTTCAAAAAGTGAAGTGAATGGCCAGGATTTACTTTCATTGTGTGGCCCAGATTCATTTTACATTAGGGTTTCACCTACCCCCAAATATATAAGAATTTTAAAATACAACTTTGTCTTATTCCTATTTTGTTCTCTTGTGGTAGCACTGTAGCTCTTTGTCTTCTACTTGATTGTTGTTTTCCCTTTTGGTTGCAACTACACTGTGAGAAGCTCTTCATCTATAATAGGATTTCCAGCCTCCTTTTGTAGTGTGGTATATTCCACAAATTTTTTGATCAAGTGATGAAGTTTATCCCGCTCCAAAATGTCAGAGTGAAGCACCTAGAAGTTCAATTTCTTCGATCGACGGGTGACTATGTCCCAATATTTGTCACACCTGGCTATATTTTCCATTACCTATTCAAATTGGGCGAAGGCCAGAGCAGTAAAACCCATGAAATTTTTTGTAAGCTTTCTTGTAGTGCCATTTTCCACCTTCTTGTGGAAGTAGGGCCTTATCTTTTCTGGATCTATCTAAGTAGGAGGCATTTCAAAATCCGTCATTAACTTCAAGTATTCCCACAGTCCGACCTAGTTTATTTAACCCAATCAAGATCAATTGCTCCACTTCATGGAGCACCTGCTCTAATATTTGTCTCCTGTGATCTAGGCCCAATCTCCAATTTTCTACAACCCATAAATCATTACTTTCCATTGCAAGCTCTTTCTTCACTATTCTTTCAAGCAATTTGAGGATTGCCTCAATTTTAGGATACGTAATACTATATATCTTTGGGAGGTCAGTATAGGATTTCCTTATATCCCCAAGATACTTCTACACTTCCAAGAACTTGTTTGTTTTCCTAACAACATGTCCAATTCCCATGTTTCCATTGTATAGGACTTGTCGAAACCAATCTTCAATGGCTTTGGTCTAGCTCTTTCTCTTTTCGAGGGTGCTAATATGCTCCTTTGATAAAAATAGTGGTGCAACCAATGACATGGTAGGGAGCTCTTTGGTTGAGGACCATTTTTGAATATGTCATTAGATCTACCACTTGTTCCTTTAGCTCCTCCTTGGAAATATTATCCTTATTCATCTGGTGCATGATGGTGGCAACAGATCACTAAAGGTAGTCAATATTTTGTTCTCTTGTTGTTGTCCCAAGGTCAATGGTAGAGATATTGTAGCTGACCCCTTCCTTACCCATTATTGGGTGCCAATTTGTAACATCCTTGATCTAGATGCATCCATGGTCAGTTGGTATCTAACCTTCAGCTTCTCTTTCTTCTTGGTGCTTATTTGGGCTTGATCCAAGATGGCCTCTCACCTTTCCTTTGGATCTATCAGTGTCAGGGTCTTCATTTCTAATTGCTTCTCAAGCCACTCGAGCATCTGATCTTCCCTCTTTGGCTATCCGTGATCACCTTCCTCTTCATGGGCATGCTGGATTTGCAATGTCTTTTCGCTCGAGGTTTCTTGTTCTAGCCTTTCCCCTTCTTCCTCATTTGAATCCTGGATAATTATAGTTACTTTATTTGGCGACTTCATGGCTACATGCTTCTTGGGGCTGCCTTCTCATTCGAAATATTCTTCTTCTTCTTCCATCTCATCCCCATGTTTCTCATAATGTTCTAATTATGGGTTCCTTCTTATTTCAGTCTCATCTTCAGGCTTGTCCTCTTCATTCTTCTCTTTCTCTCCTTCTTCTCATTCCTCAAGAAGAGGGAGTTCTTCATCATGTTTGGGGCCTTAATCTTGCTCCCCTATTGGAGGTTTAGTGTCCTCCATTTCTCCATCAGTATTTCTTTCCTCCATGGTGAGTTGGTTTCAACTTCATCCCCGACATCCTTAAGTTTTTGGGCCAACTCTTTTTCGAGCTCTAGGTCAACAGTCTCCATAATGTATTTGGTGCTTGGCTCTTCATCATCATCATCAGAGGATTGCACTTCCTCCTCCTCATGGACTACCTCATCAATCACAAGGTACTGATATATGGGATGCTTGTGGTAGTCATTCGCCTCTTCCTCCAATTTCATGGCACCTTCCTTGTGCTACCTATCCAGTTCCTTAGAAATTTGCATTGTTCCTTCTATCGAAGGGGGCTTAGTAGGAGGAGGAGGGAAAAGGAGACCGGTTATGGCATGAGATAAAGAGGCCTATACTACGAAGTTCACAAACCTTCCAGAGAGTTCAAAGGGCATGTTTTGCATGTATTTAGTGAAAGCCTCTAGAAGGATGAGAGTGGGTATCATCATTGATACAATTGCATGCAAAAGAGAAAATGTGGGAGATATGGATGAGGAAGAAAGCAGGGAAGTAGTGGTAGATGATGAATCCACATTTATCACCTGGGCCACAAGAGAGGTGTAGGGAAGGTGGAATAAAATGTCCACAGTGGGTGGAGAGGTGGCAACCACTTTTTGTGAGATAGGTAGGGGAGTAACAATAGTAATAGTTGTTGCAGCTGGGATAGCAAGTGTAAGAGGAGAAGACTTTGGTTGCTCTTCTCCCTTGTGGAGTGGGTCCTCTTGAATAGTGGGCATTCCTAAGAAAATGGCTGAACTCTTTTACTTCTTTGAAGTTCCAACCTCTGAAGCCTTCCCTGGAAACTCCTTAGATTTACATTGGGATGTGTGGAGCTCATACTATCCCTGGCCGAAGGAGAGAGCATAGGGGACCTCTACTCTATGCTTGTCACTTAAAAGAGTGTGTGATCATTACAGATTTTGTGAGAGTTCAAGATATACTATCTGGTCATTTGGGTACTGGGGCAACTTATATGGCTTATCAGAGAAACCTTCGGCCTGAATGTAGGTGAATTTTGGAAACTATAAAAATAGAAATCCAAATGAGCGGATGAAATCATTGGCACTATCCGAGACTCTACTTTCGGGGTCACCCCTAAGCAATCTGACGATGTGACCTGTGAAGGCATCGTTAACCTTGTAGTAGTCCCTCTTAAAAAAATTGTACTGAAGTTGAGGGTACTTGTTGTACACTTTTAGTACCGTTTGTGGATTTGGATCTGGTGCTACAAATAAAACCCTATATTGGGCATGGTCAACAAGCAAGTATACAAGGTATGATGTCATATAGAAATTTGATGTTTTCTTTACCACCATAAACTACTCATGTAAGCAGTCATTGATCATTCTATCCCAATAGAAATATGTATCTCCTCGAATGATCTCCTCAATAAAATAAAACATCTAGTCTTGAAAGAAGGCTATAGTTAGAAGACCCATAACTCTACTCAACAAGGTTACCAAATTGTGGTAATCTTCAAAAAAGTCGCTTCGAAAGAGCTCTTGGGGTACCTTATTGGCACTACCCCTCTTTTATTTTAGCTAGTTTTGAATAATCAATTTCATACATCTAAGGGGATCTTCATCCCACATCTGCTTACCATACTCCTTGTGTGTCTACTCCATCTCTCTAAAGGTAGGGATATGAAAAGCCATCCCTATTGACTTGGTGAAGAAGTCAGCCAATATGTTCCTGACTCTATCAACTATTGTTCTGGTGTCCTCCTGGTATGCCTCCCTATATGCCATTACAAGTTCAAGGGCGTGAGGGTTGGTGGGAATCTTGCAGCCTTGGCCAATCCACTACTTCTAATTTTTCTGGCATTTTATATTTTGGGATTGAGCCAGACCCACTATTTGAATTCATCTATATCTATGTGCCCTAGATTAGTGTCTGAGATCACCTTCCATTCTGTAAGGACCTTGGAGTTGAGGGGTTCCCCTTGGCACTTGTACTTCATTTGGTCTTTATCCTCTTTGCCCCAAGGTGCCTTAGCAATTTTTCCCCTTATTCTTTCTCAGTGGCCGCCCTTGAGGATCCGACAACTAGTTCCATATATCCTACAACCAAAGGATCAGTAAATGATTCAAGCATAAAATATGAGGAACGTTAGCTGAAATTTTGTAAAACAACATTAGATCAAATAATTCATAAATAAAAGATCATAAAATCCTCTAAAAAACTTCTTCGTCTTTTGCTTGGAGGGAATTGGGCAATGCGGGCCCAGGGGTGCAAACTTCCCTAGGATGGCAGTCATTTTGAGGTAGTAGAGACAAACAACACTAGAACGATGGAATTCCATAGATGGAGGGACTCATAGGGTCAGAGGATGATTGACATCAGGATGCGGGTCGGGAGGTGCAGAAGGACATGGGAGATTGGTCTTTTGGAACGGCCATGATAGGATGGAAGTCCACATGGAGCGACCCCAATGGTCGGGCCCAAAAGAGGCAAAGGCCATCCATATTCTTTTGGTCTTGCTTTAATATTCCGATGGTGAGGAGGATGTCGGGTGCCGCAGCATGGGAAGATGGAGGCTGATGGTCATTTGGAACGATAAAGGCCAAATGGAGTCCCACAAATGGAAGTCTGCAAGACCTCACCCAGAAAGGATTATGGATTTTGGATTCAGCCAAGTTTAACTAGCTGCTAGGAGTATGGGGTCCATCCATCGGAAAGATGACACCAAGTGTCCATTTGGAATGATAGGGATGAACTAGAATCCCATAGGAGGAGTCTCGCAACTACAGGCCCGAGAGGGTCTGGGGGTCACACTCTTTTTTACTTGTGAATTTTGCAAGTTTTATGAACGTGGTCACCAAGGCAGGGCCCAGTAGGTGGAGTGATGGGTTATAGAGGCCATTGGAAATGGTGGAGCTCAAGAGAAAATAGTAGGAAAAACCCCATGTAGTCGAACCTGAAGGGGACTAAGGACTTGCCATTTTAACTTGGGAATTTTGAAGGCTGAAGTTTGTCAACTGTAGAGGCGGAAACTGAGTATCGAGAGGGTGCAATCAGACAACCGTTTGGAATGGTGGAGTTAAAAGGAAAATTTAGGATAGAGGTCCATGAAGGTGGACACACGGGGGCCAATGGACTCTATCTTGATCTTGTGGATTTTGAAGTCTTTGATATTGGCCAAGAGGAGGGGGGATCCCGCAATGACGGGCCGATAGGGACAATGGTCATTTTTTGAAAGTTTATGTTTGCATGGGAACAGGACAACTAAGAGGGTGATGTGGGTCTAAAAGGAATGGCTACCACACTCAAGAACAATGGTGAGGGTGACTATTTTTTCCATCCCTAGATCAATATTCCCTAAGGTTTTTCCAATTTCTAATTTATGGGTTTTGCATGGAGGTCACATGTTTACGTAATTTACCATTTTATTGAGCAAAAAATTTAATCCTTTCTGATTTTGGAGGAAACTAAGACAGTGAGGGGAAACAGAAAAGTCACCTGATGATAATGTACTGAACAATGATGAAGCTCCTCAAAATTTGCTAGTTTCGGTGGATGGAGGCTTCTAGCACAATAGCAGCAACGGCTGAACTCTGACACTTAGCTCTAAAATAATATTTTGAAAATGACAGGTTGGGCAAGATGTATTTATAGGTAATTTATAATTTAATGTCTTCATTAATGTTCTTATGGTAGTTTAAAATTTGAAGGCAAATAGCCAAGGGGATCTCGTAGGGATTTTGGATTTTGAAAATTTTGGGGAAGAAAAATATGGCCAAGTCAAGATATTTCTTTCAAGGTTCCTTTTCCATTTAGGACTCAAAATACAGGTTACACAAAATGAGGCGAAGAAAAAGTGACCCAACATAAGTGAAAAGAGAGGGTCCCCATCTTTTCGAATGGGGCGTGTGTGCTATAGGCACAACAAATGGTGACTCTGCTAGGAAGAGCACTCCTAGTGTTCTAAATATAAATATTCATTCTTAACCCAAAATCTCTAGTTTCGCAGACCAGGGGCCAATATCCAATAGTGAACTAAGAAGTAGGTTAAGGATGGGATCCTTGGTTGAATCATGTTACAGAATCATGATGGAAGTGTGTGCGAGATAAGTTCATTTCCTTTCCTCAAGAATTGTGCAAACAACTACTGATTGGGCAAGGACAAGCTACGTAAATTGTCTGACCCCAAAAGTAACCTATACATTGCTATGTTGCTAGTCGAGCATCCATAGCCCTGATGGAGTTATCATTATGACCCCATGAACATAGCTCTACTACCAGCCAAGCATCCATACTGCTAGTAGAGTTATTCATGCACCCTTTCAATTGCATGATTTTGCTTCCTTTTTCTTTTTCTTTTGATGTGTCTTTGTAGTACCTTTTTTTCTTTTGCTCAACCATGTAAGAATTGAAGCTCACAATGGGTTTGGGAATCATAGTGGTCACTGGAGTAGACTTAAGATTTTTTACTTCTCTAACCTTCCAAGCAATTACAACACAATTCTTTGGAAACATTTAAAGTGTGTTTTGTGTATGATCCATGATAAGCATAAAAATATTCAAATAAGGATGAAATCCTAGGTTAGTTCAGAGTTCAAAGGAGGAAATAAACTCCCAAAAGTGTTCAAAAATTGATAGTTAGGAATGAAGGCTTATCTAGAGAACAAACAAGAGTGGGTAGCATAATGTACCATTCATCAAACCGAGCATGACCACCACATCGGCCTTAAGGACACCGTCATCAAAGAAAAACAACTAGGGAATGGGCACAAAAAAAGAGGGAGCGAAACAAAAAAGAAAGGGAAACCTAACCTAGGCTATAAACAGGTATTTACAAGGGATGAGCTGCAATAGCTCAGGGGAAGAAATAATTCTTAAGGTGTTGCCCATTGATAGGAAATGGGACCTCTTCAGTAGTTAAGGTATTTAAATGAAAAGTATTATCCCCCAATATTTCACCAATTTGAAAGGGTTCAAGCCATAGCTTGTCGAATTTATCATGTCCCCCTTTCCTCTCATGGGCCTTATCCTAGCATAGGACCATATTAGCGATTCTAAAGGCATTTACCTTGGCTCAGCAGTCGAACCATATTTTTGACTACGCCCTGATGTTTGGAAAAATTTTCAATGGTATAGTCACGCACTTCTTCTAAGTGGAGTAACTCAGCTAAGCGAGCCTCCCTTCAATCCCCTTCTTCATAAAAACTATTGATGAACTGGAGGGTGGGGATTTTGAGGTGAATCAAAAACATAGGCTCTAGGCCATAGATGAGGTGGAACGACGAATCTCCCAAGGTAGGCTTATGACATGTATGATCTTACCAAAGGGAGAAACATAGTTGGGTATGCCAGTCCTTGGGATTCCTATTGTTGGGTCTCAAAAACGCTGGTTTGAATGAACCATGAGAGATTGCCAAACACTCACAACGTTATTGGACAACTAACAAGGCAAACCAATATAGTTGAACCTTCTACTCTTAAGGCTCTGCTAAACCTAGCTAGGTGCACCTATATGAATGACACAAATTTTGAATTATGCTTCCTACTTCACCAAACTATCCACAAATGGCAATTTGATAGTGGAGAGATATGGCCTAAATTTGGTATAGATAGTGTAAGTAATATCCAGAATTTGGTATAAATTGTAAATGCAATATCAAGGTATGAATTAATATGTTGAATTAAGATATGTAACTAAGATGGATGAAACCTAAAAGGATAAATAAGACTAGTGCCTTGTCACGTAAAATGGAGTCAAGTGAAAGCTCTAGATGAATGACTTCTATCTGGCAGAGACTCTAGTTATTTAGCATATGAATATTAGTTTATAACTTGTATAAACATACAAGAATGTAATTACCAAGCTCTTGTTAGTGATTCAAATGATACTTCTAAATTATTGTGAATGACTTGAAGGATTTAATATTTTCTTGAAAGAACCAACCAATCACACCACACAAGAACAACAAATGTGTATTGATAAACTGAGAATATACTTGATATGTCAATTTAAATAACAAATAAATATCAACCTTGGAGAGAACTTGATAACATTTTCAATTAATTTAACAAATAATTGATACCAGAAGCACGCCACAAAATCAGTGTTCTTTAATTGATCCCTCAAAACTTCATACATGCATCATGGTCCTTTGAAACATTTTGAAAATATTGTATTTCCTACTATCTACTTTCTATCTAAGAATCTGTCTTTTTCTCCCTTGTAAACAATAGATACTTATATATTAGTGGGTGGAAGCACGTGTCCTTTCAAAAAATGTTTTAAGCATAAAACACTAACAAGAGTAGCATTAACTAAGCTTTGTTAACCCAAAAGTGAACTTCAGACATGTGTTCTATGTAATCTCGATGCCCGTGTGGATTTGCATCTCCTAATGCATTGTGGATCATGATCTCCATCATCACCATTTGTTCGTTATACTCACATGCTTCATCCAACATTGTATCTTTTGCAGTGGCTTCCTTTAACATCTCTTTGAGTATTAATTCACATTCGTTCTTCCATGTAGATATTTATTTTAATTCTCCCTCATCACTACAGAACCTAGTCAATTTTTTCTCGGCAACTTCTATCAGTTCTTGATCATGTTTCTCAATTACCATTTTTGCTTCTTCTGCTTCCAAGTTTCTAATTATGTCATCAAACTAATAGGGCACAAGCTGATACCCTCCAAAGTTTATCCCCTATGTGGCAGTATGAATATATCCCTCTAGATCAAAGTTTTTCCTTGATGGTGCTTTTCTCATGTTATAATACAATAACCTATCCATAATCAAATTGTATCCCTCCTTTTCTAACACACTAAAATCACAAAAACATAGTGTACTTGGCATAAAAGATTGCTTCCCATAAGAACTTAAGTTCATGACACTGGAGAAATCCATTTGCCTAACAATCTCTAAGTATACAATCCTATCTGGAACTGTCCTAGGCAAAATAAATGGACTACTTTCAAAACCATAAACCGTAATCATGGTGGCATTTTCTAAACAATATCAATCCCCCCAGTTGTGGCTAATTGGTCCATTAAAATCCTTAGGCCTACGAAATCTCTTTATTTCATCAGACAAGGAATAGTCACAAGGATGATTATAAAACTTGTACAATGGCTTTACAAAATATTCTTCAAAATGCAAAAAGCTAGAATTAGCAAACTTGTTGTCCCGAATAGCAGTCCACAATTGAATAGGCAATGGCTTGCCTTCCTTATCAAATTGTAAAATTCTCAGCTCCTCGGGCCACAATCCTAATTCCTATCCAAAATATAGCACCAAGTGCATCAACAATGAATAATTCCTAAGGTGAAGGACAAAGGCTCCATTCTTTATTGCCATCAACCCTGCATCAAGCTCTTTAAACACATGTGAAGCATAAGCAAAAGACCTACAGTTATGATATTGAACATCTAGAACAATCAACATAGGTACAACTATCATATGCTCTAGGACCTCCATCCCCAATACCTATCCCACTGAAAAATAAGTTTACTTTGTGTAGGTTTCGAAGACATCCACATGAAATGGTGGTCCCTTGTTGTCTTCCATTGGAGTCGGTTTTCCATTACCCTAATTTTGTACAGGGTAACCTCCAACCCTTGTAAATGGTATCCATTCTTCTAAATTCACTCTCGAGCTCCTCACTTATAATCTTTTCATTGCACATTCCTTCTAACCTAAAGACCTCACTTATTGCATTCTCAGACACATGTATTACCGAGTTCCCAGATGAATCACATATAGCCCTATTTTTTGGATTATAATGACCAGCCAATAAGTTCACCAATTCAACATCAACAAAAACATTAGGGCACACTAGTTTTCCCAAATTAAGCCTCCATGGGTTACACACTACCTCAAAGCAATTTCTTCTATGGTAGTGGAAACTGAATAATTTGTATCCTCTAATTGGGGTCCAAACATCTCCTATGAACTTACATTTGTCATCCAATTTATCTATTTCAGCCTTAAGCTGTGCAAAATGCCTAGCTTTAGGTCTTGAACCAGGTAGCTGGTCTACGAAATCTTGGTTAAATTTTCTCTCTGTGCCCTCTGGTCGTATTTCAGTTTTTTGCTTTTTACCTTTTGGTTGGCTACCCTCCACATGTTTTCTTCCTTTTATCTTTTCTGAACTAGTGCCTTCCATTATTTGAAATTTAAAATTTTTAGAGGATGAGGAACTTACTTTATTTTGCCTAAAAATCCAAGTTAGACGAATGCTCCAATTGTTTTTCTCATTCCTCTACTCTCCTTTGCTATGAGTTCAATGAAAATGATTTCATATGAGCTCACCTTGATTTGCAAAATCTTTTATGCTTCATGGCACCATTAATGTCTTCACCGAGACATGAATGAAGAAAGTTTTTCAAAATTCTCGCTATCATATCAGCAAGACATTTCAAATCTCTGGTTGATCCATCTGCTCAACGTTCACACATCTGCTAAGACATCTTGTAGTTTCCCTGACATCACAAGTCTCCCCGATAGTTTTCCCCCTTTTTTTTTTATATCGCCACGACCTTCACCAAAGCAAACTATCACCTAGACTTAATGAATAGGGCCAATGATTCTTCACTTCACTCTGAAGGCTCTTTGTCTCACCGAGATATTCACTTTGTCAACTTAAGTCATTGAGACTAAGTAATTGTCCTGCCAATAGAATAATATCTTCCATGACCTCTCTTAGATCTCCCCACTGAGCCTTATCTTATTGATACATCTTTTCCTCGGCTAGACCACACACATTGTCTCTTTGACAAATTTTATCTCTATACGCTCAACTCTGTCAGTATAACGCGAGGGATCGGTAAGACACCCCGAACTCTTCTCTGCACCATTGTCTCACTGAATGAGTCTTCTTTTTTCTTTATTGGCAAGACCAATGATGGTCTCAGGTTATCTTTTGGAACCTCACTCCGATGACTCTAGTCTGGATGATACATATCATTATGCTTCAGGTGGTGGGATAAAGATTAGCTTGATATGACCTTACACTTTCACACTGATAGCCAAGGTCCTACTTACAGAAACTATGAACCCGTGTATTTCCAACATATGTCCTAATTGGAATGACATAACTGTTTTCCTGTCGATATACTAAAAGAGATGTATATTATTATTGGTGAGACCTGCATCAACTCATGTCGATATTTTCAAATGTAAAGATTTAATGTTAGATGAATTTTATGGGGCTATATGACAAAATTTAACACGAACCTTGGTGAAAATGCTATGTGAGGAAATTTTATGTCTATAATATGAACTTCTTGGGAAACTAATAAGCATGAAGGGCTAATGAGGTTATCAAAATTTTATAGTTCCAACACCTATCAAGCAGCTTCTTAATGACAGTGATCAAGTTCTTGTTGGTTGATTCAACAAGGTCATTGCCTTGAGGATAGCAGTTGGATTATAATTTAAAGGAAATACCATGATCGAAAGCCCAACTAGCAAATTTTAACGAGGAAAAAGTGAGACCATTTTCGTAGGATAGAGAATAAGGGCAACCATAATGATTTACAATGAAACCTTCTAGAAAATCAACTACCTCTGTAGTACATTTCCTACATGTAATAGCTTCTATCCATCTAGTACAATAATCAGAGGTGGTTAGAATATACCTGTGACCCATAGAAGATGGTGGGATTACTAGACTGATGAAGTCGAAACCCAATTGCATGAATGGTCTTACCTCAAAGATAGGTTGCAGTGGGACAACAACGCTCCTCTCTCTGGTTGCAATGGTCTAGCAAACATGGCACATTCGAGCATGATTATGTGCATCTTTGAACACTATGGGCTAGTAGTATCCTTCTTGTAAGTTTTGATGAGGAGTAGAGGGACTTGACCCATGGCCAGTACCAAATTTTTCATAAAACTCTTTCAACATATGCACCGTTCCTCTTTACCCAAGCATCTGAAATAGATTCCCTCATGATTTTTCTTATAAAGTATGGAACCTTACAACATGTAACTACTTCTCTTTAGCCTAAGGGCACATTTCTAGATTCCTTATAAGTGGGGCAGCAATCTATGGTTCAACAAGTAGTAGACAATATTATCATACCACTCCCCTAGGGAGACATCTTCAAGTTGATATTACTGAACTGTAAGCTTGGGTCCTACTTCAGCTTCTACTTCAGCTATCATTTGGGTGAGTGCTTTCCCCCTAACCAATTTCATTGGCTAGATTTCCATGCCATACTCTTGCAACAAGGTGACCCACTTTTCCCTACTTTCTCCCAATTCATTTTGCATTAGTAGCATCTTTACTGTTGGGTCAGGCACAATGGTGAACACCTTATTGCACAAGATGTAATGTCTAAATTTTTTAACCCCTCTAACAAGAGAATATGCTTGTTTTTCCATGCTTTGATACCCTAGCTCAACATCCTTTAATGGAGCACTCATGAAGGCGATTGGGTTCTCATTTCCTTCATCGTCTTTATGGGTTAATATGTTGACACATGAGTGATCTGAAGCGAAGGAATAAATGTAGAAATGCTTTAGATAGTCTAGACTAACTAACACAAGGGCATCAGCAATTTCCCTTTAATTTCCTCAAAGGAATACTTTGCTTCTGCTATCCACTCAATCTTGGCATCTTGTTTCAACATAGCATTGAGTGGCTTGATGATTTCAGCAAAGCCTGTGATAAATTTTCTAATGAAATTTATCTTTTTAAAGAAAGATTTCAACTCTTTCTTGTTGCTTGGAAGCTGAATCTTCAAAAGAGATTGGATACACCTGAGATCTATGGAAATTCCTCATTCTAAAATAACATCTCTGAGAAGCTTACCTTTTGTGACTCGAAACATGCATTTCTTTGGATTCAAGGATATGCCGAATTCCCTGCACCTCTAGAAGACCTTACATAGATCAGAGACATGGTCTCCCCTATTCTTGGAAAATATCATCAGGTCATCCATATAGATAATGATACACTTGCCAATTATATCCTTGAAGGAAATGTCCATGGCTTGCTAGAAGGTGGTGTCTACGTTGATCAACCCAAAAGGAATTCTTCTATATGCAAAGGTTCCCCACTTCGTGGCGAACATCATTTTAATCCTATCCTCATACTGCACACAACCTAATTTCTCTATTTTTCTTCCTTATCACAACCAAATTTTCCACCCACATGGAGTGTCGGACAAGAAATATGATTCTAGTGGACAACAGCTTTTGTACCTCTTTGGAAATAATTGGTTCAAATAATGCATTAACGAGGCATTGTCCGTATCTAAATGGTCTAACATCTAGTCTAAGAGGAATAGTGTGTGTGATGATTGATGTGTCATAGGTTTTCAGATCCTCATAGCTCCAAGCAACTACATCGTGATATTTCTACAAAGCATCAATAATACCTTTTGTTTCTTCTGGTGTGCACACCTTGCCAATGAATACATTCTTAGCTTCCTTGATTGTTTTGAGATTATAAGTGTCACACTGATTGTTGATGGAGTATTTCTTTGCCTATCGATCTTGATCCCTTATCTGATCAAGGCATTAAAAATGGAATTATGGGAGCGTGGGATCAATTGAATGTTAAAAGCACCTAGAATTTCTAACAGATCCCATACCCTATGCCTATAATTGGTTAGTCTTCTATCATAGCAGGAGTAGAGCCTTCTTACTTGTTTCATGAATAAATCTAAGTCACCAAAGACTTGTAATATTTTGACCTTCTTCTTTAATTCCAATAGGAGGCCAAGAAGCAATGCCTCATATTTTGGCACATTATTCATGCAATAAAATTGAAGTCTATGGGCAGCAAAATATGACCTACTCATGGGGCTGATTAATTTGAAGCCGGCTCTGACCCCTTACTTGGATTTGGATCCGTCAAAGCATAGCATCCATAATTTAGGAGAATCCTTGATGTTGGAATCAACAAGCTTGGCTTTTTATTTCAATGACATCTTAATTTCAACAACCTTAGGAGGTGATACAAGTCCAGTGTGGCCTTGATCTGGGCATACTTGTTGAGTCTCCATTTTAGGGGTGACTTGTCCTTTAATATGCTTGATTTCCATTTGGCACATGCAACACTAAAATTTAGAGTGGGAAACATTATGTACCCTACACCAGCTATGCAATAGGAGCTCCTAAAAATTCTTTCTTGACACCAAACTGAGTTGATATTGTACACACTTTTCCATAAATTTTTTGAAACCCTCTAGAAATCCTAGGTTGCCATCTCCATAAGAATTCTCATCATGAGATTCAATCAATATCTCTGTGCTTTGAGGCATATGGGTCAACCTAACAGGTGAGCTGCATAACACAAGGAGGAACTCTTCAATTTCCTTCTCCTCATAGAATTCTAGTTAGTCTAAATATGCCACAAGGTAATAATTCCCTAGCTCTATTTCAGCAAACAACACCTCATTCGTGGTTTTGTATTCCAAAATCGTAAATTTCATACGCTGTTCCTAATCTATATGGATCTGATTTGGCAACCCCTTCCATGGTAGCCATAGATGGGAATAGTCTGTGGTAGCATATCCATTCAGTGCTCATGTGAAATCCCTACCCAGGATAATATTGTAGGTATCCAGGATATCAACAACCGTAATGTCAATCATGTGTTGTATCCTTGGATCAACAACAATTTGCATAGGGATTTTGTTGATTTCCATTTTATCAAGTTGTGTCACCTTGCACTGGGAGGGAGTTGGGACTTTTCCCTATTAGAAACCAAGATTAGAATGCAAACCAAAAAATACCTTCCATAAGAGAAAAATAGAAAAAGAAAAGCAATTTGCATGAATATGTGAAAATAAATTGTATTCAGGAATTAAAAAATTACAAAAGATGAATTTCTTTATAAAAGAAAAGTATGCAAAACCCTAAAGGTAAAACCTAATTTTGACCTAAAAGTCTCAACTAAACAAAGCTTAGTTATTAATTAAATAAACTAATTAGTACCTAAGTAAACTTAATCAAGTGTAATTAAATAATTAATTACACCAACACCCCCCCTTAAGTGCAACTTAGGGAGACTAAAAGGCATGTACCTAATGCTAGGATGAATGCATGAAAGCATGAATGGGTCCCGACTACTAGGCCATGTTAGGTATCCATGTACAAATGCAATGAATGGGAAAGAGGAGAAAACCTAGTGGGAAAAAATGCCCCCCTCAATGAGATGACCTATTGCAAAGAAGCACTAGAAGAACACTGGAATCCTCAATCCAGAAAGAAAGGAAAGATACCTCTATTTACAAGAAACCATATGAGAGTCACTTAAGGAATTAGGTAGAATCATGATAACGCAACAATAGACCCGATGCCAAGGAACACTAGAAGACTCACACACTGGAACAACCCTGGAATCTGTGAAGCAACAATAGATGAAAAAAGATACCCCCCATAAGAGGGAGTGATATGATGAAATAATCCATAAGCTATGTGAATCTCGATGCCAATGCCAAACTGTGACTAAAACTAATCCATAGGAGCAAGTACAATGAAGATTCAGGAATATTAACCACAAAATGAATGGACCTCAAACTGAGATGTGACCCGATGTGCATCTGATGTGATTCAGGATCATTAACCATAGGCTCTCAATCTGAGATGTGAATCGATGCGAACCAAAATGTGCCAAGCTATGAGCAAGATGTTGCCAAAAGAAATAATAGAATCCAAATACAACTCATGCGATTTGTCATCAACACAAAGATGAGATCAAAGTAAAACTACACTTTAATTAGATTATTATGTAAGAAGCCCCCCTAATGAAACTTTATATAAGTTAATTTATTACAATTCCCCATGATTGTAAAAGGAAAACATGCAAAACATGCATAAATTAAACACAAAATGCAAACCTACTACATGAAAAGAAAAAAGAGTGCATGCACAAACCAATGTTTACATCTACCTCCATGATTAGAAAATGACCTCATATCTATGTAGATGACTAAATCATCTTTGCAATGCCGTGAGAATGGTGAAAAATGGATAACCGAGTCAAAAGATATGCCCCCGGAAGTGAAAACAACTTCATCTGACTTCAAAGGCTTGCAAAATAAATTTGGAGCAAAATATGCAGAAAAACCCTGCACCACTAGATTAGACTCAAAACCAACTTTCCAACGGTATCTTTTTTTCAAAAAAATGGACTTCATATGCTCAAGATATGACCATTTTACTAAAAGTGCTCATTTAGGCATTAAACCAAATATTTTATTAATTTAAAAATTAAAAATTTAATAAAATATTCAGTTGACCTTCATGGCACAAAAAATGAGGTAACAAACAAATTGAGAGGGCACAAAAATTGAAGCAAAAGTGGCACAAAAATCAAGGCAGCTCAAAATACTCAAAGAGCCCAAAAAAATATGGCATGAAAACTGAGGCGTTCGTACGGATCCATACAGTTGTATAGAATCTTTTGGCAAAGTTTTTGAAAATCCTCAAAAAAATCAATTTTCAGAAAACCCTATCATATTTTATATGAAAATAGGGGTTTTTGGGCCTTCTAAGCACAATCATGAGGTCTTTTTTGCACTAGCATGCACCATTTGAGAGATCAAAGTCGAAATTTCTTAAAAAATCATGGAAAAACCCTCTAATCTGGCAAAAATCTACCAAAATAAGCTCAAGGTATGAAACCCTCGAGGAACTCTGAATGTGCTCTGTAATGAATTTCTCCAAAAATTGAGAAGGTTTTGCAAATCAAGGCTTTGATACCATGTTAGAAACCAAGATCAGACATGCAAACCAAAAAATACCTTCCACAAGAGAAAAATTGAAAAAGCAAAGCAATTTGCATGAAGATGTGCAAATGAATTGTATTCAAGAATTAAGAAATTACAAAAGAGGAATTGCTTTATAAAATCAAACTATGCAAAACACTAAAGGTAAAATCTAATTTTGACCTAAAATGCTCAACTAAATAAAACTTATTAATTAAATAAACTAAATTATTACCTAGGTAAAATTAATAAAGTGTAATTAAATAATTAATTATACCAACATTCCCAAAGCTTTGCACACTAACAAGGGCATGACATTAGCAGAGGCTCTTGAGTGAAGCAAAAAATTGTTGACTTTCTTCCCAAATATTCTAATGGTGGTCAAGAAAGTGGGAGTTTCCAACTTTCCCTGAAATAACCCCCCAAAAATGTCCACTTGGGCTACCTGAACTTTGTTTGTATCATTGGGTTTGTTTTGGGTTTGGGCCTGATCTGGTTCCTTGGCAGGCTATTTGTTGGCTTGCTAGTTTGAAGGTGGGTGTACTTTCTTATTTAAAACCTATTAGATAACAGGCTCACTCTATGAATCATCAAAGGAGACCCTTTTGGTAGGTACTTCTTGGGTTCACTTAGATGAAGAAGGCATTCCTAACTGTTGAGACCTCAAGCAGTTCAAAGGTAGAAAAACTTATCTTAACTTGCTTGAATTCCTCAGCCACATATTCGCCTATTTGTTCAATTTCAACTTCGAAAGGGGTATTTTGGGAAGAGCCAGTAGGCTGGTTTTGATTATGACCTTGTTGCCTATTTCTATTAAAGTACCTGTTAGGCACAAGTGGGTAGCTTGGGTTTTTGCAAGCATTTGCGTAAGGAGGGGTGCTAAATTTGATAGGCACGGTGGAGGTAGTGAAAGGACCACTGGTTTGACCACCTTCCTGCCTATTCCTTAGATCATAAGGAGTAGTCCTTTGGTGGAACATTTGGACTTCATCTTCTCTTAGTTCTTCCTCATCTATTGGAGCATTATCTACTAAATTGAAACACTGAGCCAAAGGAATTTTGTTACTTACCTCTTCTGCCTTGTCATCGCTTGAGATGGCCCTCTCCTTTTTTGGCATGTTACTCTCGGCCTTTCAGATAGGGGCCTGGTTGACCACCAGCACTGAGGAATCATATGGTTTGATGGAACAATTTCCCTACACCCCGAGTTGTCCACGACATTTTGGACCTCTATCTGGAAAATTTCACCGACTGTCTGGAATTATGGATAGTCTAATTTAGAATGTCGGCTTGTCTTATGAATGCAGAACCAATCGGATAAGGCAGCCTCAGCCAGGTATACCCCGCTCATGGTCTTATCATTTTTTTTGGGATGATCAAGAGGCATGGGAATGCCACCATTGTTTGGCCTTGTGTTCCATGTTCAATTTTGTCTTTGGGAAGGCATTTTGTCAAATTTCTACCCTGGACTTTAGTTTTTCTAAGAGTTCTATCTAGAAGAGGCACCAGCATTACGAGTGTCATGACCATCATAGTTGGCATGATTGAGGTTAGTCTAGATGCTTCTTTGAGAGGCCTATAACTAGTTATTCTTGTTGCTCAAGTGTGTCATCTTGGCTAAGATTTTCTTGATCATTTATGTTAACTCATTGATCCAGTCCTTTTCGGCATTGTTAGGCTACAGAGTTAAATTCTAAAGGAAGACTGGTTGCACTATTGATTGATTTTGATGGGTAGGCAGGAAATCAGAAGCTTGAAGATACGCTGGAACTTGGGGTGGTTGAGTGTTCACTTGCTCCTATTGGGGCTGCAAGAATTGAGGTACGAGAGGCATCCAATTCAATGGTTGTCCTGAATGAGGCACCATACTAAGCTTTGGAATTAGGTTCATCAGGGGTATCTATTGTGCCAAAGCTTGTGTAATCCCCGAGACTTGATACAGATGGGTGATTGGCCCAAATGATGGTAGTGGACTAGCAATGTGTTGTCCTAGATCTATACTTGCCTTAACTACTTCTGTATAGGCCTCTATGAGATGTCTAGGTGGTGGGGTCATTCTTTTCACCAAGGTGGAAGTGAGGTTGTCTAGGGCTACATAGTACACCAGATGGGTGGAAGCATCATCAACCACGTAGTGCGGCTGAAATCTCATGTAGGCCCTATGAAATCTATCATTAAAAGAGTTGATTGGCTCATTAATCTCCCTCTGAATTCCCATGAACTATTGGTATAACTCTGAGGGACTAACTAGAATCTTGAAATTTTGCAAGAAAGCATCCCTTAGAAGGTCCCACATGTTAATAAACCCTGTCAGCAAGTGGATGTACCAATAAAAGGCCTCCTCCCCCAAGGAGTAGGGAAAGAGACGACAAGCAACATCCTCATGTATGATCTTCCTATTCTTCAGAGCTATCTGAAAAATCTTAATGTGCTCTTCTACTATCCTTTGCGGGTCTTGAGGGTTGAACTTCATGCAAAAACCCTCTAGATTCTTTGGCATATCATGGTAAAGGTTCAAGGCCAAAGGAGATGGATTGTTTCCTAACCATGCCATGGGAGGCAGAGGTGGAGGAGGTTGTGCTAGACTAACGTGAGGTCATAGTGGAGGGGCAACAATCAATGAAACAACACCCAAGAAAGGGGGTGCATTGGGCTAGAAGGCAACACCTAGGCTATGGGAGGTGACAATTTGGAAGGTTGTTTAGAGTGGTTGGGAGGAGAGATGTGTCGTCGACGGTGAAGGAGAAGATGGGACGAGTGGATGGAAGGAGAGGAGGTGGGCGAAGATGAAGTGGGATGGTTGGGTGCACTAGAAGAGGATGCTTCCCCTCTTTTGGCTCTTCTAGCCTGAGTAAGGGGTGGTAGCTCTTGAAATTCCCCTTTGTTTGGTGTTGATCTTAAGACTTTCTAAAATATCTCAGGGGAGAAGGAACCGATTTGATCCAGCTTAGCACGAATAACCTCCCACGCCCTCCTTCTAGCAACAGTTCTTTTGATGGGTGTTTTATCACTTTCTCAACATAGGTGATGTGTAGGTGCATCACCTCTCTTGAAAGGAAATTTCCAACACCAAGTTGTTGAAAATCGCCCCAAGGTCTCTCAGTGTTAGCTCATGACGTGCATGGAATGTCTCAGTTGTTTAAAATGTGATTTTTGTTGGTAATCACAAGGCAGACTTACGTGAGTTAAACTAGGAAGAATTGATTCATATGATGGAGTTTCAAGATGGGAATTTTTTTGCACAAGTGTTGTAGGTTCAAACAATAGTCTAAAACTCCTATTTCAGCTTAAGATTGGGCTTGACAATGTGCAATGAACCTTGTTCAAAGTCACTATTAAAAAAAGGAAAAGAGGGCAAGGAAGCGAAGAGGTTCTTGGATTTGAAACTAGCATTGAACAATGACAATGGAGGTTGCTACAATGGGCTAGCCTTCCCAAGACTTAGTGCCACTTAACTAGAAAAAATTGTAGTATCATGAAACTAGTGCAATCTTCTAAGGACTACAAATTTCAGCTTTTCATTCACCATGAACAAGAATAAAGAGATGATATTTAAGTGTAACAATAAAATAAAGTTTAGACTAACTTTGCATAGTTGTATATCATCAATATGCAGCCAAAAGTATGAACTAGGAAGAGGTCATCACCATAGAAATCTCCAACATCAATGGATAGAATTTAACTAATCTACTGAAGCAAACTTAAATACATAAAACAATAAAGTAAATGAACCAAATTCACTAACTAAGAGGAGAAGAGTCATGAAACATGCAAAGGAACTCAAGAATCCACCAAAGTCAATGAATTTCTATTGCTATTATAGCAACATGTCTTTATAACAACTCAAATCTCTCTTAAAAATAAGAGGAGACCCCCTATTTATAGCTTTCAAAAAGTGAAATGAATGGTCAAGATTTAGTTTCATTGTGTGGCCTAGATTCATTTTACATTAGGGTTTCACCTACCCCCAAATATATAGGAATTTTAAAATATAAATTTGTCTTATTCGTATTTTTTCCTCTTGTGCAACACTATAGCTCTTTGTCTTCTAGTTGATTGTTGTTTTCCCTTTTTGGTTATAGCTACACCATGATAAACTCTTCATCTATAATAGGCTTTCCAACCTCTTTTTGTAGTGTGGCATATTCCACAAATTTGTCGATCAAGAGATGAAGTTTATCCCACTCCAAGATGTCAGATAGAGGCACCTAGAAATTCAATTTCTTGGATTGGTGGGTGAGTGTGTTCCAATATTTTTCACACCTAGTCATATTTTCCATTACCTTTTTAGATTGGGTGAAGGCTCAAGCAACAAAACCCATGAAATCTGGTGTAAGCTCACTCGTAGTGCCATTTTCCATCTTCTTATGGGAGTAGGGCCTTATCTTTCCTGGATATATCTCAGCGGGAGGCATTTCAAAATCCTACATTAACTTTAGGTATTCCACACAGGCCAACCTGGTTTCTTTAACCCAATCAAGATCTTGCTCCACTTCATGGAGCACTTGCTCCAATATCTGCCTCCTATAATCTAGGCCCAATCTCTAGTTTTCTACAAGACAAAAATCGTTCTCTGCCATTGCAAGCTCTTTCTTCACTATTCTTTCAAGAAATTTGAGGATTGCCTCAATTTTAGGATAAGTGATCCTATATATCTCTAGGAAGTCAGTATAGGTTTTCCTTATATCTCCATGATACTTCTACACTTCCAATAATTCATTCAGTGCCCTAATAGCACGTCCAATGCCCATGTTTCTATTGTATAGGACCTACCAGAACCAATCTTTAGTAGCTTTGGTCTGTCTCTTTCTCTTTTTGAGTGTGCTAATATGCTCCTTTAATAATAGTAGTGGGGCAGCTGTTGATGTGGTAACGAGCTCTTCGGTTGAGGACCATTGTTGAATATATATCATTAGATCTGCCACTTGTGCCTTTATCTCCTCCTTGTAAATCTTATCCTTATTCATCTGGTGCATCATGGTGGCAATAGATCCTTGAAGGTGGTCAATCTTTGTTTCTCTCGTTGTTGTCCCAAGGTCAATGGTAGAGATATTGTAGCTTACCCCTTCCTCACCCATTACTAGGGTGGAAATTTTTACCGTCCTTGATCCAAATGCATCCATGGTCAGTTGGGATCTGACCTTTGGCTTCTTTTTCTTCTTGGTACTGATTTGGGCTCAAAAAAAGATGGCCTCCAGTCTTGCCTTCAAATCTGTTGGTGTCGGGGTATTCTTTTCTAATTGCTTCTCAAGCCACTTGGGCATTTGAGCTTCCCTCTTTGGTGATCCATGATCACCTTCCTCTTCAAGGGCGTGCTAGATTTGCAATGTACTTTCACCTGAGGTTTCTTGATTATCCCCTTCTTCTTCATCTGAATCCTGGATAGTTACAATTACTTTATTTGGGTACTTAGTGGCTACATGCTTCTTGGGGTTGCCTTCTCATTTAGAAGCTTCTTCTTCTTCCTTCTCATGCCCATGTTCCTCATGATGTTCTAATTTTTGGCTCCTTCTTATTTCAGTCTCTTCTTCAGGCTTGTCCTCTTCATTCTTCTCTTTCTCTCCTTCTCATTCCTCAACTAGATGCATCTATTCATCATGTTTGGGGCCTTAATCTTTCTCCCCTATTGGAGGTTTAGTTTCCTCCATTTCTCCATCGGTATTTCTTTCCTCCATGGTAGGATGGTTTCAACTTCCTCCTCGACATCCTTGAGTTGTTGGGCCAAATATTTTTTGATCTCTAGGTCAACAGTCTCCAAAATGTATTTAGTACTTGGCTCTTCATCATCTTCATCAAAGGATTGCACTTAATCCTCCTCATAGACTACCTCATCAATCATAAGGTGCTAATATATGGGATGCTCATGGTAGTCATCTGCCTCTTCCTTCAATTTCTTGGCGGCTTCCTTTTGTTGCCTATCCAGTTCCTCATAAATTTGTATTTTTGATTCCATTGAAGGAGGCTTAGTAGGAGGAGGACGGATAGGGATACCAATTAGGGCATGAGCTAAAGCAGCCTGCACTATGAGTTCACAAACATTCTAGAGAGTTCAAAGGTCATGTTTTGCATGTATTTAGTGAAATCCTCTGGGAGGATGAGAGTGGGCATTGTCATTGTTGTACTAGCATGCGAAAGAGATAATGTGGGAGACATGGATGAGCAAGAAAGTAGGGAAGTAGTGGCGAATGAGGAATCCATAGTTATCACCTGGGCCACATGAGAGGTGGAGGCAAGGTGGACTGAAATATCCATAGTGGGCAGAGATGTGGCAACCACTATTTGTCAGATAGGTGGGGGTGTAACAAAAATAGCAGTTGTTACAGCTGGGAAAACAATTATAACAGGAGGATAGTTTGGTTGCTCTTCTCCCTCATGGAGTGGGTCCTCTTGAATAGTTGGCATTCCTATGAAACTAGCAAACCTCTTTGACTTCCTTGAAGTTCCAACCTTCAGAGCCTTTCTTAGAGACTCCTTAGATTTAGGTTGATTCCTAGCAACCTATTTCCTCTTCTTTGATCATGTGTTCAGGGGAGACACTCAGGTCTCTCCTATCGAGGTAGCATAAGAGGCACTATCAGTCTCACCCTCCATTGATTCTTTGAGCTTCAAAAAATTTAGTGCTACTCCTTGCTACTTCAATTGAGAAATTTTCCCATCAATCCATTGTTTGGTTCTTGCCTCAATAGGCTTTATAATAATATCGAGGTCATTGACCTCCTCTTCATTCCAATCTATCATCAGTAGTGGAAATTTGGCAACAACATTATACCTTGGGTCCATCATTGTGCTTTCTTCTTCAACCACTTATTCGGGCATAGGAAACAACTTGACTACCTTGACGAAGTAAGCCATCATGTGCATGTATTGCTGCATATGCACCTCCTTGTCATCCTTACAATTGGCCCAAAAGTTCTCAATATTATTCAGGTGGGCATACTCCAATCCAACTATTTTCTTCATTTTTCCATACGGGTCCATCCGCGGCTGACCAGTGTGAAACTTTAAGTTATATTTGCTTAGCTCTTTGTCAGAATATTCTACACATTGGGTTGTGTGAAGCTCATACAGTCCCTAGCCGAAGGAGAGGGGAGAGGGGACCCTTTCTCTATGCTTGTCACTTAAAAGAGTATGTGATCACTGTAGTTGCCATGAGAGTTCAAGCAATACTCTCTGGTCATTTGGGTACTCAGGCAACTTATAGGGCTTATCAAAGAAACCTTCAGCCTAAATGTAGGTGAATTTTGGAAATTATACAAATAGAAATCCGAACCAATGGATGAAAGCATTAGCACTATGCGAGACTCTCCTTTTGGGGTCACCCCCAAGTAATCTGATGATGTGACCTATGAAGGCATCGTTAACCCTGCAGTAGTCCCTCTTGAAATTTCTATACTAAAGTTGAGGGTACTTGTCATACACTTTTAGGACCATTTTTGGATTTGGATTTGGTGCTGCAAATAAATCCCTATATTGGGCATGGTCAGCAAGCAAGTATACAAGGTATGATGTCATATAGAACTTTGATTTTTTATTTACCACCACAAAATACTCATGTATGCAGTCGCTGATCATTCCAGCCCAATAGAAATATGTATCACCTCGAATGATCTCCTTAATAATATAAAAAATCTAGTCTTGAAAGAAGATTGCAGTCAGAAGACCAATAACTTTGCTCAATAGAGTTACCAAATAGTGATAATCTCCGAAAAAGTTGCCTTGGAAGAGCTCTTGGGGTACCTTATTGACACTACCCCTCTTTTCTTTAAGCCAGTGTTGATTAATCAATTTCTTACATCTGAGGGGATCTTCATCCCACATCTACTTACTGTACTACTTGTGTGTCTTCTCCATCTCTCTAAAGGTAGGGATATGAAAAGTCCTCCCTATTGACTTGGCGGAGAAGTCAGCCAATATGTTCCCATCTCTGTCAAGTATTGTTCTGGTGTCCTCTTGGTATGCCTCCCTAAAGGTCATTACAAGTTCAGGGGCTATGAGGGTTGGCAGG
Source organism: Sequoiadendron giganteum (assembly GCA_007115665.2). NCBI lineage: Eukaryota > Viridiplantae > Streptophyta > Pinopsida > Cupressales > Cupressaceae > Sequoiadendron > Sequoiadendron giganteum. Next base: position 751,268,324 of record CM021102.1, on the reverse strand, counting down.
AATCCTGCAGCTTTGGTCAATCCACTACTTCTGATTTTTCTACCATTTTATGTTTTGGGATTGATCCTGACCCTCTACTTAAATTCATCTATATCTATGTGCCCCAGATTAGTGTATGAGATCTCCTTCCATTCGGTAAGGACCTTCGAGTTGAGGGGTTCCCCTTGGAACTTGTACTCCATTTTGTCTTTATCCTCCTTTCCATGAAGTGCCTTATCAATCTTTTCCCTTTATCTTTCTCTATGGCCACCCCCGACAATTCGATAGCTGGTTCCATATATCTTGCAACCAAAGGAGAAGTAAATGATTCAAGCATAAAATATGAGGAACGTTAGCCAAAATCTTGTAAAATAGTGTTAGATCAAATAATTCATCACTTAAAGATCATAAAAATCCTCTAAAAATAACCTTCGTCTTTTGCTTGGAGGGAATTGGGCAATGCGGGCCCAAGAGTGTGGACTTCCCTAGGCTGGCAGCCATTTTGGAGGCAACAGAGACATATAGCATTGGTCAAATGCACTTTGGAAGATAGAGTCCCACTAGGTGAGACTCGTAGGGTCAAAGGATGAAAAACATCAAGATGTGGGTCGAGAGGTGCAGAAGTATGTGGGAGATTGGTTGTTTGGAATAGTCGTGATAGGACGGAAGTTTGCATGGTCAAGGCCAAAAGAGGCAAAGGCCATCCATCTACTTTTGGTCTTGCTTTAATATTCCAATGGTGAGGAGGATGTCAGTTGTCACAACATGAGAAGACAAAGGCTAAGGGCCATTTGGAATGGTGAAGGCCAAACAGAGTCCCGCAGATAGAAGTCCACAACACCTCACTCGCAAAGGACTCTGGATTCTTGATTCAACTAAATTTAACTAGCTGCTGGGAGTGCGGGGTCTGCCCATCGGAAAGATGACACTAAGTGGCCATTTGGAATTGTAGGGTCCAAGCAGAATCCTATAGGAGGGTTCCTACAACTGTGGGCCTAAGAGGGTCCAAGGGTGACACTCTTTTTTACTTGTGAATTTTGCAAGTTTTATGAACGGTGGTCACCAGGGCGGGGCCTGGTAGGTGGAGTGATGGGTTATAGAGGCCATTGGAAATGGTGGAGCTCGAGAGAAAATAGCAAGCAAAATCCCATGTAGTCAAACCCGAAGGGGCCAAAGGATGTGTCATTTTAACTTGTGAATTTTGAAGGCTGAATTTTGTCAACCGTGGAGCGGGAATCGAGCACCAAGAGTGCGCAATCAGACAGTTGTTTGGAATGATGGAGTCAAAAGGAAAATTTAGCACAAAGGTCCATGAAGGTGCACATGCGGGGTTTGATGGATGTTGTCTTGATCTTGTGTATTTTGAAGGCTTTAACAACGACCAAGAGGATGGGGGATCCCATGATGACTGGCCTGACAAGGATGTGGTCATTTTTCAAAAGTTTATGTTTGTGCAAGAAAGCGATGATTGAGAAGGTAACACAGGTCTGAAAGGCATGGCTTTCATGCTCAAGAACAACTATGAGGGTGACTAGCTATGCCATTCCTAGATCAATATTCCCTAAGGTTTTTCCAATTTCTAATTTATGGGTTTTGTAGGGAGGTCACATGTTTACTTAGATTTACCATTTTATTTAGGAAAAACTTTAATCTTTTTTAGTTTTGGAGGAAACTAAGATGGTGAGGGGAAATATAAAACTCACCTAATGATCCCACACCAAAAAATGATGAAGCTCCTTGAAAGTTGCTAGATTCGGCAGATAGAGGTTGTGGTCGCGACGATGGCAACAACTGAGCTCTGACACTTAGCTGCAAAAGAATATTTTGAAAATGACAAGTCGAGAAGGAGGTATTTATAGGAAATTTAGAATTTAATGCCTTCTTTAATGTTTATACAACATCCATCAGGGTGGTCGAACACTCACTTCAGAATGACGCCCGAGTTAGTGGAGTCCGTTGAGCGAATGAAAGTTAGGCGCTGGTCGTTTGAAATGACAATCGATGAAAAGGGGTGGATCTGAATGCGATTCCTGTGAGGTGGGAATATGTTGGGTATCCACCATCTAGAATGGAAAATTCATGAAGGAAACCCACAAGGGGCAGCCCATAGGGGTGGGCCCACACCGGCCTAAGGACGCCAACTTAAAATTTGAAGGAAAATAGCCAAGGGGATCCCACAAGGACTTAGGATTTTGAAAAGTTTGAGGGAGCAAAATATGGCCAACTCAACATAATTCTTTGAAGGCTCCCTGACCATTTAGGACTCAAAATATAGGGCATGCAAAATGAGGTGAAGTAAAAGTGACCCAGCACGAGCAAAAAGAGAGGGTCCCCATCTTTCCGAATAGGGCATGTGTGCTATAAGCACAACAATTTCTTCTTATTTTAACTTGATCTCATCCTCCTCCTTTGTGTTGATCATCTTACAAATTTCTAGCAAATTTGAGAGGGTGGATTATGTGGGCGTTCAAGTTAGGGTTTTCGCATTTTTGTCTTTGCTTCTCATCATGTCACACTCTCTTTTTTTTCTTATTGAATGTGTTTGCATCTTTGTTATTCAGTTTTCTTCTTGGAGTTTTGTTATTCTTCCATACATGTTCAACTTTAGGGTTTTTCTGTCTCGAGTTTTATTTTAGGTTTTTAATTGGGTCTTTGTTTTGTGCATCATTTTCTTGATGTTGTGTCTTTGGTTTCCCCCATTCTTCATTTCTAGTATAATGGTTTTTTATATTGGTTTATATCGAGCTCTTTTCTCATGTTCGAGTGATGAAATTCACCGCTTTTCCAAATGAGTAAACCAATCTCCCAGATGTAGGAGTAGTGATTTTAACTGGTCCTACATAATGGTAATCTCTCCTCCTTGATGTAAAGGTAGTAAAAATTCCTTCCCTTGCACTTGTCTCAACATCATTTAAGACATGCTCAAGCAACAATTTTTAGTGCCCGATCATGAAATTGACTTTCCCACTAAATGTAAGAGCACTAATTTTTAGCGCTACAACATAATTTCTATCCAAATGTTCAAAGCATGTATGAGAATTTTTTTTTAATTCTATTACATGCAAATGAATTTCTATCAAATGTAGAAGAGCTAATTTTTAGTGCTCCTACATAAAAAACAATTTTTCAATTAACAAGTTCAGAAATCGTTTCCATTTTCTCTCCAAACTTCGTTCCACCACTAATGCAACATTTTCCATGCTTCATAGCTCATTTTTTATCACTCCAAATTGGCTACTTGCTTCACACATTCCAAATCACTCTCATAATTCTTATACTCCTAAAATCTCATAACCCATTGTTTTTCGCAGTTTCTTTCAAGTCTTCATGAGGTGATCTCAAAAGGTGATTTTTATTGGTTTTCAGTACTCCTAGAGGACAAAAAAATAACCTTCATCATCTTCTAAAAAGGGGGACAAGATGAAGTACAAGTACCAAGGTGTTTATCTACCTACTATAGTGCTCTCAAAGGTTGATGAAATCAAAGACACAGAGATTGGTCATCAAGAAACAAAATATTTTGTGAAAAGAAATGAAAAGAAATCATTAGAAGAAAATTTGTGAGCAATCATCCATAGCAACTTGCACTTAGTTTCTTCATTTCCAACTACTCCCCACTATACAATTTTTTTCCTTTAGGCTGCTACACATTACATCAAGGAGGACAGAAGTGTAAGAGATTTTGCTAGACAGGTCATGATGAGGTTGGATACATAATTATTTGATATTGTTTTTTGAGTTCCACATATGGAAAGATACAAATATTTCCATGCAAAAAGAACAAGAGGTCTATGACAAGGATCCAAATAAAGCAAAAACATTGATTAATATTCAATGGTTGAAGAATCCAAGGCCCACTATCTCTAGATGGCCCAAAGGTGTTCCATGAAGTGATTTCAAGGAGGATGTTCGCGATATGATTACTCTTCTGATCAGAGTGAAAGGATTTCCCATTTCATTTCATTTTCAAGAATATATGTACGAGTATTTTCGAATCATTAGAAGGAAGAAATCACACATAGACTGGGGAATTCAGATAAGTGATGTCATTCATGAATAAATTATCAATGTACAAACTACATTAATTATTTACATGACATCCTACCTAGTGTATATTGTTGTTGTTATGAGGGAGTATCCATGATTATCAACAAAAGGTAGTAGAAATCTTGTGCCAATATATGATTTATACTCCCAAATCACCTTGAGGAATAGTCTCAAGAATTTCAGGAGAGTCATTGGTGCCTTCTTTGCACCTTTTCTTTTCACTTTTGATCTGACTTTTGAAAAGAAGAGAGTATCAAATGAAGCCTATAGGGTTGTAAGTAAATTTAGATGTATTTTTTTGTAGTTTCCAACTTTCACATATTTGAGAGTAGGTTGTTATACTAGGTGCTCATACATGTTTCCCAGATATTATTCAAATAAATGGATACTAATGGAGTTGTGTAGAAAATTGATTTCAGTCCATAAGGAATGCCAAAGAATTCACAAGTTAGGTTTCAGGTTTTCACTTACTATTGGGAGATATACTATTCATAGTGTGCAAAAAGCAAAGTCAGTTGCAACTAAAAAGACAACTATGACCATAAGGACATATAAATATACATTTGACATTAACTACAGAGATGTGAATAGGAAAATTAAGAAGTTTCGTCATCATGTTTATCACTTCGAGGATATATGGACAAATTGTAGAGATGAGGAAGACATTCGAAGAATGGATTTTGCAGGTTGATTATGGAATAGATTACGGACCTTGGTGTGGCTGATATTCTAGATGATTTTAAAGATCATGGTCATATCATGAATTATACATATGAAGAGGAAGAAATTGCAAGAAAGCCTTTACCTCATGTGCAATTGTCCAAGAAAGAAAGTGTTTTCATCAAAGAAAGACTTGTTCTAATTTTGCATACCATATGTGAACGGATGCAAAGGCATGACTTTCAAATGAAATATTTTAATATAGAATTTGAAGGAGAAAAAATAGGAGTTGAAGGTAGTCAACAACAAGAACTCCACACTAAACATAAACACAAAAATAATCCATCTTCTTCATAAAGGGGTTCTAAGATCAAATTTACTTTTGGTAAAAATACTACACAGATAGCTGAAGAAGAGGATGATACTGAATCAAAACAACCATTTGTAGAGAGATAAGATATTGCATCTGAACAACAATAATAAAAATAAGAGGAAGAGAATGAAAGAGAGGAATCAAAAGAATCCACAAAATCAAAAGAGTTTCCAGAAGAAGGAGAATAAGAAGGTAATCAGGAAGAGGAAAGGCATGATGATGAAATGTAAATATCTCCTCACAAGAACATTATTGATAATATTCCCCAAATATCATCACCTATTACTACCAATGTTCCTCACACTCCTCCAAATCCTACTACTCCACCTCCTTTTCCTACCTCGCCTCCTCCTACATCTACTCTACATGTAGTGAAGGTTACCATTCCTCTGTCAATATCAAAAGTTATTCCCCTCCTCCTATAGGTTCTATCCTACAAACTGTTGATGTTTCCTCTTGTTCTCCATCATCCATTCCTAGCCTATCTTCCCCATCATATGATATCTCTTCTCAAGAATATTTTTATAGGTAAATGAATGATTCATTGGAGGATCCTCTTGGTTTGTAGTCTATTGGTGCCATCATGACTGATACTACCCCAATTGTTACAATATCATCCATTCCTATGAATTTTCCACTATAGAAGAACTAATAGTAAGTCAAAAAGGAAATGCTTCATTTCTCCCTCCTTGGTTGGTTTCTAAAGTATTGAAGCACAAAAAACAAATGATCTTCCTAGATGAGATAGATCTTGAGGAAATAGTTCCTCTAAAAGACAAAGGGAAAAAGAAGGAAATGATTCATTCAAGACTTCATGTTGACAAATCAGGTCACAAATATGTAGATATTGGTTTTCCTCCTCATGAGCATGGTGATGTGACTATGGAAGATTACACTATAACAAGGGTTCACCTTGGTAAGGTAACTAATGCAAGTTCCAAAGAAGATGCGCAAGTGGTCCCAAATGCATTACCAAGTAGACTTGATAAGATGGAGCAAGCTAGAGATATGTACTTGAGTAGAAGGTTGAACATTATGCATCAGTCATAAGGAGAATCACAGGTTCATTTGAGAATGTGCAACCTCTAGCCATGAGAAATGTTGAAGAGCTAGAAGTGAAAAAAGTGGAGAAGTTTTATTCTAAGGGTAAAGTGTTATATGATTTTGTTGATGAGATAATACAATAAGGCTTGCAGCTCATAGCTGTTGCTAATGCAAAGATAGCTCAAATAGCTAAGATGAAATTGGAGCTGGAAAAAGAAGAAAGTAAAATTTTAAGGGGGAAGAAACAAATAGAACAAAGTATCTCATTTTGGTCACAAATGAAAGAGACAAAATTCACCAAATTGGTGGAATTTGGGGTAATACCCGACAAAGAGAAGTATGTGGAAATAAGAGAATCTCTTAAAAACCACATAAAAGTTATCAAGTTTCTCATCGAGGAAATAGAAAAAGTAGAAGAATATTTCAAGGGGTATCATATTTCCATGGTGAATGGAATTGAGGAGTTACTGGGAAAAATCCTTGATGATGATCATACCTCCCTCCCAATAAGTGAGATCACTTTGATCTTCAAAGAAGCTATCATGAAGCAGGTTGAAGATGAAGGATTTTCAAAGGCATATGTGCTTTGTGTGATGTATGAATTTTCCTAGACAACCCTAAGTCACATCTAGATAGATGCAAAAATATTTTCCCATCTGTAAGAAATTCAATCACAAATGTTCATACAATATTTGACTATACAGTTGGTTTAGATGAGGCAATCATGCAAGAGGTTAAGAAGAAATATGAAGACTTTCAAGCCAAGAGCAAGGAACCATATATTTTTCTTAATTCTCTAGAGTTAGATAGTTCATATGCTTTCTTTTATGCTTTATGTAGATAGTCTTCAAAATTTAACATGTCATTTTGAAAAATGTAATTACATGTAAAAACTGAGATGTTCTCCTATATTCATGGAAGACATTTTTTAATAAGTCAACTAGTTAGTTAGGTTTTTTCCTAGATTATCTCTCCTCTCCCATCTATAAATAAGAGATGATTCTATTGTAATAAGAATCTTTTGTCTTATACAACTAAGTGCTTCCCAATTTTGAAGCAAACATTGAAACTTTGAGTTCAATTTTGTGAATCTATTTTTGATCAATAAAGAAATGAATTTGCACACCAAAATTTGTGTTGGGAACAATTATATTGTGATTTGATCAAAATTGACAGTGAGTAGTAGTTGAGATTGAAAGAGCTTTTGAGTAAATCTATGTAAAATTTTTGTTACACTCATTGCTTGAAATCTTTATACTATTGATACTATTGGTGAACTCTCTATAAGACTTTGTGGTTATATTTGTTCATTTTATTAGTGGAATTTATTGTGGATTATAAAGAAGACTTTGTGTTTCTCTTACAACATTGTTTACTATGTTGAAGGATTTATTATCAAAAGCGGCAAAATGAATTTGTGCCTTCATGAGAGTTTCTTATTTGTTACTTATCATCATCACAGTGGTATTCCTAGGCTTTTCTTTGACAAGATAGGAATATTGGAATTACTGCTTAATTTTAGTTTGAAGTTGTATTGCATCAAGAAATTAAAATTTTCAAACATTGTAAAACATATTCTCTAAAAATAGAGAGAGACATGAATGTGACACCACCATATCATTAGTGTAGTGTACATTATTATAAATATCTTATTAGTTTTACTTAGTTTCAATAACTGGTAAGAAGGGTGCCTCCCCTTTTCGAGAGGAGAGATTCAATCTCACATAACTATGGTTGAAATCAAGGTTTTGTAATCTGTTAATAAGGGATTACATAATTTTCACCCAACAAGTTCATCCCCAATCGGGAGTGTAACACCTATATGAACTTCAGAATGGAGGAATCCATCAAGGATGGTAGCATTCCATGTGAACGTTTATGTGCCACATGTGCATCCCCGATAAATATTCTCCCACTAACACAACAAAAAAATGCCAAATGAAAGGAAGGCAGTTGGTTGATGTATAATTTCACCTTCGGATTTGGTTTTCTAAGTGAGGATGTGCGAAAGGGGAATTTGTGTAGGTGGTGAAAATTTTCTCCTATACTTTTTTCCCTCACTTTGGCGAGCATGAGTGCTGATGAGTGATTTAGTAAATTAGATCAAAGAGTTAGTAGGGTTAGAAATTTATACCTAAAACATCGAGGAAGTATGCCATGATCTAGAAAACTTGAAAGCTCAGGACATAACAAAAGGCTCCATAGCCCTGCAAAACTATGAAATTGCACAAATTACACTGAAGGCCCTCAAACCAGCGATGGAAAAATCATGTAGGATGAAATCATCTTAAATGCCTATAGACCTACAAGGAGGTAGCCCTCAAGATCTCTCACATGAAGGAAGCCCTGTAAAGTATGCAACTTACATGCCCATAGACCTACAAGAAGGTATCCCCCAAGATCTCGCACAAGAAGGAAACCTGGATGAAAGCACATTACACATTGACAAACCTGCAAGGATGTGTCTCCCAAGATGTCTTTCAAGGAGGAAACCCAAAGGTGAGGACTCCATAGAGTTGAATTGGAAAGTGGAATTTTAGGTGCACTTGCAAAGCGACATGTTTACCCATAGATAAAGCATGTCTAAAACAAAGTGGCCACATAGTTAGTCAAGCAGGTAGTCACGTAGACCATTGAGAGATTGGAAATCTTTTCAAAGGGGTCCCTTGGGAACCCGGCATGAAGAGGGGTCCACTCAAGGGACGTGTTGTTTGAAAGTGCAAAAGAGACATTTTTTTCGCAAATTAGTTCATCATCAAGGAATCCTTTTGAAAGATGTTCACTTCATCAAGGAATTCAAAATGAAGAAAATTATCCCTTGCGAGGGGAGGGTCAAAGCAACTTCCACCTCGAAGGAAATTTATAAAGTTCTTTCTTTACGAACCCATGATGAAGGAAACACATTCTATTAGGGGTCCAAGTCAAGAATGTGATTCTTGAAAAAGTTTATAAAGATTCTCGAGAAAATATTCATTGGAAATTAATGCATTTTTTGAAAATCAAAGTATCATAGAAATGATGTTGTCACACATGAGAGGGACAACTCAAGCAAAGAAGAGAAAAAGATAAGTAAAGAGTGAAAGAGAAGTAATCAGAAATAGAGGAAACGGGCGATCTGGCTTCATGGGGTTAGATCTGGTCATGCTTATATAAATAATAGGTAATCATGGTGCAAGGAAAAAATCATCTATCCCCAAAAAGATCAAGAAGCATGCACGAAAAACAAGGTAAAAATAAAAAATTGGGTCAACATGGAAGGGAAGCCTAAATGTCCCCAATACTTTGCATCATCACTAAATTTCTAAAAATCAAACACATACATGAAAGAATGATGATACAAATAGAAGAAGGTTTATGACACAAAAAATCACTCCTATATCCAAGCACCAACAAGGGTTTCAAGGGTTATCTAGGAACACATAGCACAAGTACAGAGGAATACATCACAACACACACATGTCTAATATAAAGATAAAGAAGAGGCCTCCCCCTAACACTCATCGACTAAGAGGTTTTTTTCTTCCCACTCTAGATCATCATAAGGAGGAGGAGGATGAGCTTCTAGTGGTGGAATATTAATGGGAGGAGCTTCCAACCCTCTTGTAATAAGGGAAGAAGGCCTTGCAAGGTCTTATTTGTTATGCTCTTATGGAGCTATGGTCAACAACTCTATGAAGATCCTTGACAAGGCTGGAACTTCATCCAAATAATTTAACATGCTCTTTATGGGAGTGCCACGTCATACCTCAATGAACAAAGAGGATTGCACCAAAGCTTCATTGCTAGGCTCACCGAGAGATTTGGGAGTGGTGACAAACTTATGGGAAGCTAGAGTCGGATCCATCAATAGGACGGAACAAGCTAGTACATGACCACCTTTTGGAGAAGGTGGACTCCTCTTATGCCCTCCATTGCTGGAAGGACCAACCTCTACCCTCAACTTCATCGAGGGAAGGGAACTCCCCATAGATGAGGTGAGAGGTGTAGAAGAAGAGGAGGAGAAAACCATGCCAAACACCACTGGTGTATTTAACATGTCTAAAGGTTTTGGGAAAGGTAGGATGTCTAAAAGGGACATCAACAAGGGCAACTCAACCAAAGGAGCAATCAACACCTGCACCTTTTTGGGGTTAGGTGCATTCGTACTCATAGTGGAATCCAAAAGCAATATAGAGCTTGGTTGAATTAAAGTAGAGGGGAGGAGAGAGGAGGAAACAATGGGAGGCCCTAATATAGGGTCGATTGACTCCTTATCCTTTATTTACAAAGAGGTGTTCTCAGCCGTGAGATCCTTTCAATGGTACTTGCATTCACGTGCAAGGTAGTTCCTACAACTCTTTGAGCTACAGGCTAGGACCAGCTCCTAAATGGGAGCAAGAAGAGTAGATTGAGAAACAACAGTGGGAATCATCTCTAGTGCCTTAGTAGTGGTCCTCTTCCTATTTACTAATTTTGGAGTAGAAATAGTAGGAGGACATAGAGGCTTGGACATAGAGGATTCCCCATGGGGACCCTTCCTTTTACCATATCGAACGATCCTAGGCTCCATGGGTAGTGTGTGCAAGTTTTTTTACCTAGCCTAAAGTACAAAACTAAAAGAATACAAATAGGGAAAATATAAACAACACCTCAAGATTAGGCCTAAGTTGAACTTAAACAAAATTCAAGAAAAGAAATAGTATTACCTTGTCCAAGTTGATTGGTTGGTTGACCCTATTGATTTGTTAGATTGTGTGCTCCTAGATCAATTTTGACAGCATAACGGCTTGTTATAGCTTGATTTGGATGCAAGATGGCTATGGTGATTGAAGACTTGAGAGATCGAGATGATGAGATCTTCAATGTGGTAGATTGAATGTGTTTCTTGAATGTATAGTTAGGGTTTTCAAAATGACTAAGTTTTTTAGTCATTTAGCCGTGGAGAGATGGAATGAATGTTCTAGATTCATTCTTGGCCAAGGTCAAGAGATCAAGGGTGGAGATCAAAGGTTGACAAAAAGGAATTAAAAATTTATTTTTAATATGAATGGGGAAGATAAAAGGAATAAAATATTCCTTGGGAAACCTTGGGTGAATAAATGGAATTTAAAATTCCATTGGATAGGACATGGGGATTGTAAATGGAATTAAAAATTCCATTAAGGGTGTTGGAAGAATAAAATAAAATTAAAAATTCCATTGGGATGTGGGAAGAGTTGACTGAAGGGGGCTGATTAGACTAGTTGATGAAGGATTAGAAGAGGGTTAGGTGGATAATGATGATTAGGAACCATCTTGCAAAATTTGGAGGATGTGACACATCCTAATCTTGGATTAAGAATGTGGACATCCCTAATGATGGGTTTAGGAGATGAATTAGGATTTAAGTGTGGATGGGACATAAAGGGAATTAAATAAGTGGTTTATTTATTTAATTCCTTGGAAGAAAGGGATAAAGGGGTAAGGTATTTAATTATTTAACTAAAAACCCTAGAGATTTAGAGGACTTTAAGGATGTTAATTAAATAATAGTAACATTATTTAACTAATATGGATAAAAGGATATTTAGATGAAAAAGGATAAATTTGACTAAATGTAAGTGGTCAAATTTAGGTGTCTACAGGTAGAATAGGAAGCTTGAAGCAGGAACCATAGGATTATCTCACAAGAGAAGAACAAAATCTTATGACACCATAGTAGGGAAATAGGAAGCATTAGGCTAAACAACAGAAGAGGAAGAAGAGGGACCTTGAGAGGGCTTTTCTTATTTTCTCCTATAGGCCTTGGTAGCATCACTATCACCTTTTATGCATGCCCTATGAAAAAAACATAAGGTTATGGAGGGTGCCTCACTTTAGGTGTCAAGCGCCCTTTCTTGTACTTTGGATATCTCTGGTACAAGAGGTCCTTCCTAGGCGGAAGAGGATGAATACGTGCAGGCCAAAATTGGTCTAAGGAGTAGCTATCACATGTGACTAGTGGTTTATAACTAGTGTCATGAATCATATGCACTGACCCCCCATGAATTATCTTCAGACAATTGTGTACAATTGAGGGAAATGTGATCATAGCTACTAGCTAGGGGATACCCAAATTCAGTCTGAAGATTTTAGACCCTAGGATTATGTCAAGTAGTAGGTTTACGGACTTAGGTCCAACAAGGACTGACAACATAATACTACCTAGGGGAGGTACAAAAACTTTTTTATGTGTATAAATGGTGCTCATAGGTGCATTGTACCCATCTTTGTGCAGGAAGTTAATTAAAATAATCTCCTCAGTTATCATATTCACTTGAGATGTCAGGTCAATAAGAACACCTGATACAATGTTCCCATTGATCTACTTAGGGATATAAAGAGGAGATGAATCTCTATTGAAGCCCATCGGTAGGTCTAGTGAGGTGGAGGCTATACTTGGGCTACCACTTGCAGGCTTCTCAAAGGGGATAGGTTGATGCAGGAAAGAGGCCATCACACACACTAAATGATATTCTCACAAAGCCCTCGAAAGTTTGTAAAACATAATAGTAACCCACTTAAGGTTTCATAATGTAACACTTACAGATCCTTCCAACTACACCTATTAGGGGTCATTAGTTGGGTTGCAAGGTGAAAAGCCTCGCAACTCTTAGACCTACAACACTCCTCAATATGAGGAAATGAGCTTTCAGTACTGCTAAACAGAACCAAAATGGTAAGAGAGGGGTACCAACCATGTCAAGGCTCTAGGTCATGGAGAGTTAAGATTTGAGGGCTTCCCTAACTTACCTCACTCTAAGAGGATGTTTCAGATAGAGGTTGAGAATGATGAGGACTATAAAGTACGTCAATCACCCTTTAGACCTGTAATCCTAATTTAGGCTAGGTAAGCTAGTTTTCAGAGTCAATATTGTACCTCAGATAGCTCTTTTTATGAGGACGACAATGTAATTCCAGGATGACAGTGTGACATGTTGGCATCTCTTAGGTGTGCTAGCATTCATACGACTAGAGGAAAAAAATTACAATATAGACTACCAAAAATCAAATTAACGGTCTAGCTAGTTATTCTTGAATGAACAAAACATAACAATAGTTTATGAAAAGTACAAATGAAGATGATAAAGTAGATATATGAAGGCTATAGTGGCAAAGATGATCTCACTAATGCACTAGTTCTCTAGCTAGCTCCAAATGCACATTCACCAACACATAAGAAAGAGGGGGAAATGGTTGGGCCTGTATAGGGGTCTACCTTAGTTAGAGCCCCGTATTGTTGTTCCTACCTCCATGGATAGCTAGATAGAAAGGAAGTATAAATATGTGATAAAGAAGTAAATAAATTAGAAGCTAAAATAAACAATGAAAAATAGTAAGATGCTACTTAACCAAATCACAAAGGAGAGGAGCGAAACATTACCACCTCCACCAAAAAGCTCACTAGCCAATGGTGGAGAATGCAGACTTGGCAAGGTCACCATAGCCTCAACTTTGATAAAGGGAGATCTCACAAGACTCCAAGTCAATGCTACTATGGCTTGCTTCACACTTGCTATGAGGATTTGATGGAGTGTTGCTACTATAATGGAGTGTTGAAGTGTTTCTTGATAGTGAATGAGATGCTAGAAAGTGAGACTGAATTGCTAAGAGTTAAAAAGGATGAGTTGCATGAAGAATGGACCAATTTTAAGGAAGAATGAGCAAGAATAGGGAATTTTTGGGTCAATTGGTTGAAGAGGGATGTTACAATTCATCCCTAATCATGAGTGTAATTCCTTTGCCAATTTTAGATGTAGGAATCCATCAGGGACGTCAGTGCATTGCACAAACATCTGCGTGCCGTGTGCACATCCCCGACAAATATTCTCGCACCGACACAATAAAAAAAAAAAAAATGGAAGGAAGATAGTTGGGTGATGTGGAATTTCACCTTCAGATTTGGTTTTCTAAGGTGAGGATGTGTGAAAAGGGAATTTGTGTAGGGGGTGAAAATTCGCTCCTATACAAGATTGTGGATCCATATTGTGTAGAGAAAGCCTCTACTTATAGGATTCAAGGGTTGAAGATTGAGTGAAATTGGTGAATGTGGGACTAAAGGGGAGACAATATAATTGTGACACTTGTCACAAGTCTAATGGGTGAAGGTGAAGCACATTTTAGGGAATGTGTGGATTTAAGGCATGGTAGATGGATTCGTAAGAGGATACAAGATGGAATGTAAATTCAATTAAATTCTTTTGTAATAGGTATTTATGAGTTTGTAAGAGGCTTTAAAAGACATTTGGATGGAAATTGAATGAAGGGGTGGTTGGGAGGAATATTCATAGGAATATGTCATTATGAGGAAAATAGGGTATTTAGTTAATTAGAAGATATTATTTTCATGTGCAACTTGGTTAGTTGACCATGGATTGATTTAACTTTGGTGAAGTTAAAAGCTAGAGAAATGGATAATGAGGATTAGAGAGTGATTAGGGTTAATTAATTCAGAATTAATCAGTTTGAGTGGGTTAGAGGATTTATGACATTTAATTAAATAGGATGAACATTAGTTAGAAGAAAGTGAATTAATCCAATAAAGATAATTATTTGACTAATAGTAGATGTTGATGAATATAAATAAATAATAAAGATTATTTAATTAATTGGTTAGGGGTATGTGCAGGATCATCATGGAAAAAACAAGCCCTTAAGTGGTAATTAAATTTAGAAAAACAAAGTTAGGGAACTTGATGTAAAAAATTGAATAAGCTATCTATATTATTTCAAAAATATGTTTGAATAGAATCTATAGAAAATTGAATGTAGTTTCTAAACTACTAGGTTTTTTTTTAAATCTATTTGGTGAAAATTTGAAATTTCAATGCAGTAGTACTTAAATTTCAGGGAAAAAATAAGTAGGTGTTTGTCTGACCATCCTAACCATAATAAAATTATAATATTTTTTTATAATATTTTAGATATAAGTAGGGGACTCATGTCCCGATGTGATGCATATTTTTTTGTAATTTGTTTCCAAGTAAATAATTAATTATGAATTTTTTATTACAAATTTTAAAAAATATAAAAACTTGTATGTTTGACCACCTTAACTT
The DNA here is from genome assembly GCA_007115665.2 of Sequoiadendron giganteum. Taxonomy (NCBI): domain Eukaryota; kingdom Viridiplantae; phylum Streptophyta; class Pinopsida; order Cupressales; family Cupressaceae; genus Sequoiadendron; species Sequoiadendron giganteum. Next base: position 751,253,165 of record CM021102.1, on the reverse strand, counting down.
GGTCAAAACTTCATGAAATTCATTCTTTTTTTAATCCTATAGTATGTGAAACATAGAATGTGACACATTTTTTGGCTTCAAAAAATATGATACCATTTGAAAGCTATAGATTTTTTTCAATCAGCCTATCAATCAAGACTTTAGTCATAATTCAAATATAAAATGAATAATAATTATTTATTAAATTCAAAGTAAAGCATAATTTATATTGGTGGAAATATGAGAATATCCTTTAAAAACCCTTTTACGTTTCATCAATTTTGGGTAAAAAAAAGTCATCATCCACATGGGCCATCATATCACTTAGATATCGCCACTTTTTGGGCCATCATGATCCTGCACATACCCTTAGTGTAGAAATGATTTAGGAGGAAGTGATGTTAATTAATCAAAATCATATGCATAATATCAATCATGAATTTTTGACTACCTAAGATTTACAAAGAGTTATCACTCTTATAATTTTATTGTTATTTCATAATCTAAGCATTTGGAGCTGACCCGCTCTAGAATTCATAGTGTAGACCTATTCTAGAGCATGTAGAGCTTAATGGGATATCCCACAAGAATTTTAGGTCTAATGGGATCTACCTTGGAGATTTGAAATATTTTTCATTGTAACACCCCTCCATTTTTCTTTCTGGACTGGACAGTGTGTCCTTGTTTTGCTTTGATTTGTGTTTCTAGATTTTTAGATACTATATCTTGTGTGTGTTATTTGATCACTATTTATAGAGCGATGAACTATTATTTGATGTGATGTGGTTTATCTGATGTTTTATTTTACATGCTTTAATTGGAGTAATGATGTTAGTAGAAATAACATGTGATTTTATATGAGATTATTGAGTAAGATGTAAATGTCAGTTTTGATGAGTGTATTGGTGAAGGGGATAGGTTCGCATCACTCGCTTGCAAGCGCCCTGCAATTCCATAATTTCCTCTTCATGGTGTGTATTTTATGCTGCTTGTATATATATGATGTTGTTTACCTAGTTTTCAAGTTTACCTAGAAAGTTTCATAGGTTTGAGCCTGTCGATCCAATGGTTAAGTTGAATAGGACATAGTAGCTAGGTAACTTGTGTCAAGTCTACACCCTAGCCATAGTGTGTCGAGTCGTTGTTTGTCATGTTTTAATGTTATTTAATTCTGAAGAGATTCTTGATTTGAAAGTAGATATTTAGAATTATTTAATTCTGAATGAGAGTTGTAACTATTTGATTAAGTTAATTATTATGAAATTGTATCTTGTATGTTTATCTCATTGTGATATGTTGTATCTTATGTTGTATGATGCTTATTTCATAATTTGATTTAATTCTATGGTTATATGTTGATGTTTGTGTGGGTTTAAGTAATCCCAACCTTGTAGCCTTAGAGGTTGTTGTATTAGTAGGTGAATGTGTATGTTAATTACACTTTAATAAAATAAAATAAAAAGGAAAATTGGTTCGCTTAAGTTTTTTATTATAACTTCATTTAAGGTTACTTGGCAGGGTATTACATTCATTTTGTAAAGGTTTACCTTTTATGTTTTAAGGCCGACCTACACGCTTAATCATTCATCATGGTTCGTATCCTTTGAGGCTAACATGGACCATTATTAGAGCTTGAGAATCATATTTAAGATTATTTTTAATTCATTGTTATGATCCATTAGTCAAGTTACTGATTAGATTTAGGATTGGAGTTTGAATACTTTGTTGATTTAGATTTGACTATTAAATAAGGCCTTAGTGTGAGTTGCAATGATGTAATGCCTTGTGGTAAGCCTATGAGTCCTAATTATTTAGCATATGATATGTATGTAAGAGTTCCAATTATTGAATCAATGAAATTTTATGTTTTCCAATCAATTTCTTGTATTATTTTCACTGTGTTAGCTCTAATCTATGTATGGATGGATAGTCCTTTCTAGACACTTTGTCTATGACTGCACCGAGTGGTATCAAAGACATTTTGTGAGTCTTGGAGGCATTCATTGCAGTAAACAAATTTTTGACCTGAGGTAGACTACATGTGCTTTCAACTAATCATCGATTGTGAAGTAGTTGAAACCCTTCTAGCTAGATTGTTGAATTAAGGAATTTTTGTTAGATCTAAGGGGAGAGATGCCACCAAGGAGAGCACATACTATGGATATTTTTTTTGGAATAATGGATGAAATGTTGGAATGATGCAAGCAATACGATTCCAATTAGATCTTTTTGAATAAGATTGAAGGTGAGGCCTAAACCCTAGACATGAGGATGAAAGTGATGATGACATAGATAATGTTTCATATCAAATTGTAGAAGCTCTAGGAAAAGAAGAAGAGGAATTAGATCAAGTAAATATGTCGAAAGTTATTTCTAAAATTGGTAAGCAACCTAGAGTTGAAATTCAAAATTTTGCAAGATATTTAAACCCTGAAGAATTGATTGGTTGGATCAATGAAATCGAGGAATACTTTGAATATGAAGAAATTGAAGATTCAAAAAGAGTGAGATTTGCAAAAAAAAATTTGAAAGGTCATGCTTCTTTATGGTTGAAAGAAGTTTAATTGGATAGAAATAGAAAAGGAAAGGATACAATCACAAAGTTAGATAGGATGGTGATAACATTGAAGAATAAATTCATACCTATAGAATATGAGCTTGAATTATTGAAAATATTATAGAACATAAGGAAAAAGGAGAAATTTGTGAAAGAATATACTAAATAATTCTACAATATGACTAGACATAGTGAAACAAGAAAAGAAAAGGTGGCAAGGTATAGAAATGGACTATGAACTAACATTCAAAAATAATTGAGCCTAGTAAAGATGACTATAGTTTCAAAAGAGATAGTAACCAAGTTGAACTTGAATTTATTGAAAAAACGATACCCTTATAGGATAGCATGGACTCAAGATGAGCATAAAATATTGGTGAATGAGTAATGTTTGGTAAAATTTCATATAAGATAATATAAGGATGAAGTGTTTTGTGATATTATTCCTATGGATGTATGTCATTTACTATTAGGAAGAACATGGAAATATGAGGAAATAAATTCATGATGGAAGAAGAAATACGTATATTTTGAATTCAAATGGCAAGAGAATCAAGTTGATTCCTTTGGAGGAAGAGGATAAAAGTGAAGTTTGTAGCATTGTGAGAATATTTCTGGTAGATGGAAGGACATTTTTGGATGGATTGAGACATGAAAATATATGTTTTCACATTGATTCAAAAGAATAAAACAAAACTAGAGGCAAAGAATTCTACCATAGAAAATGAGGAAGTAGTAGAGATGTTCACAAAGTATGAAGACATTGTATCAAAGAATGTACCAGATCAATTACCACCAGTCTGGAGTATCAATCATCATATAGATCTAATATCGGGAGTAATATTACCAAAGAAGGTAGCACATAGGATGACACTAATAGAAAAGTGTAAAAGCACAAAGTTGTGTAACACTTTATAAAGGAAATCGAAAAACGCTAATGCAACTTTTAAATTTGAATCACTATAAAGTGGCATATATGTTTTGAATTTTGAAATGATGTAAAGTAGTAAAATATGTATTTTTTAGTATATTTTATGTTTGTATTTTTTTAAAAAAATTAAAAACATATTTAAAACTATTTTTTAATAAATTACCACTATAATTTAGTTGCTGATAAAATGTTGAAAAATGAAGTTGCATGGGACGTCAAACTTTTTATAGTAAATTTTATTTTTTTCTTTCAATTTTTTTATGTGTATTTATAACTTGAAAATTTAGTACATGAATATATATTTTTTCAATTTTGATAAATATATATTTTTAAATAAATATTAAAATGTGTGTGAATAAAAAAAACAATTGTTTCCATCGGACATCAACTTTCATATTAAATATTTATCTAAAATGGAAAAAATATTATACCATCTTGAAATAGATTCTTTTATCTAGTGCATCATATTTTTTTATATATTTTTTAATAAGTTTTAGTATTTTTCCTTGGCATGGTCATTAACCTAATATTTTATGTTGATAACCTAATTTTAGTATAAATAATAAATAAATAATAAATAATAATTAAACTATTAAAATAAATACATTTTTGAAAACTACACTTATGGATCTACAAAAGGGTATTTTTATATTTAAAAAATGTTATCTACATTAGCAAGAGTTATTGAAACTTCAAGTTTTTCAAACAATTTTATTTTTTTCATAAATTTGACTCAAAGTGGTGCTCCATATATTTTTAGCCAACAATTTTAGTTGAAAAAGTTTTGAAAGTATCTAAGTTAGCTAGAATGAATCTTACTAGATCATATGTTTGACCAAAATTGATTTTTAGTTAGAAATAATTAAATTTAGTTGTGTTGATAAGTTGGCTGAAAGTGTGACACAAATTTGTGCTTTTACCCAAAATGTAGAATTGAACCGAAAGATACAAGAGTTATTGAAGAAAGGATTGATCAGAGAAAGATTAATCCAATGTGTTGTAACTATTGTACTTGCACCAAAGAAATATGGAGAGTGGAGAATATGTATATATTCAAGAGCAATCAATGGGATCACTATCAAATATAGATTTCCCTTACCAAGGATGGATGACATTATGGATTGTTTGAGTGGAGAAAAGTACTTCACAAAGATTGACCTAAAGTGTGGATACCATCAGATTAGGATCAAAGAAGGAGATGAATTGATGGCTATATTTAAGATGAATGATGGATTGAATGAGTGGTTAGTGATGCCTTTTCTATTGACCAATGCACTTAGAACTTTTATGAGGTTAATGAATTAAGTACTATATAAATTCTTGGGTAAGTTTGTCATTATTTATTTGGATGATATTTTGATTTTTAGTAACACTGGAGAAGAACATTTATTTCCCATCAAAAAAATATTAGAAAGGTTGAGAGAGGAGAAGTTGTTTACTAATTTCAAGAAGTGTAGCTTTATGAAGGAAAAATTGGTCTACTTGGGTTTTTTTCATTTTTTTTTAAGGATTAAAGATGGACCTTGAGAAGGTTAGAGAAATTGTTCAGTGACCTACACCAATGAACATTGGAGAGGTCAAATCATTCCATGGATTGGATAGTTTCTACTAGAATTTATTAGAATATTTAGTAGCATTTACACACCTATGACAAAAATAATGAGAGGATATAGAAAATAATTTAAGTGGACATTTGGAGCCCAAAAAAAATTGTATTTTTGAAGAAAAAGGTTACAAAGCAACAAGTGTTTGCATTGCCTAATTTTGACAAAGTATTTCAAGTTGATTGTGATGTAAGTGGGATTGCAATAGGATAAATGTTGAGTCAAGAAGGGAGGCCAATAGCTTATTTCACTCAAAATTTGAATGATGTCAAAGGAAGATATTCAGTTTATGATCAAGAGTTCTATGCCAAAATTCAAGCCTTGAAGAAGTGGAGATTTTATTTGTTGCCTAAGGAGTTTGTGTTGTACACTGAACATCAAGCTTTGTAGTATTTGAACCAAGGAAAGTTGAACTAGAGACATATGATATGGGTGAAATTTTGGCAAAGTTATAAATTTGTGTTGGAGCATAGGAGTGACAAGTCAAACAAAGTTGTAGATCCATTAAGCAAGAGAAGGAATTTGATGATAGATATGATGATAGAAGTATTGGGTTTTGAGGAACTAAAATATATGTATGAGGATGATATAGATTTTTTGGCATGGAGAGCATGTAAATAACTAGTCATAATAAACTGAAGCTAGTGGTTGGATTACTTCATTCAAAATCATCTATATTGTTCAAGGGTAATCATTTGTGTATTATGATGAGTTCCATGAGGGAGAATCTGATTAAGGAGAAGCATTATGGAGGATTAGTAGGACATTTTGGAGTGGATAAGGTAGTAGTTTTGGTGATTGGACACTATTTTTGGCTATAGATATATAAGGATGTTAGGAATTATGTTTAAAATTATAGAATTTATCAAGTAGCAAAAGGGATTAGTTAAAATTACTAGATTATGCAAACCTTTAATAGTAATGGAGAGACCTTGGGAAGATATAAGTACGGATTTCATATTGGGATAACATAGAGAGGATATGATTCTATAATGGTAGTAGTGGACATATTTTTTAAAATGGCACATTTCATTCCTTGCAACAAGATAAATGATGTTATGCATGTTCCTATCCTATTTTTAAAGGATATTGTGAGATTGCATGGATTACCTACGATTATAGTTTCAAATAGGGATACCAAATTCATTGGATACTTTTGGAGGACATTGTGGAAGAAGGTGAAGACAAACCTAAAGTTCAGTTTAGCATATCACCCACAAACAGAAGTAGAAAATATAATTTTGTGTAATTTATTGAGTTGTTTGGTTAAAGATAAGGTAGGAAATTGGGATATGGTTTCTGCAAGCAAACTTTGCATACAACAATTTAGTAAATTAGAGTACAATGAAAACACCATTTGAGATTATGATAGGAAAAAATCCCAAAGGATTTGTAGTGCTAAGATACATCAATATGGAGAACAAGAGGAGAGAAGAAGCATAAGAGTTTGCAGGATTCATGGAAACATTGCATAGTCAAGTCTAAAATCATTTGGAAGACATGAACACTAAGTATAAGGAATATGTAGCTGAGAAAAGGAGGCATACAAAGCTCACTATTGGAGATGAAATGATGTTATATCTCAGGAAGGAAAGGTTTTTAGTAGACACATACAATAAGCTAAAGATGAGGAAGTTTGGACCATGTAAGGTTTAAAGGAAGTTTGATTTCAAAAAAGCATATGAAGTGTAGATACCAGAGACACTTGGTATATCACCTATATCCAAATATTGAAGAAATATATGGGTATCATGAAAGAAAGTCAATTAGCAATAGAAATGAAATGGATTTGAAGGAGAAGTTACCACATCAACCACCAGGGGAGATTGAGAAAATATTGGATACTAGAACTAGAAGGTGCACTAGGAACAAGTAGTACAAGGAATGTATAGTGAAATGGAAAGGCAAATGAGTGGAGGATTCATTATTGATTTCTCAGGCTCAGGTGGACCACTTTGGTTTTCTTCGATCCCTTGGAAATTGAGGGACTCACTTTTCTTCCAACACTAGGTGTCTGATGGAGGAGCATCCCTACTTGTAAAGCAATCCTATATCAACCAAAAAAATCTAAGTTCTTGCATTTAATAATTTGTAGTAGTTTCAACTGTTTCATTCTACATTTCACCGCATTGTCATTTCTCAACTCACATATCAAGATATAGTATCTACACAAGGTTATCTACATCATATCAAAATTTTAGGAAGTTTGCATTTGTTTATACAAGGTTATCACTCTCATAATTTCATTGTTAATTCACAATTTGAGAGTTTGGGGTTGACTTAGACTAGAATTCATAGTGAAGACCTATTCCAAAGGATGTAAAGCTTAATGGGACATCCTACAAGAATTTTGAGTCCAAGATAGTCCAATGGGATCTATCTTGGAGGTCTAAAATACATTTTATTTTGCAAAGGATTACCTTTCACATTTTATGACCAACCTACACACTCAATCATTCATCGAGGTTTGTAAGCTTTGAGGCTGACGTGAACCATTATTAGAGCTAGAGAATCATATTTAAGATAAATTTTAATTTATTATAATTCAAGCCTATAGTAGAGTTATTGATTAGTTTAGGATTGGAGTTTGAATACTTCAAATATTTAGATCTTACTACCGAATAAGGACTTAGTGCTAGCTATAATATTGTAATATCCTATGGTAGGCCTGTGAGCCCTAATTATCTAGAATATGATGCATATAAGATTTCCAATTATTGAATCAATGAAAATGCATGTTTTATGATCAATTTCTTGTGTTATTTTTAATGTGTTGACTCTAAGTTGCATGATTGGATAGTCCTTTCTGGACCCTCCATTCATGACTGCACCAATCATTAAGATATATCATTCTCAATATTCATATTGTTCTTAATATATATTATTACAACATCAACAATATCATTCATGCATTGTTCGCGAGATATATTGTCCTAACACCAACAATGTAGTCATCATTATCAATTAATCAATTGTTGATTTTTAACTTGACTAGGATTACTATTATGTTTGTCTTTGATATGAATTTACACGCTATTTCTTGGTAGTTTGAACAAATGGTAGGAGATTATTACTTTGAAGAAGAACTAGAGACAATATTAAGTGATATGGAGAGTATAGAATCTAAAAATGAGGAATTGAACGAAAAAATCAAGGAGCCAGATTCTTGCATCTCAAAGCTAAGGGAGAAAATCCATAAATTCAAAGCAAGACACAGATAAGTCATCAAGGAACTAAAGGAGTCAAAGGAAAGTATTGTGAATCTAAAGTTGTGATTGGATGAATGCAAGAATAATGAAGAAAATCTCAAAGATACCATCAAATAGAAAATGGAAGAATGGAAGAAGATTCAAGAAAACAAGAGTATGCAAAAGTAGCATAATTATGGATCAAATTTTGTCCCTACATAAATTTCACAAGGATATGGGAGGACTTGGCTTCTCAGGGGAAAGCTTGAATCAGGAAACTAAGGGTAAAGAAAAAGTAGTTGAAGCTAATGAAAGATCTATTGTAACAAGCAAGGTCTGGAACTCTAGAATATCAACAAAAAGACCTTCAATTAGGAAACCAAATGGTCAATTGTACTTATGATGCAAGAGCATCCAGTAGTGTAAGGGCAATCCCACATCACCCAAAAATATATTTACTTTCATTTAGATTTTTGTATATTTTTTTGCATTTCTGGATACCCTTTTCGTCGAAGAAGAATTCCCAACTTCCAGAACTACTTTTCTATTTTTTCTACTCAACTGTTCTTTTTAGCAGGTACGAATTTGAAGGCATGAGGAGACAGAAATTTAAGGGAAGCTACAGGATAGAATAATAAACACTTTGGTGAAAGAATCAGGTGAAGATCATTCCCGGTTCAAAAGTTATTCGAGTTTCAGTTTCTGCTTTTTGCCCTACAAAATCTTCGGAGTTAATTTTGAGGGACTTAAAGGCTCCGGATGGGCCCAAAAATTGGTGGAAAACGAAAGTGATTAGCATTCAGGCCCCACTTTTTGGCTCTTCATTTTCACAAGACCTTTCTGAAAAGGTATTATCATTGAAGATCCGACGGTTAGATCTTGAGTTAGGGCTTCCAAAAGTTTGTGCATAATTAGAATGTTGTTTTTGGCTCCAAATGGAGAATTGGGCTATTTATGGGGTAGTTTCTGATTTTTGTGGGTAGTTTTTGGGGGAAAGAAGATTGCATGCTGGGAATAGGGGAAATTTTGTAGTTTCTTTCTGTAATTTGCATGTATTGCCGAACTCGAGGATTTGAGATTCTTTGCATGTAAGAATTTCATTGCTTTGAATAATAATATTCTCTGGTTTTCTATGTGATTTTTCTATGTCTCAGGTTGCACCCTCATCAACTTATCATTTAGCGGTCATTTTTTTCTATACAAAAATTTTGGACATAAGGCTATAGAGTGTAGAAGCAGGAAGGAACTGATTATTCAATGCTTTAATTGTCACAAGTTTGGTCACAAAGAGAGTCATTGGAGAAGTCAATTATCTAATCTAGCTAGAAGGAATGGAATGAATAATCTCTTTCATGGTTACTACTACTTATGCCATGGTTATGGTCATAAAGCTAATCAATGCAGATCCATGGTTCACTCAATTAGGTTAGGGAAAAGATGTTACAAGTGCAATCAATTTGGACATTATGCTAACACATGCATATATGTCTCTCTAGAAAAGATTGAAAACAAAAAAGAGGTTCCAAAATTAGATGAATCTAAGAAGAAGACCATCATGGTTTGGAAGAAAAACGAAACGAGTGTGGAGAGCTCTTCTGTGGTATAAGATCTCGGTACAAGCTCTTCCAAAATCTAAGCCTACTACCTTGGCTCAAGGGGAGTTTTGCAATGCATATATTGTTAGTTCCCCCTATTCAAAGAAATATTGATGTTTTTTCGGTATGGATGAGTTAGATCCGGTTGGTGGCATATGATGAATCTTAATTTGGCTAATTGAAAAGCGAATAATAATTGTTTGCGCCATCAATGAATGTTTTGGTGGTGAAACCATCATGAGCAATTAAGGGTAAAATATGGAGTTTCAAATCATTTCTCACAATTTCCAAAGAAGAAGAAGAAGTTTTTATTGAGCGATAAAAGATTGATGAAGCTAAGCGCGACGATGAAATCTATGTTGATTGACAATGAATCATGTGTCAGTATTTTGTTGAAGCTGAAGGGAGCTGAGTTGGATGAATTTGACCATCGAAAGATGAAGGAAATGGAACTATGGTTGAAGACTGATGAATTGTAGAATTTGAGTGCCTTGGGTATGGAGTTATGGGGATAATTCCCCTGGTTTACCAATAAAGAATCTATCTTGTTCTTGTTGAGTTTATTTAAGGATGGTAGCATCATTTTGGACAAACCCTATCTGATCACTAAGGAAGACATTGAAGCTATTACTAGATTGTGCAAAGTTGGTGACCTCCTTGGGAAGAAAATGATGAAATACAAAGATGTGGAGGAACTTACTAGTATCAACAAAGACCCCCAAACTCTACTGATAAATACCATTGTCAATCCTATAATGAGGTATGTTGCTTACGGTATCTAATAAAAAATATATTTTAGAAATCATGAAGGTTCTACATTTGTTATTGATGTGTATCTTGCACATAAGATGGTGAAGGAAAATCAATAGTTTGACTTGTGTAGCCTAATATTGGAAAACCTAATTGAGAATATCAAAATGTCTTTGGTTGAGTGTTATCCCTTCTGGTTTGGGTCTCTGCTCATGTGTTTAGTATTCAATTTTTTGTATTCATTACTATCAAAGGAGAATGTTAAGTGGAAGTGTGACATCCCTGTTGAAAAGAAAGTCTACAGATATTTGGAATGTATGGAAGATAAAGAAAATACATGCAAAGTTCATTTCTCATCCTTCTAGATGGATTTGTGCTCTAGTGTGATAATGTCTAGTGCTACACCTATCAGTCATTTTGAGGAGGGTTCCTCCTCCAGTAAGAGGTAATTAGAGGTTGTTATTGGTGGTTTTCCTCTGAAACCTAAAAGGAAGAAAATCAACACAAAGGATGTCATCACTATCTCAGAAGAGAAGGAGAAGGAAGAAGAGTCTCTTCCTGATACAAATGAAGTGTGTTCCGTGTTGGACAAAGGTGATATGAAAAATATTGGTGAAATGTGGTATGTATGCTCTCTAGTCAGTTGCATAAAATTGAAGATGACTTGGTTGATTATCTGCTCAAAAAGGGTATTACTATTTTTGTTGTTTTTGACTCATTACCAGATGATTCAATAGAAGTTGTTGAAGAAAGGTTGTAGCAAGAAAGATTTGAAGCATGTAAAATCCAAGATATGATTGAAAGAAGGTGTTACAACCAAATGAAAGTTATCCAAACACATTAGTGAGAGAAGAGAATGCATTAAGGAGATGTATGAAATCTACAAATACTGTCTTTGGTGGCTTGCTATTGTTGATAATTTTAGAAGAATAATTGAAGCTATTGAATTTGAATTGAATGATATTGGGATATGTTTTTACTTATTCAAAGATAAAGATGGAAAAAAAAGAATAAGATTTGGCAAGTAGCAAGCTGAGTTATTGTCTACTTAGAGATATATGGAAGACATGGCTAAAACTTTCTGGTTGGTCAAAGAAATTGTTGAGGTCCAGTTGGATCATCTCTTCAGGATACTTTCTAATGCAAAGGATTGTGAAGAACAGTGTCTATCTTTGGATTGGTCATATTCGTTTGGGATGTTGGTTCTACAGGACATTATGTGTGACAAATAGTTTCTGCAATGCAAGCTTGGAAGAGGATTCTTCCAATTGTGAAATAAAGGTACAAGAAAATCTTTCGTGTGAAAAGTGTTATTTTTACTTAATTTTCGGAATGTTCTTATTTGGCCCTTTTCCTTTGATGGAAAAAAGGGGGAGAAAATGAAGAGAAAAAAAAAAAAAAGAGGAATTGAATTGATTGACAAAGGGGGAGTACTTTGAATTATTTTTGTTTGAAGTTTTTGCGGTTTTGAGTTTTTTTTGTTTTGTCATCAATGTTAAAGGGGTAGATTGTTTAGAAGTTGTTGATTTGGAATTATTGTCATTGATGTCAAAAAATAGGATCTGGAAGGTTGTGCTCTGGATGATAAACAAAAATGATATATCCTATAGTATGTTATGATGTTGTGTAGTGTGGATATTATCCTCGATCCAGATATGGAAGTAATTCTTTTTGGGACATCTGTGGAAGATAGTTAATGCAAAATAATGAAGACTAATTTTTTGATATTGGCTACTATGCCTAAAGCTTATTCCAGGTATCCTTTCTATTCGTGCATTCATGTAACATGATACAAGTTTTGGTATGCCTAATTGCATTCCTCTGGTTGGTACTAAAATTGATGTTCATCAAGATTTGGTCTTGGTTGTGGTGTTCCTATCAGCTCCGAAATATATCTCATTTAATTCAAATCTTGCTATCTTTTGGTAATTATGCAAAGTGATGAACTTATCTTATGTATGACCTATTTATGGGTCCCATGGTAATGTGGCAAGAAGATCTTTATGTGTGACCTATCTTTTGGGTCAGTGGTAGTGTACCTATAAGAGAGTGGGACCAACCACGTCAAGGCCCTAGGTCACAGAGGGCCAAGAACAGCAGGCTGCCCTAACTTACCTTAGCTTAAGGGAGTGTTAGGAAAGGCAAGATGAGAATAATGAGGACTATAAGATCCTTTGATCACTCTGCAGACCTGAGATTTGAGAGGGGACTAGGCAAGTCAATTTTTAGGGAACAACTCTATGTCTCAGATAGTTCTTTGGTAGAGGACATAAACGCTGTTATGGGATGACAGTGTGGTGCATCAATGTCTCTCAGGTGTGCTGGCATTTGTACAGCGAAAGGACCAGAAAGACAAGGTCTAACTATTAGAAAACAAACTAACAAACTAGTTAATGGTTTCTAAGTGAACAAAATAATTATATGAAGTAAGAAACATATAAACAGATGTGATAAAACAAATAGATTAATGCTAGGATGACAAGAATGATCTCACACAAAATCTTGTTCACCAGCTAGCTCCACGAAGCACGTCCACCTACAACAAAGAGGAAATTTTTTGGGGGGATGTATAGGGGTCTACCTCAATCAGATCCTTGTTTTAATGTTTCCACCTCCATAGACAACCAAGTTTGTAATGATAGAGAAATAGTATGATAAAGAAGGAAATGCAAGCAATGAACACTAAAACTCTACAAAATAGTAATGTGCTTACTCAACTAAATAATAGAGAGGAGTAGAAATCTTACCACCTCCACCAAGAGTGCTCAAGGATAATGGGGGAGAAAATGAGAGGAAATCAATCCTCTGCTACAATGGTGTGGTTCTATGCTTGCTCTAGTGAGTTGATGGAGTGATGGAATTTCTACTATGGAGTGCAAAAAAATTTCTTGAATTCTTGGAGTGAATGCGAGAATGATTTCAATTTCCAAGATAGATCATCCAAAGATTAAATGAATGAATTAATAGTGTTTATGAAGGAAAGGGTGAAGAAAACTGTCATATTTGAGTTGGTTCACCGAAGAGGGCGTTACAAGTTAACTTCCAATGGGAAGTGTAACACCTTTGTAGGCTCCAGCCATAGGAATCTACCAGGGACATAAGCGCATCATGCAAATATCTACACCAACACTCAAAACAAGCGCCAAGTGGAATGAAGGCAATAGGCTTATGTGGAATTTGTCTTCCAAATTTGGTTCTCTAAAGTGAAAAGGGGTAAGAGGGAAATTTTCCTAAGGGGTGAAAATTTGCTCCTATACAATACCAAGCCTTATTGAATATTTCAATTTTTCTCTTCAAGACGACATGTTTTGCTAGGTTGACTCATTTTGTTCTCTTGGTATATATATGTATGTAGAACATCCTTTTGGTATCCGAACAAGAAGTGTGGTGTGTGCGAATAGTGATAAGGGTGCGAAGGATTGTGTGACAAGAAACAAAGAAGGAAGTGAAGGCAAGTGTCAGGAAGAAGCAATTTGTATTGCAGAGGTTGTGCAAAGAAGGTGTTTAGAATATTCTTCATTAGATCTACTATAGTCATATATTATGCTCTTGATAGGAATTGAATTCATGCATATGTAGATGCAACTTCATCAGTTCATTTTTTGTCTATTTTGTAATCAACATTTTTTGTATTAATTGGGCAATGATCCCACTAGCAGTGAGCCCACCAATAGTGAGCCTTACTTGCAGTGAGAATTTTGGCAGCGAGCCCTTGTAAAAATCACCTTAATCAGTGTCACCTTAACTAGTTCTTTATAATTAAGAATTAGCATTCTCCATGGTTTTTCCCATCTTGGTTTTCCATGTAAATTTTGGTGTCCATTTTGTATGGTTTTGTTCAGTTCTTTCATGTTCATATCTATTTTCATTATTATCTAATTGGTGTAAGATTGCTCCAGATTAATTAAAGAAAGGGAAAGTGTTTTGTGATAACTGATTCACCCCCTCTCATTTATCTAGATTTTTTAATAGGGGCATTATCCTATGATCATATTTATAACCACCATCCTTTTATAACTTTCATTATCTTCCATCTCATCGTACATGCTTATTATTATTTGAAATGGTGTTTCTTCTTTCAATTGAAACATCATCTCATAAAGAGAGAAAATCTAGACACTTTAATCTTATCCAAAACCCAAAGTCCTAAATTTTATTCGAAAATCATGTATTTTCCCCCAAGTCACTATTATACGAGCATTATCATTAAGTTTTCCTAATTATTTCCATTTTACCTAAATCCTAACCATTTTCCTAAGTCCTAATTCCTATTTTGTCCCCTTTCCACATGAATTTAATTAATCAAATTAATTAAATTCTCCTCATAACCACCCAAAATTGAAAAATGTAAATAATAATCTCTAATTTTTCCCTCCACTCATCCCCTAGATAATTTATAACCATCTCACAAAAATTCAAATATTAATTGATAAATCTCAAATATCCTCCATTCTTGATTTTTCAATGACTCAACCAACTCAATCCTATCCATCCACTTGTCTTTGAATATAAACTATTGATCTTCATCCTACCATACCTATAAATCTACCCTATCATGAGCCACTTCGAGGAGGACCCAAAATTATCATATTGAACTATGATGTCAATTCATGAAGCAACTATAATCATATCATTTTGATCATATCGAGGATTCAAATTGTTGGCAACATTTGGTTGTTTTAATTTGGATCATTTTTCCTTAGTAGGAGGTTCCATTAACTATTTAATAGGGTTTTAATGTTAATTTTGAAGAATCTATCTTTTTCCACAATTTTTATGCATACAAATTTATTCCAAGGTCTACAATTCCAAAAATTTGTATCAAATCCAACATCAAGAATAATAAAATAAAGAGATTGTTTTCTAAACATAAAATAAGATATTTTTGCATACTTATATTTTAAATTCATTTACTATTCATTTTTTGTTTGATTCAAATAATACAGAAGCCACCAAAATAAATTCTACTATTAACATCCCATTTTCACTTGGAAACCCTTGGACCTTCTCTATCTTCATTCAATATTAGAAAACTTTCCATTTTCTACATAGATCCACTAGAAGCCTCATACAAGGGTCTTTAGATGTAGCTTCTAGTTAATAATTATACATTTATTGAGAAAATCATAATGATGGCATTGATACATTACCCAAAAAATGCTTCTTTCAACATCAACATGGAATTACGAACAAGTATTAGCACTATTAGGTGAAAATGGTTTAGCCCTTTTTATACACAAAATGATTTTATATGAAATCCCCTAGATAGAATCCCCCTACAATTAAATAAAGCTCTCAATGGAGCCTCCTCTACACCTATCAAAATGGTTTAAAAAAAATTCTTCACCAAATTTGGATATCAAATGGAATCATTTGAAAATGTCATTTTGAAAGGATGTAGTCCTTAGTATTATGTTTATAAAAAATATGATACACATAATTTTTTATTTAATATTATATTTGAAAAATATATTTAATGAATTTAGATCTACTACAAAAAATAATTACCTCCATTCAATGCACTAGAAAAATTGATAAACATAATTATCTAAAAGTTAAAGAAATTACAACATTCCACATAGATGTCCTTGTTTCAATGAAAAATAAAAAATTCAATTTTTCCAAATATGCAAAGAGAAGCATGTTATAAGATAATATAGATCTAAGAAAATAATTAGTACGAAGTCAAAAAAATATTATTAAATAAAATTTTTAATAAAAAAAATCTATACACTAATTAAAGTTAATGATCAAATTTTAATAAATCATAGAAATTTTTTATTTATAGTGAAATTTATACATTATGGAATAATGTCACTCAATGAAAAATAGTAGAAAAATATAAAATAATGAGTGAGGAAATTGATTTCAATTATAGGGGATAGTCCATTGATCTTAAGCCTTCATGTTCTACAAGATTAGTCAACTGGAATTTCAAGGTGAGGGAGTTAGTTTTGATAATAATGAAGATTTTATTTCAATTCAGTTTCCAATAGACTTGCAAATATAGAGATTGGAAATTTTTAAAAGAGGTAACTAAGATCTTAATTGATATAAATTATTGTTCTAGCCTTAAATCTCTGAGAAATTCATCATATGAGAAATTTCAAGTGAGTGAAATTAAAAAGAAGAAACACATTAAATATTTTGGAGGTAAATAATTGTACACATTTTAAAGATTTACCAAAAATATAGGATATTACATAGACTTGGATATATGTGGGTATCTAAGGGTTGAGCTTCAACTATGTCTACTATAGATTTGATAATTTAATAAGTTTGAAATGTTTTGTATTGAGTAGTTGAAATTGAAAAATAATGTCTAGAGATTTTGGTATGAGGTAATTTACAATATTAAGAATTTTTTATTGACCTAAGTTCAACCTTGTAGAGATATGAAGATGTAGAAAACCATTATCAACAATAAGAAATAATTATATGTAGTATATATTATTTAAAAAATAGTCTATTGGCTATACCTCAAATTTTTATAATTAAAATGTTTTAATAGCTTTATTTAGGTTCATACTATTACATTTGTATTCTATCTTGCAACAATAAAATTCTATTGTAGCATTAAAGACATGTAAGAATAGATATCATCCTAAAAAAGCATATAATTTCATGTAAAGATTTTAGACTACTATAAAGGCCACTTGAATTTCATCCATGATGTATATGTGTGTGCATGGTACTTACAATTGGAGTGCATATGTATGTGGAGTAACCAATATTACTATTAAAAGAGGATGTTAGCCTTTGGAGCTTGTTCAATAGATCAAACTTGTAGTGTTGATCATAAAGATAATTGCTAAATATAATGAAAATTAGTGTAAATCATAAATATCATTGTTATATCTAAAAATGTATAGTGTTGATTGAATAGAGATTGTTGCTAAATATATAATTTTATCTTTTTTATTGGTGATATCATTACTAGAATTAAAAGGTTATATCATTGATTGTAGAGATAAATTCTAAATTTAAAATATTGCAGCATTGATTATAGAGATTAATGATATATATTTTTTTTAAAAGGTAGCACTGATCATAGAGATTGGTATTAAATGTATAAATGTTTTTATCACAAAAATTATTACAAATGGTAAATAATATATTAAATATCATCTCTATAAATTTGACTACTATTAACAACTTTGGAGAATGACAATATATAATGAAAAATCATTTTTCTCTTATTAGACCTCAAGTCCTTTGTTATTACAACTATTAAAAGACATTCAATTATAAATAATGATGAACAGTGGAAAGAAAAGGTTTCCTATGATTACAATCATTCTATTCATTTTGAGAGGAAATGCTTCAAAAAGAAAAAAGATATGAACAAAGGTAATAAAAACAATTTAGTATGTGATGGATATACGAGAGGAGGATTATTTTACTTGAGGACAAACTTCTCTAAGCCTTAGTTTTAAGTGTCTTCAAGAAACCAATCATGATTTAAAATTAGTTTTCATATCAACCTTAAGTCATTAGGGGAACATTCAATAACAATATAGTATGTTTTCTTCCACTTATCACAATAGAGAAGTGTTTTTTTCAAGCATGTGTGATAAATCTGATTTTAGAAAAGCCTAGAGAACTTCGAAAAAGTTGGAGTTTATTCTTTTTTACTTTTTTGGATTGATTAAGACATATTCTATTAGAAAATCTAGATATTTCATTACATTCATTAGTGACTTAAAAGGTAGGGATCTAGTTTCTAAATAACAAATTTGAAACATTAGATATTTTTGAGGAATGTGTACACCAAGTTGATAACGAATTAGGTAAAAATTAAATAAAAAAATATTAGGACCAAATAATTGAAGAGAGTATCCCTTAGACAATTTTTTCAACTTTTGCAAACAAAAGGTAAGCAAGAGGAAACACTCAACTTTATATACTCTAGAGTAAAATTGAGTAGCTAAGAGAACAAACATGACATTTCAAGAAAAAGCTTAATCAATGTTGGAGGCTTGTAATCGTAGAAATAAATTATGGGAAGAAGTCATTGATTGTAAATAGGTGTTCAAATCAAGGTTAAAAATCTTATAGCTAAATTGATAAGCACAAGCTACAAACATAATCAAAGTCTGTTGAAGACAATCAAGAATTTAATATTCCATGCGTGAATAAAACATATTTGAAATCTATCATCTTAATATTTTCTATGATGAAATAAAATTTATGAAGTGTTGGAAATATATTCTATTTCATCACTATCTCTAAACATCTATTAAATATAGACATATAACACATAGAAACACATCTATCTATATATTTTACCTATAAAATATAAAAAAAATATTCCAAACTTTCCTCAAAAGATCATATTTCATACTTCCTCTCCCTAGAAACCTTTTTAGCAGTGTTCTTTTTAAATATAATGCTCATAAAATATATTGGTGTCGAAATAAATATACACCTTATATTGCCAGGTTACTGGAACAACTTCAGTTAAAACAACGTCGACAAAAACTTTATGTTTTTTATTAGCGAAAACAGTCGGCAGAGTCAATTGGCTATGAAAGACAGGTCGCGGGATTGTAAATGTACTTTTTTTTTTCTTCTAACAGCTGGCCAGTTACGTGTAACGCTGTCTGTATATTTGAGCCCCTGTAGTGAAATTCACTACATTTTTCAAATTTACTACCACAGATGGATATATAGACCAAACCATCAAACCTTTTTTCCTCCTCGGTATCCTCCATGACATGCGGACCGTTCGGTTCGGCACATTTATACGGACGAAAAGACATTTTAGTAACACTTTAAAGATTCGAAGTGTTCACGAGACATATGCTCAGCACTCCATGCCAAAACGTCCAAATAAAAAATGCTTTTTATGTTTCGTTCAGAGTCACTTGAATGGACTGGCTTACACAAACCAGGAAATAACGAGCCGTGTCCATGTGTGTATGCTCTCTTAATAAGTACCCTATGGAATTTTCATTATTACAACTATGACTTAATATATTAACATAATTCTACAGTCCACAAATGTAGGCGGCTGTAGATACGTGTGGACCAGCAGATGTGGAATGTAGTTACCTGCCCTGTCACATTAATCAAACGTAGAGGAAGCAATCGGCCGCAGGTTGCTCTCAATCGTTATCAATGATGATCTCAGTGAAAATGAGGGATTAGCCTTCTCAGCGACTATAAGAAACTAAGACTTCTCCAAGCTCTTCACTGTCGGCTGATCAATTTAATTTGTGGGGTATATTTCTTGTGCTGCAGAGCAAGCAATGATGACGGCACATAGTCTGATTGCATGTGTTGCGTGGATTTTCTTGGGTTTGAGTAAAGTGAAGGGGCAGCTCAATTCGACCTTTTATGATAGTACGTGTCCAAATGTATCGTCCACAGTCCAAGCTGCGGTGCAAGCTGCAGTCGCCAATGAATCGAGAATGGGCGCCTCTTTAGTTCGTCTTCACTTTCACGACTGCTTTGTTAACGTAACAATTCAACTCCTCAAGGCTGCATTTACTATTACGTCATCTCATCGCTCCTTTTCTAACTTCAGTCGAAACCATTTTGAAATGCTAATTTCCTTTTGCAGGGGTGCGACGGATCGATACTGCTCGACGACTCGTCCAACATAACTGGAGAGAAAACCGCTGGTGCCAACAACAATTCTGTAAGAGGATACGACGTGATCGATACCATCAAATCACAAGTCGAAGGAATCTGCGCTGGAGTCGTTTCTTGTGCAGACATTCTCGCCCTTGCTGCTCGTGATTCTGTGGTCGCGGTAACTACTCTTCTCTGAGAAAACCCTGTATTTGTATTGGAATTATCAGTGTGGGAAGAATTAATGAGAAAGACTATTGTTTGAGATTGGCAGTTAGGAGGGCCAACATGGACGGTGCTGCTGGGGAGAAGGGACTCGTTGAATGCGAGCCTAAGCGATGCAAACAGCAACATTCCAGCCCCCACATTGAATCTCAGCGGACTCAACTCATCATTCGTAGGAAAGGGTCTTTCTTTCCAGGACATGATTGCCCTTTCAGGTAGTTTTAAACATTGGATCTAAGAACTAAGATTCATAGCTAAAGCTCTATTTATGTTTAATGAGGTTGAACGTTTAACGATATTCAGGTGCTCATACAATTGGTCAAGCGCGATGCACGACCTTCAGAACTCACATCTACAATGAAACCAACATCAACAGCACATTTGCCGCTTCTGTGCAGGCTAACTGCCCTTTCAGTGGCGGAGACAACAATCTGTCGCCCTTGGATGTACAAACTCCCACTACATTTGACATCGACTACTACACAAATCTTATGAGCCAACAAGGACTTCTCCACTCCGATCAGGAGCTTTTTAATAATGGATCAGCTGACTCTCAGGTTACTACCTACGCTAACAACCAAACCACCTTCTTCAGTGATTTTGCAGCGGCCATGGTGAATATGGGAAACATAAGCCCTCTCACGGGTAGCAGTGGGGAGGTCCGAACGAACTGTACGAAACCCAATTGATATCGTATGCGTATCTTTGATTCAGATACTATTTGTCGTTGTAATAATATATTGTTCTCTACTGAACTCAATTATTGATTCAAGGTGGGGAGTATTTAGTCTACCTAAAGCTTGACAGCGTACACCAAGAATGGTAGTTACGGTGAAAATAACATTCTGCATTATTGGGGTCTTTATACATATTATAAGTGGTGGCAAGTATGTCAGAAATTCTACGTAGAGCGGGTGATAATAACAGTGCCTCTATAGTCAATAAAGGGCACTGTAGAGGAATTTCGTGATTTGTGCCAGCATTAAAATATTTATTTGCATCTGTCGTGTTTATATTTATCCATCTCGTCTATAGCGCACTATTTGCTGTATAATTTAATGGACCATCGTTTACCGTTAAACACGATCAAAATGAAACGGGAATGCTCTGCCTAAAAATTAGACGGTTTACTGGCAAAATGTTAAAAGGTTTTAAGCTCTCGACTCATATTTTTAATGAGGATTATTTATTTTAAAATGGAAAAAAAATCCTCTTCACCACTTAGTTATTAAAGTATAAAAACGTTTAATAAAAGTATTTAAAGGTAAAAGATTATTGCCGTGAACGAATGAAAAGTTTTGAGAGGCGATGCAATACAGTTAAACAAATCTCAGCCATTCATCATTTTTTGTCTATTTTTCGGCTGTTTTTAGTCTTTTTTTACTCCTTTCCCGTCGCTATTGGTTTCCACTCCTCCAAACTCTTTTTCGTTAGTGTTGACCTTTCACTCATCCAATTTGAAATAAGGTTTCGATAAAGGTTTTAGATTATGTTTATTAAAATGAAAATTAGAGTCAAGATCCTAAAACATTTAGGTTTTAACACTATGACATTCTTATTATTATATATTATATTCTTTAACATAACTATTAAATATATATAATTTTTACAATTACTAATTAATAATTATTATATTCTTATATAATTCAAAATACAATTAATATATTATATATTTTATAACATATAGATTAAATTATATATAATATAATTATATTTATTAATATATTATATACTATAATATTAAATTATTGTAATTAATAATTAATATATTTTTATATAGATCAAATTAAATTAATTTATAAAACATCTCATAGTTTAATTGATCTTTGCATAGATTAGAAAAAATGAAAACTATACGTATGTTAATATGCTAGAGTATGTGGTGAATATAATAGTTAATAAATAAAATAAAATAAAAAAATATATAAATATTATTATATAATAAAAATCTAAACTAAAATTAGCAATAATAATAATAACAACATATAAACATTATATTTTTAAATTGACACCTAAAAAAATCATTTTTAAAATGACCTATCAATTGACCTCATGTACTACACAAATGTATGCAAAAAAATAAGAAATATTTTTCCCTAATTGACCTTCCACACCTCTTCGGCATACCCATTTTACACCAAGATGTGATTCCTAGTACAATATGTTTTTAAAAATATATTTCTTGTCATACAAAGAAGCTAGTACTTGATTGAAGTATGGTTGGGTGAGGTGTACTTGAGTGGGACCAATAATTGTGAAAGTATTGAAAGTCAATTTTTTAAAGGTGGTATTTTTTAATTATTATTTAAATAAAATTAATATCAAAAATAAGATATATTAAAATTAGTGTAGATATCTTAAATACATTTATTTTTAAAATGTTTATAGATATCAATTTGAAGTTATTTTATTTACTTGAAGAAATATTTTATTTTATGTAAGAATAATTTTATTTATTATATATGTGAACACACAAATTTTATTGTATCTATATTGTTTAAAATTATATATTTATATTTTCTTTTATATTTTGAGTTTGTTTAATTGTTTAAAGTTTATTTCTTCACTTAATCTGTGTCTATTGAACTCAAACAAAAAAATTCTCAAATTAACAAATAAAAATATTTTCTTTTTTGACTCATTAGCATTCTAGGGTGAATAGTACAACATGGTTTATGATTTTATTCACTTTTTAAAGACATATATAGAAACAAGGCATTGGATATGGTGCAATAATAGTGGGCACTATGGATGATGAAAATATGGATCACAAATATCAACAATACAAAACTCACACTCTCACAATCATGCAACGAAGTTCAAGATCTGGGCTTAGAATATAGAGTTTAGATAACAAGCAAAGTTTTCATAGCTAAGATCTTGATTTTCTCCATTATTGGTTCCTCTTCAAAGTAACAAACTATGAAAGAATAATAACGATATGAATCAATGATAATGATACATCCCCAAAGATAAATGATACTTATGCTTGATAAATGACAATGACAATGCTTGAATGATTCATAATGCTTGATAATTCTTAAAAATGTTTGAATCTTGAAGTGTTATAGTAACTTTGATAACAAGAATGCTAGGGGATTTGAATGAAATGAAAGATTCTTATTTATATGCTTCACTTGACATTTGATCAACGGTGAACATTGGTTTGCAAGATCAATGGATACGAAAATTCAAGATAGGGTAAGACTCAAATTTTGAATTTTGAAGGAGCAAAATTTTTTTAATTCAAATGATAACTTGGAAAAAGAAATAAATATCAATTTATTTAGTTTAGAAGAAAACATTTAATTGAAATAAATTATTTTAATTTATTTAAAAGAGGAGTGTTAGCTAATTAAATAATTTTTGAAAATTTATTTAATTATAGAGAAAAAGATTTAATTTAAATAAATTATTTTTAATTTATTTAAAAGAGGAGTGTTAGCTAATTAAATAGTTTTTCAAAATTATTTAACTATGGAGGAAAAAAGATAATTTTCATTTTTATTTTCATTAATGTTGGAGGGAAAATGATAAAAGGTTAAATAATTAAACAATTTAATTAAATTAATTAATATAGATACAGTAAAAAAGTTTAAGATAATTTAAATAATTAAAAATTATTTAATTATTATGCATGAAAAAAGGAAAAATGTTAGCTTATTTAAATTAATATAGATAGAAGAAATGAAAAGGTTAATGGTGAAATGATAAGACAAAAATGTATTAGTCATTTTTAGATGTCTATAGGCACCATATTTGGAAGCATTTGATGATGATTTTCAACATATATAGAGGAATTTCAAAAGACAATTTCATGGAAATGAAAAAGAAAATTTATGAGGACCATTATTGACTTGTCTCACATAACTGAAATCCTTTTATAAAATATAGTCTTTAATGGTTTTAAGAGGAAGAAATCAACAACAACAAGGTTGAAAAAATGATTTACATGAGAAAAATGTAAGAAATCAACTTGTTAAGAGGAGAGGAATAGAAGGATATTAAGAGTATTAAAGGTATTCAAAGTAGCTAAAAGAGCTATAGGATGAAGGTAAAACTATGATTTAAAAAGAGGAGTAAATCCAATAAGGCATGAAGGCTTGAGGATTTGAAGACTTGATGGTAGGACCTATGCTTAGAAACCCTTTATTTAGTTATTTTTTGTTCCTTGTTAAATTCCTCATCTTAAGGAATTCTTTTTATGAATGTACATATGAAAATTGTAATAAATAAATGTTTTAAATTTTATTACAAAATATATGTTAATGGGCATTAGATGTCATGTTATGATCTTAGGATTAAAATACCTTTTCAAGGATATTTCTTTTATTTAGTCATTGCATTTTAATATCCCAATCATAATATAAACGAAGTAGACTATGAGGAAAAGGTGAAATGTGAACAAGGTATTTCATCTCTCTACACTCTACTTGAACATCAAAATATTCAATGGTCAAATAGTGAATAATATTTTAAAAATCCATCTCTACCAAAAAGTGGTAATTGATGAACTTCGTGCCTTTCTTAAATATTGAATGAACTGGTGTTAGCAAATGGGCTCAAGTTACTAAACTAGTCTCTTTCAATTGTAAGATTCGCAGTGTATCCACAACATCACATACAAGAGTTCTTTGAGCTATTTTAGACATTTTACATAGATATTAATTTTAATGATTTTTTTACTACTTTGTGATAAAGATTGTATTTGTTTCTACAAAGAATTGTGGGTACATTAGTGAGGATATTGGATATGTTGATATTCAAACCCAGAACCTACTTGTAGCTAGTTTGATTTTCAATCACTACCTATGACACTTACCTTTTCATAATGAATTTTTTGTAATTCTATTAAGAAGTTATTTCAATTCCAACACACCATCTAAAATACATTCAAATTAAGATTCACTATAATTCCAAATTCAAATTTTCATAAACAATACAATTTAATTCTAATAAAAGTTAAATAAAATAAAATAATAATACATAATTTATATTATAATTATAAAAAATATTTCACAATTTGTTATCATGTTTACGATACATTTAACAAATTACATATGTTTTATATTCATAGAATTTTAGGGTAATTAAAAGTTTGTCATGGAATTGCTAGTTTTAGATAATAGGCTACAAAATTTAGTCCAAAACATTTATCCTAATATTTCTTGTTAGTTGATAGGCTGTTTGTGTGAACTTTGGTGAGAATTTTCGTCATTCTCCTAGGTTTTTGAGCCTTCTGGTGGTCGTGAAAAAGGTGGTCAATGTCTTTGAACTTCGGTCAGAATTTTCGTCACCCTCCCAGTTTTTAAGCCTTCCGACAGTCATGAAAAAGATGGTGGAGGCGGTTGGCGGATTTCCCGCCGCGTGGATAAAGAAGGCTGCCAAAATTAAATGCTAGTTCACATCAACATTAATTGTTGTATGCTTTCCATGTACTGGTGATGGTTGTAATAACACCTGCCATTTAAAACCTCGAGAAACATAGCAAATGTCTGCGAAATTTTTGACAAGGCATTGTTGGGTCTCATTCTGTTGCTATACCAACTATTAGAGTCGTGAGCGAGGATGGTAAGCTTCTATGAGGGTGCAAGTTTCATCAAGCGTTGTCCAGCTTCTGTGAATATGGGCAGAGGTTATTCTATGAGGGTGCTCATTTTTTGTAGGAAAGCTAGCGAGAAGAGGTGTGTTTGAAGCAAGCGGGAAGAGATGGATATCAAAAAACCCTTTGCAATATTGTTTCATTTGTGGTTCATGGTTTGTGGCAAGCTATATTGTTTGATTTTTGATAAGGTACTATTGATTGTTTCAAATTTTGATAAGTTGTTGTTGAGAAAACACTATATAGTTTGTAAAAATGAATATTGTTTCATTTATGGTTCATGTTTTGTGTCTATGGTTTTGCATGGGTTTGTTATTGTGAATTTTTTTGGGTTTCTCTTTATGGCTTCCATTTTTTGGCTATTTTTGCAATGAAATAAATTTGTTAATGTTATGTACTTTTTTGCAGGGTTCGAGAAACAAGACAACATAGAGAAAGCTAGCGGGAAGAGCTGTGTTTGAAGCAAGCAGGAATAGGTGCATATCAAAAAACCCCTTTGTGATATTGTTTCATTTGTGGTTCGTGGTTTGTGGCAGGCTATATTGTTTGATTTCCAATAAGGTACTATTGATTGTTTCAAATTTTGATAAGGTGTTGTTGAGAAAAGACTATATTGTTTGTAAAAATGAATATTGTTTGGTTTATGGTTCACGTTTTGTGGCTATGATTTTGCATGGGTTTGTAACTATGATTTTTTGTGTTTTGTTGGTTTCTCCATCTAGGTCGGTGTTCAAACCAATATTGTTTGATGTATGGCTTTCGTTTTGTGGTTATGGTTGCAACAGAACAAAATAGTTAATTTTATATAGTTTATGTTTGGTTCCATTGGGCATTGTTGATTATTGTTCTCTAGCTTCAGCTAGATTGTTTCATTTTTAAAAAGGTGTTATTGAAAAGGCTATATTATTTTAATTTTCAATAAGGTTCTGTTGAGAAAAGAGTATATTTTTGCATGGGTTTGTTACTGTGAATTTTTTGTGGGTTTCTCTTTATGGCTTCCATTTTCTGGTTGTTTTTGCAATGAAATAAAATTGTTGAAGTTATGCAGTTTTTGTGAATTGATGTTGTCTAGCTTGGGCTATATTCTCTCATTTTTGATAAGGTGTTGTTGAAAAGGCTATATTTTTTCAATTTTCGATAAGGCATTGTTGACAAAAGACTATATTATTTATTAAAAGCAATATTGTTTTGTTTATGGTTGGCATTTTGTGGCTATCATTTTGCATGGATTTTGTGGCTAGGGTTTTGTGGCTTTCTCCATCTGGGTCATTGTTGAAATCAATATTGTTTGATTTATGACTTCTATTTTGTGGTTATGGTTGCAATGAAATAAAATAGTTAATGTTATATAGTTAATGTTTTATTCCATTAGGCATTGTTGATTATTGTTCTCTAGCTTAGGCTATATTGTTTCATTTTCAATAAGGTGTTGTTGAAAAGGCTATATTCTTTCAATTTTTGATAAAGTTCTATTGAGAAAAGAGTATATTTTTGCATGGGTTTGTTATTGTGAATTTTTTATAAGGTGTTGTTGAAAAGGCTAGAAGGCATTGTTGATTGTTATTGTCTAGCTTTAATATAGTTAACATTAATATATTTTATGTTCATTTCGACAAGGCATTGCTGTCTATTGTTGTCTAGCTTAGGCTATATTGTTTCATTTTTGATAAGGTACTGTTGAAAAGGCTATATTGTTCCAAGTTGCAATAAGGTGGTGTTGAGAAAAGACTATATTTTTGCATGGCTTTGCAACTGTGACTTTTTGTGTTTTGTGCGTTTTTACATTTGGGTCATTGTTCAGCCCAAATTACTTTTTTGTGGATATGGTTGCAATGCAACAAAATATTTATCATTATATAGTTTATGTTGATTTCGATAGGGTATTGCTGATTGTTGTTATTTGGCTTTAAAATAGTTAATATTATACAATTTATATGATTTCCACAAGGCATTATTGATTGTTGTTGTCTAGCTTAGGCTATATTGTCTCATTTTTTATAAGGTGCTTATAAAAAGGCTATATCATCTCATTTTCAATACGGTGTTGTTTAAAGAAGACTATATTGTTTGTTAAAAGAAATATTGTTTTGTTTATGGTTTGTGTTTTGTGGATATGGTTTTGTATGGGTTTGTTAGTATGATTTTTTGTGTTTTGTGGGTTTCTGCATCTAGGTCACTATTGAAATGAATATTATTTGATTTATGCCTTGCATTTTTTGGGTGTGGTTGCAATTGAATAAAATATTTAATGTTATACATTTTTTGTTGATTTACACAGGGTGTTGTTAATTTTTGCTCTCTAGCTTAGGTTGCATTTTATCATTTTTGATAAGGTTCTATTGAAAAGGATAGTTTGTTGTGTTTTCAATAAGGTGCTATTAAGAAAATAATATAGTTTTGCATTGGTTTGTTACAATGCATTTTTGTGTTTTGTCAGTTTTACCATCTGGGTCACTTTTGAAACCAATATCATTTGATTTATGGTTTTCATTTTTCCATTATGGTTGCAACGTAATAGAAAAGTTAATGTTATATTGTTAGAAACCCTAGATCAGACATGCAAACCTAAACACCTTCCACAAAAGAGAAAACATCAAAAAAGAAGAACTTTGCATTTCAATGTGCAAATTATATTATTCAGAATTGAGAAATTACAATAAAAGAATTGCTTTATAAAAGAAAAGTATTCAACCGTAATGTTGACCTAAAAACAACTCAACTAAATAAAGCTTACTTATTAATTAAGTAAACTAATTATTACCTAAGAAAAACCTAAGTAAAGTTATGCAAACTGTGTAATTAAATATTAATTACACTAACACCCCCCCATAAGTGCAACTTAGGGAGACTAAAAAAGCATGCACCTAAAACTAAGATGAATGCAAGAAATCATGAATGGGTCCCAGCAACAAGGTCTGATCAGGTACCCATGTACAAATGCAATAATGAGGTAGAGAAGGAAAACCCAGTGGGACAACCCCTCCTACAATGCGATGACTGCTGCAAAGAAGCACTGGAAGAACATTGTGGAGTAACACTAGAACCGCAATCCAGCAAGCAAGGAACAACCGGATGCCACAGAACACTCAAAAACACCAAACTGGAACAACCGTAGAATCCATAAAGCAACAGTAGATGAAATGAATGATGACAGAATCTGGAAGCTGTGTATCTCAATGCCGATGTCAAAATAAGACTGAAACTCTTCCATGGGAAAAAGTACCATAAAGACTTTGGAACATTAACCACAAATGTAGTGGCCCTCAAACTGAGATGGATCTGATGTGGATCATTAACCATAGGCTCTCAATCTAAAGTGTGAACCGATATGAATCTGATATGTGTCAAGCTAAGACAAAATTGGGCCAAAATAAACTAAGAAACCAGATTACAACCCATTTGAGTTGTCATCAAAACACAATGAAGATTATTATGCAAGAAACCCCCTCCGATGGAACTTTATGTTAGTTCATTTATTACAATACCCAATGATTGCAAAAGAAGAGAATTCCTAAACATGCATAAACAAAAAATAAAAATAGACCTCAGATCTGTGTAGAGGACTGAACCAGCTTTCCAATGCCACAAGAATGGCGAAAAAAGGATCACCGAGTCAAAAGATATGCCCTCCGGAGTGAAAACATAAGTTTTGAGTTCAAGGACCTGAAAAATAAAACTGGGGAAAAATCAAAGAAAACTACCTTCACCACTGGATCGGCGTCGGAATCAGCTTTCCAATGGTATCTTGTTTGTGAAAAAAGAACACCGTACGCAAAAGTTACGCCCGATTTTCTAAAAGTGCTCTAATACCATGTTAGAAACCCTAGATCAGACATGCAAACCTAAACACCTTCCACAGAAGAGAAAACATCAAAAAAGCAGAACTTTTCATGTCAATGTGCAAATTATATTATTTAGAATTGAGAAATTACAATAAGAGAATTGCTTTATGAAAGCAAAGTATGCAACCCTAATGTTGACCTAAAAATAGCTCAACAAAATAAAGCTTACTTATTAATTAAGTAAACTAATTATTACCTAAGAAAAACCTAAGTAAAGTTATACAAGTGTAATTAAATATTAATTACACTAACATATATAGTTTATGTTGATTGTTGTTCTCTCGCTTGTTAGTTGATAGGCTATTTGTGTGAGCTTTGGTTAGAATTCCCATTAGCCTTCTCGATTTTTGAGCCTTTAGGTGACTTTGAAAAAAGGTGGCAAATGTTCTTGAACTTTGGTTACAATTTCTATCAGCCACCTCGATTATTCATCATCCTTCCCGATTTTTAGGCCTTTATGGCGACCATGGGAAAAGGTTGTGGAGGTGCTTGGTGCACGTTGGGAATACGTTGGCAGATTTTTTGCCACATGGATAGAGAAGGCCAGTGAAATTAAACACTGGTTTGCATCAACAAATTATTTTATGTATGGTTTGTGTGTGCTGGCGATGGTTGTAATAACACCTATCATTTATTCATTTGTGGCTTCCATTTAGTGGTCATGGTTGCAACATAACCAGATAGTTAACGATGTACAGTTTATGTTGTTTTCCATAAGGTACTGTCAAGTGTCCTTCTCTAGCTTTGGCTATATTGTTTCATTTTTTATAACGCAGTCTTGGGAAAAGTATTTGAATTCTTTCTTGAATAGCTTCAAAAAGGTTTTGAGCAAATTGTATGTGGCAACTAGTGTTTCTTATTATGTTTAATATAAAGCCTATTATTGTGAGAGTTCCTTTTTGAGGATGAAACAAATAACAACTTTCTTCCCAAATAAAAAACTATCTTCACAAAACAGTAAATATGAATGTTTTGTTTAATATATAATTCTTATTAAAATGAATTCCACTCATGGTTCATATGATACTTAATTAGCATAACAAGGTGTTGAGTGTCAAATATTTAGTCATCGAATTTTAGAATAAAGACCTTAAGGTTCAATCAAGAACATGCATATAACTAGATATATATATCTATGTGTACACATGTATATATCTATTTATATAGATTGTTATATCTAAATAGATGTGTATACCATATTTTTCCCTCACTACATAACTCTTCCCCTTCAAATTTATGAAGAGAGAAAACATCCAAACTGAATTTTTCCTCAATTGACTCATTGAGAAGGCTACGAATTCAAATATTTTGTTTCCTATAATATATTGCCTAGCTCGAAGCAAGGCATTATTATAGTCAAGAAAAGGTTTGAATTCACTGCCTTCTTAGCCAGCCAATTAACGGAAAATGCAATGTGGATTTTTTCTCTTAAACATTGTTTGGAATCAACATTAAGTGTTGTATGGTTTGTGTGAGTTGACGATGGTTGTAATAACAACTCAACAATAAACAATGCCCTTTGGAAAATAACTTAAATAGTTTTTGAAATACTTGAGAAATGGTTTTTTCAATATACACCTCTTCCTGCTTGCTTCAAATGCACCTCTCCCGCTTGCTTTCTCTTCACTCCCTTTTTCTCCACCACCTACAAAAAATGAGAAAATAATTATCACAACCGACACTTTTGTACTGCTTTTGCAACCATCACCCCACACAAAAAACACAAAATAACCTCCAACCACCTTCACAGAAATTCCACAATTGATGATCGCACTTGCACCTTCACAAAAGCTTTCCCTCCTCACTCATAGATATCTTGAACAACAAGGTAAACCCATAGAACGAAAGCCATCAATTCCTTATCAAAAATTGTGCATAGGGCATTGTTGATTGTTCTTCTATGGCCTTGAATAAATTATTTGATTTATGCTTTATGTGTGGTGGCAATGGTTGCAAAGTAATAAATCATTGTATGTTCTTCTTGATAAGGAATTCTTAGCTATTTTTGTGTGTCTTTAAGGATAGTTCTTATTTGTCTACACCTTAATAAGGATTTTTTACTATGGAAGGTTGTATATTAAGTGCGAGACGAAACATTGGTCTTGCTATTGATTATAGTGGTAGACCAAAAATACATTGTCCACCACTGTAATAAATGATGATATCGATGTTTTTTATTGCAGTTAATATAGATGTTGTAGTGCATATGAATGTTGTATGCATCTAACTTCACATAGATACATATATGTACATAGGGAAAATAAATTGAAATACAACAAAATAAACCTTTCTCTCCACTCTACCATATTGGGCCATGGACCGTCATAGGTTGTTACAAAGATATATCCATTGGTGGTCTTCAAACAAATGAATGTTGTTTGCATCTAATGTTAGAAACACATAGATCTACAGATAGGAAATATAAAATCAAACAAAACAAAATGAGGCATTCTCTTGACCCTATCATATTGGGTCATGGAGCCTAATGGGCTATCACTAAACTCTCGAGCAAGAACATACATCTTTCACCACTCTAATCAATGGCGAAATCAATCTTCCTTATTACACTTACTATACAATATATCATTCTAACAAATCCTTTTTTGAGGCTAAAAGAAATAATAACTAAAATGGTGTATTTAATGCATGCAATACATAAATATGCAGTTGCAAGAAAAAAGATACATATATATATATATATATATATATATATATATATATATATATATATATATATATCTTAAGTTAGATGCACATATATACACATTGTTGATTGTACTCTACAAAAGAATAAAATATTATATTGTTTGTTGAAACGAATATTGTTTGACTTATGCTTCGTGTTTTGTGGCGATGGTTTTGGATGGGTTTGTTACTATGAATTTTTGTGCTCTACAAGTTTTTCCATCTGATGTAGTGTTTCTTATTTCTTTTCTTGTGTGCACATATGTATGTATATAAAATTAGATGTAGACAACATTCATATATACTTGACTTATAGTAAGCATAATAAGAAACATTTTTTGGCATACAATGTGTTAAAAATCTCTTAGAAGTTATTTAAGGAAGAAGTTCTACAGAGATGGTGGCATCAATGTTTGATATAACACTCAAAATACGGTTTATTATTCCAACAATGTTTCAGTATGTATCAATTTTGTTGGCAATTGCTATGACATGCATCCAAATTTGCACATGGCATTGTTGATTAGTGTTTCCCTTGCCACAATTGGCACCACACGTAAACCAACAATGCCCTATGGAAATTAACATAAATTTTTTATCATTACATTCCCACATACTTTTTGTGTCTATATATATTTGTGCAATATATTCCTACAAATGCAGCCAGGGCATGCAATGCCTACATATGTTCTTGTAAAACAAAATGTGCGTTGATATTTGCAAAACAAAATCATTGCTTTTGCAATGATTGCACCATGTAAAAAAATACAAAATAGGCTCCAACCATCTTCAGAGAAATTTCACAATAGATAATTACACTTGCATGTTCACAAAATCTTTCCCTCCTCACTCACACCTTTGATAGAAGGTAAAGCCATAGAACAACACCCAATAATGCCTTGTTGAAAATTTCTTAGACATTCACTATGTTTTCAAGGATTTAAATGGAAGGTGTTACTTACAACCATTTCCACTACACAAAAACCATACAACAATCAAAATTTGATAGTGCCAAACCCATTGAAAACCTTCGTCACAAAACGTGAACCATAAATGAAACTATATTGGTCTCAACAATGACCCAGATGAGAAAACCCATAGAAACACAACAATTCATAGTAACAATCCAGCACAAAAAATAAACAATACTCCCTTCCAACCATCGTGGCTACACTGAGTCAATAAATGAAACAATATACCCTAAGCTAGAGAACTACAATGAACAATGGCCTATGGAAAATAACATAAACTTTTTTCGAAACTATGTTGCTTTCAACAATGAACTAGATGGAAAAACCCACAAAACACAACAATTCATAGCAGCAATCCAATGTAAAAACAAACAATATTTCCTTCCAAACCATCGTGGTTGGACAAAGAGCATAAATGAAACAATATACCCTAAGCTAGAGAATAGCAATGAAAAATAGCCTATGGAAAATAACATGAACTATTTTTCAAATAATCTAGAAAGGATTATTCCAATATGCACCTCCACCCTCACCTCTACATGCTTGCTTCAAATGCACCTCTTCCTACTTTCCAAAACCAATACAATAGTCTTGGTAATGGCACTATCAATCAGAGGGATGGACAATGTATGGCCACTATGCACAAATATGTATGTATGTCATAGCAAATGGAAACAACATTGATTCCATAGGACATTGGTGATTGTTGTTCTCTAGGTTAGGGTGTACTATTTCATTTTCAATAAGAGGCTATTGAATAGGCTATACTATTTGATTTTCGATAAGGTGTTCTAGGAAGAAGAAAAATAAATTATATTTTTTCTGGATATAAAGAAGAAAGCACATTGCAATATTGACATATCTGAAAACCGGAACCATTTCTCCATAGTGCATAGGCTGCTCCAAAATGCATAGCAAATAAAAAAAAGGTGAAGAACACATAAATAGCTCAAATATTCATAAGTTATATGCATAACCTCAAAGATACATGTACAAAATGAATATACAAACATACACACTCACACCTTAATAAATACAATATTAGTTTCAATAGCAACCTAGTAAATTCTATTTTTCAATAGCATCTTATTAGAATGGAAACAATATAGCTAGATCTATAGACCAATAGTTGAAAATTCCTTATGGAAAACATCATAAATTCTATAACATTTACTATTGCATTGTGAATCAAATATGAAACAATATAGCTAGAGTTGAAGTAATAAAATAGTTTATGCTATTTTCCTAACTTCAAAAAGTTTTTCAGTACATTGTATGTGGCAAGCAATGCTTCTTATTATACTTAATATGAAGCCTATTATTGCCAGAATTCCTCTTGAGGATGAAACAAATAACAACTCTCCTAGAAAATCAATAAATAAGGGGACGATTTTATATGAATGTTGTCTACGTCTTATTTTGCATACATACATATCTGCACACAGGAAAAGAACAATGAAACACAACAAAAGAAATACATACTTTAGTGTTTTTTTTATGTTTTGTATCTACTGGAAATGGTTGAAAAGTAATAAAAGGGTATTTGTAGGATCATCATGAAAAAAAAAGGCCCTTAAGTGGTGATATAAATTTTGAAAATCAGAGTTAGGCAACTTCACGTAAAAATTTGAATAAGTTATCTATATTATTTCAAAAATATGTAAAAATAGAATTTGTAGAAAATTGAATGTAGTTTCTAAACTACTAGGTTTATTTTAAAAATAAATAAATCTATTTGGTGAAAATTTGAAATTTCAATGCAGTGGTACTTAAATTTTAGGGAAAAAATAAGTAGGTGTCTATCTTACCACCCTAACCACAATAAAATGATAAAAAAAAATTATAATATTTTAGATATTAGTAGAAGACTCATGTTCCGATGTGATGCATATTTTTTTGTAATTTTTTTCCAAGTAAATATTTAATTATGAATTTTTTATTACAACTTTTAAACAATATAAAAACTCTTTCTTTTTCTCTTTCTCTGCTAGGGGAACTATATACATGAAATAAATATTGAAGTATAAGTTGACATTTACATATGGACATTTAATTTCTTATACTTTAAGTTATATTTCATGTATATAGGCAGGATGTTTGAGAGTGGTTTCAGATCTCTAGGAGTTATAATGAAAATTCTAGTTTTTGGAAGATCTTAAAAATTTCAGACTTAGTCAAATTTCAATAATCAACAATTCAAATTTCAGTAATCAGGAGGTCAAATTTTAGTAGTCAACAAGTTGTATCATCTTTCTCTCTCACTCTCTCCTTCTCTCTACTGTCTATCTCTCCACTCCCTCTCTCTCCCTTC
Organism: Sequoiadendron giganteum; assembly: GCA_007115665.2. Taxonomy (NCBI): domain Eukaryota; kingdom Viridiplantae; phylum Streptophyta; class Pinopsida; order Cupressales; family Cupressaceae; genus Sequoiadendron; species Sequoiadendron giganteum. The sequence goes on along the minus strand of CM021102.1, from coordinate 751,217,349 downwards.
CTCCATCTCTCCCCTCTCTCTCTCTCTCACACCCCTCTATCTCCTCCCTACATCTGCCTCCCTCCCTCCCCTCTCTACTTCTCTCTATCTCTTCTCTCTCTACATCTCCTTCCCTCTCTACCTATATTTATCTCCTTCCCCTCTCTCTCTTTACCTACCTCTTCCTCCATCACTTTGTATCTCACTTATATCTCCCTCCCTACATCCTTCCCTCTCTACTCTCCATCTCTCCTTTCCCTCCCTCTACCTACATCTCTCTCTCATTCTCTATCCCTCTCTTCCCCTACTTTCTCTCTCCCTCCCTCTCAATATCCCCTCTGTATTTTACCACTACCTCTATCTATCTCTCTCTCTCAGACAAACCTCTAGCTCCCTTGCTAGCACTCCCTCCCTCCCTCCTTCCCTCTCTACTTCTCTCTATCTCTCCTCTCCCTCCCTCTCTCAACCTCATCCTCCCTCCCATTCTTTGTGTCTCTCCTCCAAATCTCTCTCACTATTGTCCCTCCCTCCTTCCCCATATTTCTCTCTAAATTGATCATTTTCTCTATCTCACCATTCTCTCTCTCTCACACTCACACACACACCTCTATCTCCCTCCCTACCTCTCCCTCCCTCCCCTCTCTACTCTCTATCTCTCCTCTCTCTTTCCCTCTCTATACATAGACCTCTCCCTCCATCTCTCTCTCTCTCCAACCCTCTCTATCTCACTTATGTTTCCTTCCCTACCTATTTCCCTCTCTACTCTCTATCTCTCCTCTCCCTTCCTCTACCTACCTCTCTCTATCTCTCCATCCCTGTCTTTCTCTCTCACTCCCTCCTATCTAAATCACCATTATCTCTCTATCCCACTTTTCCTCGTTCCCTCTCTATGTCTCACTTATCCCTTTCTACCTCTCCCTCCCTCCAACCTCCCCCTCTCTCCTTATCTCTATTTATCATTCTCTCCTTACCTCTCTACTCTCTATCTCACCACTCTCTCCATTTCACTCTCCCTCTCTCCCTCATATCCTTCCCTATCTCCTTCCCTCTCTACCTACCTCTCCCTCTACTACCTACCACTCTCTCTACCTCTCTCTCCCTCCACCATCCTTCTCTTTTACTCTCTCCTTCCATCTATACTCTCTATCTCTTCCCCCTTCCCTCTCTACTCTCTCTCTCTCTCTCTCCCCCTTCGTCTCTCCCCTCATTTTCTCTCCTCTCACTCTCTCTCCCTCTCACACACACTCACCTCTATCTCCTCCTTTCCTCTCCAACCATCCCTCCACTCTCTACTTCTCTCTATGTATTATATATCTCTACATCTCCTTCCCTCTCTATTTATCTTTATCTTCCCTCTCCCTCTCTTTACCCACCTCTCCCTCCATCACTCTATATATCAATTGTGTCTCCTTCCTACCTCTTCCCCTCTCTACTCTCTATCTATCTTCTCCATCTCTCTCTCACTCTCTAACACACACACACACACACACACCTCTATCTCCTCCCTACCTATCCCTCCCTCCCCTCTCTAGTTCTCTCTATATCTCCTCTCTCTACATCTCCTTCCCTCTCTACCTATATTTATCTCCCCTATCCCTTTGTTTACCTACCTCTCCCTTCATCACTTTGTATCTCACTTATGTTTACCTACCTACCTAGGGTTTAGGGATTAAGGGATAAGGGTTGAGAATTGAAGGTTGAGGGTTGAGGGTTTAATGTATAGGGTAGAGGGTTTAAGGGTTTAGGGTTTAAGGGTTGAGGGTTTAAGGTTGAGGGAAAAGGGTTGAGGGTATAGGGTTGAGGGATTAGGGTTAAGGGTCCAATGTATAGGGTATAGGGTACAGGGGTTGATGGATTATGGTTTAAAGTTTGAGGGTTGAGGGTTGAGGGTTGAGAGTTGAGGGTTGAGGGTTGAGGATTGAGGGTTGAGAGTTGAGGGTTGAGGATTGAGGATTGAGGGTAGAGGGTAGAGGGTAGATGGTTTAAGGGTTGAGGGTTGAGGGATTTCGGTAGAGATTTTATTTGGGTTTAAGGATTTAAGGGTTGAGGGTATAGGGTTTATGGTAGAGGGTATTGGGTTTAGGGTAGAGGGTATTGGGTTGAGGGTATAGGGTTGATGGATTAGGGTAGAGAGGGAGGGAAGGATGGAGGGAGTGATGGAGGGATATGTGAGATAGAAAGAAGGTGAGAAGAGGAGAGACAGATAGAGATATATGAGGGTTGAGGATCCAATGTATAGGATAGAGGGTTTACAATTGAGGGTATAGGGTTGATGGTTTAGGCTATTGGGTTGAGGGTTGAGGGTATATGATTGATGGTCTAGGGTATTGGGTAGAGGGTATAGGGTTGAGGGTAGAGGGTTTTGGGTTGATGATATAGGGTAGAAGGTTTAAGGGTTTAGGGTTGAGGATTTAGGGTTGAGGGTAGAGTGTTTAGGGTATAGGTTTAAGTGTATATGGTTGAAGGATTAGGGTTGATGGTCTAATTAATAGGTAGAGGGTATAAGGGTTGAGGGTTTAGGGTTTAAGGGTTGAGGATTAAGGGATTAAGGGTTGAGGGTTGAGAATTAAGGGTTAAGGTTTTAATATATAGGGTAGAGGGTAAAGGGTTTAAGGGTTTAGGGTTTAATGGTTGAGGGTCAAGAGTTTAAGGTTGAGGGTATAGGGTTGATGGATTATGGTTGAGGGTCCAACATATAGGGTACATGGTATAGGGGTTAAGGGTTTAGGGTTAAGGGTTCAAGGTTGAAGGTAGAGGGTTGAGGGTTTAAGGGTTGAGGGATAAAGGGTTAAGGGTTGAGGGATTAGGGTAGAGAGTTTAATTGGATTTAAGGGTTTAAGGGTTGAGGGGTTAGGGTTGAGGGTTGAGGGTAGAGGGTAGAGGGTTTAAGGGTTGAGAGTTGAGGGTTTAGGGTATAGGGTTGAGTGTTTAAGGTTTTAAGGGTTGAGGTTATAGGGTTGAGGGATTAGGGAGGAGAAAGTGGGACAGATGGAGGGAGAGATGGAGGGAGAAGTGAGATAGAGATAAGGAGAGAAGAGGAGGGAGGGAAAAAGATAGATTAGGATTGAGGATCTAGTGTATAGGGTAGATGGTTGAGAATTGAGGGTATAGGGTTGAGGACCTATAGGGTTGATGGTTTAGGGTATTGGGTTGAGGGTATAGGGTTGAGGGATTAGGGTTGAGGATAGATGGTATTGGGTTGAGGATATAGGGTAGAAGGTTTAAGGGTTTAGGGTTTAAGAGTTTATGGTTGATGGTTTAGGGATGAGGGTAGATGGTTTAGGGTATAGGTTTGAGGGATTAGGGTTGAGGGTATAGGGTTTATGGATTAGGGTAGAGGGTAGAGGGTATAGGGTTGATGGATTAGGGTAGAGGGTAGAGGCTACTGGGTTGAGGGTAGAGGGTTTAAGGGTTGATGGTTGACAATTTAAGGTTAAGGGTAGAGGATTGATGGTATAGAGTTAATAGATTGGGGTTTAGGGTAGAGGGTATTGGGTTGAGCGTAGAGGGTTTAAGGGTACAGGGTTAAGGGTACAGGGTTAAGGGTATAGGGTAGAGGGTTTAGGGTAGAGGGTTAAGGGTACAGAGTTAATGGTTTAATGGTTTAGGGTTTAAGGGTTAAGGGTAGATGGGATAGAGATAGATGGATTGACTGAGTAAGAGAGAGACTTGACAGAGGGAGAGGGGGTAGGAGGGAGAGACTTGAAAGAGAAAGAGAGAGAGAGAGAGAGAGAGAGAGAGAGAGAGAGAGAGAGAGAGAGAGAGAGAGAGAGAGAGAGAGATAGAAGGAGGGAGAGTTAATGGTAGAGGGTAGAAGGTTTAATGGTTTAGGGTTTAAGGCTTAAGGGTTTAGAGTTTAGGGTTTAGGGTAGAGGGGAGAGATATAGAGGGAGTGAGTGAGTGAGTGACAAAGAGAGAGAGACCTAAGAGAGGGAGAGGGGGTAGGAGGGAGAGTCTTGAGAGAGAGAGAGATGGAGGAAGTGGGAGAGAGATAGAGGGTAGAGGGTTGATGGTAGAGGGTAGAGGGTTTTAAGTGTTTAGGGTTTAGGGTTTATGGTTAAGGGTAGAGGGGAGAAATATTGAGAGAGGTGATAAAGAGAGAAGTAAAGAGGGAAAGAAGGTGGAGATATTGAGAGAGAGGAGGCAAGGAGGGAGAGAGAAATAGGTATAGAGGGACAACTACATAGAGAGAAGTAGATATGAAAGCAGAGATAGAGGGAGAGGTAGGGATGGAGAGAGAGGTGATACAAAAACAAAGAGAGGTTTAGGAAGATAGAGGGAGGAGGAGATAAAGAGAAGTAGAGGGTAGAGTTAAGGGTAGAGGGTAGAGTGTTTAAGGTTTTAGGGTTTAAGGGTTTAAGGGTTAAGGGTTTAGGTTTTATGGTTAAGGGTAAAGGGGAGAGAGATAGAGGGAGTGAGTGAGAGAG
>CM021102.1:751198840-751212843 GCA_007115665.2 Sequoiadendron giganteum | reverse complement strand
GGTTTTAGGGTTTAGGGTTAGGAGTAGAGAATAGAGGAGTGTGAGAGACCCTACAGAGAGAGGTAGGAGGAGGAGTCTTGGGAGAGAGGGGATGAGAGGAGTCTCTGTATCTCCATCCCTCTCTCTCAATTCTCCTCCTACCCCTCTCCCAGGTCTCTCTCTCTCATGGGCTCTATCTCTCCCTCTTCCTCTGCTGTGACCTCTGCCCTCATCTATCTCCCCTTCCTCTGTCTCCCTCCTGCTGAGATCTCTCATGATCCTCACTCTATCTCTGTCCCCTCTGCATTAACCCTAAAGGCCCCTTAACCATTCAACACTAAAACCTTAAACCCTGTGCCCTTAGCCTCCTGAGTCCTGTCTCCCATTCCTCCCTCTCTCTCAGAGTCTCTCCTCCTCTTGCCTCCTCTCTTGTGTCTCTCATAAGCCAGCTTCCTCTGTCTCTCCAGATCTGCCCTTAACCTTAATTGTGTATGAAACCATTAAACCCATGGCCCTCTGCCCTTGGCCTAAACCCTAAACCATGGCCCTGACCCTCTAAACTATGTGTAATCCTCCTCCTCTGTCTCTCTCTCCTCCCTCCTTCCTCCTCTCTCTCAGCCATCTCCCCTCCACCCCTCTCCTCTCTTGGGTCTCTGTCTCCCCCTCACCCTTAAACCTAAAACTCTAAACCCTTAAACCCTCTATGCATGCCTCCCTCTATCTCTCTCACTCCTCCCTCCTCTCTCACAATTATCTCCCTCCTACCCCCTCTCGCTCTATTAGGTCTCTCTCTCACTTAATCCCTCTATCTCTCTCCCCTATACCCTAAACCTCTACCCTCTACCCTTAACCCTTAAACCCTAAATCCTTAAACCCTTAACCCTCTACCCTTAACCCTAAACCCTAAATGCTTAACCCTTAAACTCTTTACCCTCTACCCTAAACCCTCCCTCCCTCTATATATCTCCCACTCCCTCCCTTAATCTCTCTCTGAACCCTCTCCCTCCTACCCCTCTCCCTCTCTCAGGTCTCTCTCTCAGGTAGAGGGTAGAGGGTTTTAAAGGTTAAGGTTTTAGGGTTTAGGGTTAAGGGTGGAGGGGAGAGAAAAAGAGGGAGTGATCGAGAGACAAAGAGACTTGAGAGAGAGAGAGGGGGTATAGGAGGGAGAGGGTGGAGAGAGAGAGATGGAGGGAGTGGGAGAGAGATAGAGGGATGGAAGGTTAAGGGTAGAGGGTAGAAGGTTTAAGGATTAAGGGTTTAGGGTTTAGGGTTAAAGGTAGAGGGGAGAGAGATAGAGGGAGTGAGTGAGAGAGAGAGACCGAAGAGAGGGAGAGGGGGTAGGAGGTAGATTCTTGAGAGAGAGAAGGAGGGAGTGGGAGAGAGATAGAGGGTTAAGGGTAGAGGGTAGAGGGTTTAAGGGTACATGGCTAAGGGTAGAGGTGAGAGACATAGGAGTGAGTGAGATAAATACTTATGAGAGGGCGAGGGTGTAGGAGGGAGAGGGTTGTGAGAGAGAGAGCATAGATGGTTAAGGTTAAAGGGTAGATGGTTTAAGGGTTAAGGTTTTAGGGTTTAGGGTTAAGGATAGAGGGGAGAGAGAGAGACTTGAGAGAGGGAGAGGGGATAGGCGGGAGAGTCTTGAGAGAGAGTATCATGTATTGATTTAGTCAATTATTTAAATGCAATTATTAATTATTATGTTAAATGATTATTTAAATTGAAACTGAAAGTGAATTTAAATTGAAATGCATTTTTATTTAAATTTGGGGTTTGTTATTGCTGATGAAAATTCGAGTGCAAGTGAACGCAGGAACAAGTGAATGTGAATGAAGGTGAGAACATCGATCAGGTAGAGTCGTTTTAGCCATTGGACATTTATGAGGATGATGGAATCTCACACACATGCCTAGTTATATTTTAATGTATTTTTGTGATTATTATGCTTGCAAATTTTAAATTAAGTATTAATTGATTTCCCCAATATGTGAAAAGAATATGTTGCTTTAAATGGCGATTTTATTAATTTTTCAGGAAATTGATTTTTTTTAAATAAATTGAATTCCTAGTGTAGATATTTTATTATTATTTAAAATAATAATGCTTTTATTTGAAATTAATGGAATAGAGTTTTAAATTGTGAGAAATTATTAAAATATATAATGGTATTATTAATATTGAAAGATTTGTTAAAGAATTAAATGAAAATCAAAACAAGTTATTTAATGGAAATTAGAGAAAAACAAGCATACATTCAAAATTGGAATTGAATTTAAATTGCAGTTTACAAGTAGAAGAAAATATCTTCAATCAATGGAAGGCAATCAAAATTTAGAACTTAGAGTTTGATAATTTGAACTAGAGATCAAACTGAAATTGTGGATCTTGCCTTCTAAATAACTCCATCATTTGCATGAGAAATGACCAGTGAGACAGAGAAATTCGAACTGGAGAGAACAGAGTAAAAATCCATTTTTTGATTTCTGAGGAGAAAAGGAGACACAGTATTATGGATCTTCATAGGGAATTCCTTTGATTTTGGGGAGGCAGAGGGAGTTAGTTTCCCTTTTGAATTTTCTTACTACTCACACACTCCACGCAGCTAGAGCAGAGAAGGGAAACTTAAATTCAATTTTTTGTTTCTGCTGGACACACAACTCATTGCCATCAGGCACGACCAGGAAGGAGAAGGTGTGCAGGGATAAGAAATCATAATATCCATTGCTGATTTCCCACCCCTACTCACCACATGCATAGGAAAGAGAAAGGAATGCGCTTGGAGGGAAGATAAAGCACAAGGAGAATAAGACAACTATATGATGCACAAAAATGCACAGCTTCCCCTAATTTCCATCGCATGTGGCCAGTGTAAGAAGAACAGTAGTTGGAAGAGGTAAAGGCGCACAAGGGAAGGAAGACAGTAAGGAGAATAGCAAGGAGAAGGTAGGGAAGAAGAGGTGCGGCTAGGAGATTAGGTAAGAGAAAACAAACACAACAAAAATATTATTTGTTGATGGGAATAAAAGTCTCCCAAGGACGTGTGGAGAGAAGGAAAGAGTCAAGAAACTATACAAGAAATAAATGAATTCCCAAGGAGTGTAAACTTCATCTCACTCAACAACAGGAAGAGGAATTTATAGAGAAAACAAGTAATTATTTCCAGATTCAGGAAATTGTCATGTAGGATCTATGAAAACAAATTCACAGTCACTTTAATTAAGAGTTAAAATTATTTTCCAATTTATGCATTTTAGTTTCGCACAAGAAAGAAAATCTCTATTTTTAACAATTTAGTAAAAGAATAAACTCCAAATTTTGTTTTTATATTATCTATTAAAAGTATCACTATTTCCATTCAATTCTGATTAAATTTTTAAACATCAATCTGTTTTTTTCCAGAAAAACCATTGAACAAGTTAGAAATAGAAAATTGTAGGATAAATTTGAATAGAAAACATTCAAGACAGCTGATTTATCAATCTAGGAAAACTTCATATTTAGGAAAAGATTCAAAACAAAAAAATGTTTATTTCATTTTGATTTTGAAGCACTTTAGAAAATCCAAAATAGACAGATAGATTTAATTCTCCAAAGAATGAAACAAAAAAGATTATGATAAAATACCTTTTGAATATTAAACGTGTTTGCAAAATAGAAGTTAAAACTAGTGATTTTCATGAATAAAACTGAAATTATCACAAAACAGAGATGAAAATGATTTATTAAATTAATTATGTTTATGAAGAAGTAATTATTTATTTTCTGGAAGTGTGAAAAACAAAAAATAAAGAAATAAAATTAAAAATATGAATTACTTGGAAACAAAACGAATTAGAACAAGATTAAATAGATGAGTAAACAGAATGAAAGAACGTGTGCTCTTTTATGCCTATTTATATATGTATTTAATTTACATACTTGAGATATACCTTTTTTTGTTAGTTTAAATTATTCAATTTAAATATTAATTTAATGATGTTTATGTTTTAAAACGATGAAAATACAACATTTAAACCATTTTTTCTTGAAACAAGATTGTCGTTAAATTTTGTTTTGAAAGATTGTATTGATTTGATTGGAACCATGCATGCTTGATAAATGAATGTGCATGTCATTTGTTTGGAAAGTTACCTTCTGGGACGGGTGTTGAATATGGGTTATTAGAGAGTGTACTTTTGCTTTTCCAAAACAACTTTTATCTATCGTGCATGACAGTTTACTTGGCCAAGTAACTTAAGGACCATTGAAATAGATGGAATCAATGAACTCTCTACAATATCCTAGTATCAAACTCGCTTCTTTCTTAAATGAATTAGAAAAATGAAAATGCTTGTGGTTTTACTAGTTATACTAGACACGCAGTAGATTCCATCTTGCTTGTCGACTGCTTTTTGCTAAGCGATTTGTGTAGGGTCGGGTATTCTTTGAATGACTAAAGAATTTTGGGGAAGCGTAATCTTTGAGGTTGAGTGGAAAAAGCGCTTGATCCTTGTTCTCGTCTTCATTATTGAAGATATGCTATTGGAATGAAGATCAAAGGATATTATCTTCATTTATGTATTATTGTGTTCTTTAATTATGTAATGTAGAGCTCAAGGCAACAGAATGCCTAAGTCTCGAATTGTAAAGTTATATTACAACTTCTTTTGTATTGTTATCAATGTCATGTAATATGACATGTATATGTTTTAACTGAAAATATTATGAATCTATTTATTGACTTTAAGTCGGTGTTTCATAATCGATTGGATTTTATGATGTCTAAATGAATGAAGTGTCGAATTTATTTTGAATATAAATGAAATTATTTAAAGTTTTGTCAATGTTTCTAATTAAAGAGTTTCGCTCTTTACATTTGGTATCAGAGACCTAGGTTTGAACACTAGGGTCCTTTGTCCATTACCCTAAAGAAACATTCCTTGATGTAGGAATTGTTGATACATAATGGGTATGAGAGGAAAAGGATCTGCTACAAGTAATGAGAATGACAGGTTGGATCATATTCTTAGTCTTCTGAATCAGCAAGGTTCCAGAATGGATAATCTGGAACAGGAAGTTCGAGGATTCAGAGAAGGACAAAACCCTTAGAACAAAATTCCCTGAAATCAAGAGCAACCCAATAATGAGAATCCAAGGGTTGAAGAACCACCAAATCCTCAAGCTAGGATTGAAGGGGAGTTGGCGAAAGATTTGAAAAGGGTAGCACCACCCAAGTTTGATGGTAAGACCATAGGTGATGGAGCTAAAGCCTAGGTTATTGAAATGGAAAAGTACTTTGAGCTAAGGAATATGTCTAATGAGACCAAGGCAGGTTGGGTTGCATACCAGCTTATTCGAGAATCTGCTACTTGGTGGGATAACAAGAAAACTGAGAAGAAGCTACTACCAGGTGGGACTACTTGGGAAGTGTTCTTACAACTTTTCAAGAAGAGGTGGCTTCCACCACTGTTCTTTGATAGGAAGATGATAGAGTTCCAGAATCTGACTCAAGGTGGTTTGACAGTTACTTAATACTGGGAGAGGTTCACTAATCTCCTGAAGTACGTACCACAGTATCAGATGGATGAATAGTTCCATATTCAAAAATTCATCCTAGGATTGAGGCCACAGATTGGAGTTGATGTAGATATTCATAATCCATTGACTATGGATGAGGTCTTTGAGAAGGCCATAAAACAGGAACAAAAGCTGCAATAGGTGGCAAACTATAGAAAGAGTGTGAATTCTAAACCTGGTTTTGGAAACAGGAAGTTCTAGAATAATAATAGCAATAACCAGAGGGGTAATAACAATCAATAGATCAGGAACCTGAAGAGAGGAACGAACACTCAGGATAAAGGAGAAGGAAGCTTTGGTGGAAACAAGAAAGTAAATAATAATAACACCAACTTCTCTAATATCAGGAACAAGATAGGTGGTCACCCAGGGCCATGAGGTGGATGCTACAATTGTGGAGGAGATCACTATGCCTCCAGTTGCACTCAGTGTACAGGAGGTCAACAAGGAGGTAATGATAGGCGAGCACCGCAACACCAGATTCATGCAGTGATTGACAACCATCAAGAAGAATTTTAGGCTACACCTATTCAGATGTCGGGTAGGCTTTTTGGTCAATTTGTTTCTTTTTTCATAGAGACAAGAGCTACTGAATGCTTTATTGATCCTAAAGTAGTTTCTAAATTACCTATTAGACCTATTTATATGTCACATTCATGGATGGTTTAGTATGGAAATCGAGCAGAGAAGAGGGTAGATTCATGTCTATCATGTAGCAATTTAGAGCTACCTAATTTCCAAACCCAAGTTAACCTATCTATAGTACTGTTGGGTTCTTATGATGTGATCTTAGGGATCAATTGGTTAATTGAGCATAAAGCCATAGTGAACTGTGAGGATAAGTTTGTGAGTTGTTTGGATGATTTTGGACATCCCATTGAGATTTTAGGATCTCAAGAGCCTCTAGAGTTGAGACATATCTCAGCCATGTAGCTAAAGAAAGCACATAAAAAAGGATGTTCTATAATTTCTATTTTGGTGAGTGACTTGGATAATGTCCAACAAAGTCTAGAGGACTATCCAATTCTCAAGGAGTTCTTGGATATCTTTCCTGAAGAACTTACTGAATTACCACTGAAGAGAGAATTTGATTTCTTAATTGAACTTTTACCTGGAATGGAGTTTCAATGCAAAGGTCCATACAGAATGACTACTACAAAGTTATATGAACTAAAGGCTCAAGTGCAGGAGTTACCGAAGCAGGGATTTATTAGACCGAGTGTATCCCCTATAGAAGTTGATAAACCTCAACCTCATAGTCCCCAAGAATCACCTGCATGCAATCACCTGTCACATGCAACAGATATCCAGAAAAAACAAGAGGATGTTCTGTAAACTCTCAAGAAAATATGTGCAAGCATAAAACTCGAATATTGATTATTGAATGATATGATTTTCTTTATAAAAGCAATGTATGCAACCCTAATGTTGACCTAAAAGGAAGCCCTAGTGTGCACACTTAATAATTAATCAATTATTAATGTGCCTAATTTTAGCTTAAGTAACTAAAGGAATAAGTGACTTAATTAATTAACCAGTATGATATAATTAATTAAGTGTAATAACTTATTACTCTAACAGTATACCCATGGGTGCACCGGTAATCTTCATTAAGAAAAAGGATGGAACCTTGAGATTGCGTATTGATTATAGGATGCTGAACAAGGTTACCATTAAGAACAGGTATCCTTTACCTAGGATAGATGAGTTGTTTGATCAAATGAAAGGGGCCACAATGTTTTCTAAGGTTGATCTTAGATCAGGTTACCATCAGTTAAGGATTAAGGATGAGGACATTCCAAAGACAACTTTCAGAACTCCGTATGCACACTACAAGTTCACAGTGGTACCTTTTGGCCTATCAAATGCTCTAGCGACATTCATGAATCTTATGAACAACATCTTGAGAGATTGTTTAGATGATCTCGTGCTTATATTCATTGATGATATTCTGATTTACTCTAAAATAGAAGAGGAGCATGAGAAGCACTTGAGAATAGTCTTGCAATGACTAAGAGATCGAAAGCTTTTTGGAAAATTTTTGAAGTGTACTTTCTTTCAGAAGAAGATTCACTACTTGGGACATGCCATATATACTAAGGGAATCTCAGTTGATCCTGTGAAGATAGAGGCAATAGTGGATTGGACAACACCATAGAGTGTTACTGAAGTTCATAGTTTCATGGGACTTGTAGGATACTATAGGACATATGCAAAAGGGTTTTCCAGGATAGCAACACCTATAACTTCTCTTCAGAAGAAGGGAAGGAAATATGAGTGGACTAAGAAGTGCGAGGAAGCATTTCAAATTCTTAAACAAAAGTTGACATCGGCACTAGTTCTGACTATACCAGATCCTAATGGGCACTTCCTTGTGATTACAGATGCTTCAGGTGAAGGTGTAGGAGTTGTGTTGATGCAAGAGGGGAAAGTGGTTGCATATGAGCCTAGGAAATTGAAACAGTATGAATTGAATAATGCACCACATGATCTTGACCTTGTAGCTATTGTTCATGAACTACAGATGTGGAGATATTATCTCTTAGGGAAGCCATTTGAGCTTAAGACGGATCATTTAGGACTTAAGTACATCTTCACATAGCTGAACCTCATTGCGAGACAGAGGAGGTGGCTTGAGTTCCTAAGTGAGTATGATTTTGGTATTGAGTATATCAAGCGTAAGGAAAATAGAATTGTAGATGCTCTTAGTAGGAGAAGACATCTCTCTTCTATGTTGACCACAAGTCAAATTTGAGACAACAAGTGTCGCGGTATCTTTCAGCAGATGAGCATTATGATAGGGTCAAGCTATCCTTAAAGGTAGATCCTTTAGATCATAGATTTGATGGATATGTGATGGAGTATGATGGTATTGTCAGATATCAGGGAAGGATGTATATCCCTAAGGGTGGAGACTTGAGGAAGTTGATTCTTGAGGAAGTACATGATGCACCTTATTCAGGGCATCTAGGAGTTACGAAGATGGTAGTAGACCTGAAGGCTTTGTATTTTTTGCCTAAGCTCAAGAAAGATGTTATGGAGTATGTGGCTAGATGTTTGGAATGCCAATGGGTTAAGGTTGAGCATGTGCATCCAATAGGACTTTTATATCCCCACGATATACCTGAGTATAAGTAGCAAGTAAACAATATGGATTTTATCCAAGGATTACCTTTGAGTAGGAATAGGCATGATACCATCTTAGTAGTTGTTGATAAGCTGACGAAGGTTTCACATTTCATACCTAGAAATCTGAAGGATGGATCATTGACTCTTGTGAAGAAATTTGTGCAAGAGATATTTCGATTACATAGTGTACCAGAGACCATTATTTCTGATAGGGATACTAGGATGACATCTAGGTTCTAGACTACACTGAATGCAGCTTTCAGAACTAAATTGAATTTTAGTTCTTCATATCACCCACAAATTGATGACCAAACTGAAAGGGTCAATCAGGTTGTTGAGGATTTGTTGAGGATGTACTGCATGGATCAGCAGTATAAGTGGGAGGAATATTTTCCATTGGTTGAGTTTTCCTCCAACAACTCATTTCATGCATCTTTAGGTATGGCACCTTTTGAGGCACATTACGGACAGAAAGGTCACACACCCATTAGTTGGGATAGGATGGAAGATAGGATCATCATTGGTCTGGATATGCTCAAGGAAATGGATGAGAAAATGAAGTTGAACAAGGGTAGGTTGAAGGAAGCAACCGATAGACAAAAGAGCTATGTTGATAGGAATAGGACTTTCAGGAAGTTTGTTGCAGGAGATAAAGTCTTTTTGAGGGTTAAGCCTCATAAGAGCTCTATCTCATTTGGGAAATTATCAAAGTTGGCTCTGAGATTTGTGGGACCCTTTGATGTACTAGAAGTTATTAATCTAGTTGCTTATAGACTAGCTTTACCACCTGCTCTAGCTCGACTCCATAATGTATTCCATGTTTCTTTGTTGAAGCCATACCATCGTGATGCATCTCATATTCTTGATTGGTGTTCATTATAGGTACAGGATCCAGGGGTGGTGCTAGCGGAGCCCATCCGAATCCTAGACAGGCATAGCATTAAGCTATGTAATAGGTATAGTACTCAGTACAAGGTCTAATGGGACCAGTATACTAAGGATAGTGCTACATGGGAGGATTCTAAGATGATTGAATGTCATTTTCCTCATTTGCTTTAATAGATTAGTATTTTCTTTATAAGGAGATACTTGATACTCTTGTTTTTTATTCACATGTTGTGAACTTTGATAGCATGGATGCTACTATGATTTGTTTATGCTAATGTTTGAGAACTATGTTGTTAGTTACTATTTCATTATGATCGAGATACTATGCTTACCTATTGAGGTACTATGTTTTTACTGATTGAGATAGTATGTTTTATTGATTGTGATGTTATGCTTATTGAATGATTAATAAGACATCGAGATGATGTCTCTTCCAAGAGGGGAAGGATGTCATGTATTGATTTAGTCGATTATTTAAATGCAATTATTAATCATGAGATTGTTAATTATTATGTTAAATGATTATTTAAATTGAAACTGAAAGCGAATTTAAATTGAAATTGAAATTGAAATGCAATTGCAATGATTTGAAATGCATTTTTATTTAAATTTGGGGTTTTTCATTGCTGATGAAAATTTGAGTGCAAGTGAATGCAGGAACAGGTGAACGTGAATGAAGGTCAGAACATCGATCAGGTAGAGTCATTTTAGCCATTAGACGTTTATGAGGATGATGGAATCTCACACACACACTTAGTTATATTTCAATGTATTTTTGTGATAATTATGCTTGCAAATTTTAAATTAAGTATTAATTGATTTCTCCAATATGTTAAAAGAATATGATGCTTTAAATGGCGATTTGATTAATTTTTCAGGAAATTGATTTTTTTTTAAATAAATTGAATTCCTAGTGTAGATATTTTGTTATTATTTAAAAATAATAATGCTTTTATTTGAAATTAATGAAATAGAGTTTTAAATTGTGAAAAAGTATTAAAATATATAATGGTATTATTAATATTGAAAGATTTATTGAAGAATTAAATGAAAATCAAAACAAGTTATTTAATGGAAATTAGAGAAAAACAAGCATAAGTTCAAAATAGGAATTGAATTTAAATTGAATTTTACAAGTAGAAGAAAATATCTTCAATCAATGGAAGGCAATCAAAATTTAGAACTTAGAGTTTGATAATTTGAACTAGAGATCAAACTGAAATTGTGGATCTTGCCTTGTAAATTACTCCACCATTTGCATGACAAAAGACCAATGAGATAGAAATTCGAATTGGAGAGAACAAAGTAAAAATCCATTTTTTGATTTCTGAGGAAAAAATGAGACACAGTATTATGGATCTTGATAGGAAATTCATTTGATTTTGGGGAGGTAGAGGGAGTTAGTTTCCCTTTTGAATTTTCTTACTACTCACACACTCCATGCGGCCAGAGCAGAGAACGGAAACTTAAATTCAATTTATTGTTTATGTTGGACACACAACTCATTCCCATCAGGTGCGACCAGGAAGGAGAAGGTGTGCAGGGATAAGAAATCATAATCTCCATTGCTGATTCCCCCCCTACTCACCAAACACATAGGAAAGAGAAAGGCATGTGCTTGGAGGGAAGGTAAAGTGCGGGGATAATAAGACAGCTAAAGGGCGCACAAAAAGGCACAGTTTCCCCTAATTTCGATCACACGCGGCCAGTGTAAGAAGAACAATAGGTTGGAAGAGGTAAAGGCGCGTAAGGGAAGGAAGAAAATAAGGAGAATAGCAGGGAGAAGGCAGGGAAGAAGAGGCACAACCAGGAGATCAAGTAAGAGCAAACAAACACAACAAAAGAAATATTTGTTGATGGGAATAAAAGTCTCCCAAGGACATGTGGAGAGAAGGAAAGAGTCAGGGAATTAGACAGGAAATAAATGAATTCCCAAGGAGTGTAAACTTCATCCAACTCAACAACATGAAGAGGAATTTACAGAGAAAACAAGTAATTATTTCTAGATTCAGGAAATTGTCAGGTAGGATCTATGAAAACAAATTCACAGTCAGTTTAATTAAGAGTTAAAATTATTTTCCAATTCATGCATTTTAGTTTCAAACAAGAAAGAAAATATTTGTTTTTATCAATTTAGGAAAAGAATAAACTCCAGATTTTTTTTTTATATTATCTATTAAAAGTATCACTATTTCCATTGAATTTTGATTAATTTTTTTAAACATCAATCTATGTTTTTCTAGAAAAACCATTGAACAAGTTAAAAACAGAAAATTGTAGGATAAATTTGAATAGAAAACATTCAAGACAGCTGATTTATCAATTTAGGAAAAATTCAGATTTAGGAAAAGATTCAAAACAAAAAAACGTTTAGTTCATTCTAATTTTGAAGCACTTTAGAAAATCCAAAACAAACAAATAGATTTAATTCTCCAAAGAATGCAATAGAAAAGATTATGATAAAATACCTTTTGAATATTAAACGTGTTTGCAAAATAGAAGTTAAAACCAGTGATTTTCATGAATAAAACTGAAATTATCACAAAACAAAAATGACAATGATTTATTTTAATTATGTTTATGAAAAAGTAATTATTTATTTTCTGGAAGTGTGAAAAATAGAAAATAAATCAATTAAATTAAAAATATGAACTATTTGGAAACAAAACGAATTAGAGCAGGATTAAATAGATGAGTAAATAGAACGAAAGAACGTGTGCTCTTTTATGCCTGTTTATATATGTATTTAATTTATATACTTGATATACACTTTCTTTTTTTGTTATTTTAAATTATTCGATTTAAATATTAATTTAATGATGCTTATGTTTTAAAATGATGAAAATACAACATTTAAACCATATTTTCTTGAAATAGGATTGTCGTTAAATTGTTTTTTGAAAGATTGTATTTATTTGATTGGAACCATGCATGCTTGATAAATGAATGTGCATGTCATGTGCTTGGAAATTTACCTTTCAGGACGGATGCCGAATATGGGTTATTAGAGAGTGTAGTTTTTCTTTTCCAAAACTGCTTTTATTTGTCATGCATGACATTTTACTTGGCCAAGTAACTTAAGGACCATTGAAATAGATGGAATGAATGAGCTCTCTACCATATCCTAGTATCGAACTTGCTTGTTTCTTAAATGAATTAGAAAAATGAAAATGCTTGTGGTTTTACTGTTATACTAGGCACGCACTAGATTCCATCTTGTTTGTCAACTGCTTTTTCCTAAGTGATTCGTGTAGGGTCGGGTATTCTTTGAGTGACTAAAGAATTATGAGGAATTGTAAGCTTTGAGGTTGGGCGGAAAAAGTGCCTAATCCTTGTTCTCGTCTTCATTATTGAAGATATGCTATTGGAATGAAGATCAAAGGATATTATCTTCATTTATGTGTTATTGTATTCTTTAATTATGTAATGTAGAGTTTAAGGTGACAAAATGCGTAAGTCTCAAATTGTAAAGTTATATTACAACTTCTTTTGTATTGTTGTAAATGTCGTGTAATATGACATGTGTATGTTTTAAGTGAAAATATTATGAA
Source organism: Sequoiadendron giganteum (assembly GCA_007115665.2). Taxonomy (NCBI): domain Eukaryota; kingdom Viridiplantae; phylum Streptophyta; class Pinopsida; order Cupressales; family Cupressaceae; genus Sequoiadendron; species Sequoiadendron giganteum. The sequence goes on along the minus strand of CM021102.1, from coordinate 751,199,743 downwards.
TCTATTTATCAAATTTAAGTCATTGTTTCAGAATCGATTTGATTTTATGATGTCTAAATGAATGAAGTGTCAACTTTCTTTTGAATATAAATGAAATTATTTATTTAGTTTTGTCGATGTTTTGAATTAAAGAGTTTAGCTCTTTACAAAGAGAGGGAGGGAGTGGGAGAGAGATGGAGGGTAGAGGGTTTAAGGTTTAAGGGTAGAGGGCTAAGGGTAGAGCATAGAGACATAAGAGTTATTGAGTGAGAGAGAGAGAGAAAATTCAGAGAGGGAGAGGGGATAGGAGGTAGATACTTGAGAGAGAGAGAGAGAGAGGGAGTGGGAGAGAGATAGAAGGTTGAGGGTTGATAGCAGAGGGTAGAGGGTTTTAAGGGTTAAGGGTAGGGGGAGAGAGATAGAGGGAGTGAGTGAGAAAGATAGAGAGACCTGAGAGAGGGAGAGGGGGTAGGAGAGAGAGAGAGAGAGAGAGAGAGAGAGAGAGAGAGAGAGAGAGAGAGAGAGAGAGAGAGGAGAGAGAGAGAGAGAGAGGGGTAGGTAGAGAGGGAGAGGGGAGAGATAGGGAGATGAGAGATAGAAACATGAGGGAGGGATAGATATGTAGGTAGAGAGAGTTGAGATAGAGAGAAGTAGGGAGGGAAGGAGAGAGGGGAAGAGAGGGAGAAGTTAGAGAGAGAAGAAGGAAGGTGGATATATTGAGAGAGGGAGAGAGAGAGAGAATGAGGTATAGAGGGATAGTTAGGTAGAGAGAAGTAGAGAGGGAAGGAGAGGTGGAGGGAGAGGTAGGGATGGAGAGAGAGGTAGGTAGAGATAGGAAGGGGAGATATAGATAAGTGGAGAGGGAAGGAGTGATGTATGGAGAGGTAGGGATCGAGGGAGAGATAAGGATTTAGAGAGAGAGGT